>OZ024742.1:129862413-129918413 GCA_964016885.1 Eledone cirrhosa
ACAGCTATCGACTTTCATGCGCATCACGTGTCCATACCAACGCAGCCTTCTCTCGAGTAAACAACATCTGATCCCTCTTATCTCTAATTTTTTCCTTAGTTCGTTTATGCTTTGCCGTTCACGTATATTACTGTTACACATCCAGCGGAGCATGCAAGCTTCGTTCCTCTCTAGTCTGCGTATATCCTCTGCACACAATGCCCAGGTCTCACTACCATGCAACATTGCTGTTCGTATGCAGGCATCGTACAACCTGCCTTTCATTTTTAGGGAGAACCCTTTAGCAGCTAATAGTGGTATAAGCTCTCTGAACTTTTTCCAACCAGTTCTGACTCTAGCTACAGTACTTTCAGAGCACCCTCCCCCACTGCTGATTTTATCGCCCAGGTAACGGAAGCTGTCCACTATTTCTATAGAACCCTCTGCGCAATTGAAAGAGCTAGTATTTTGTGGGCACTTGCTGCTACTTATTGCACCAGAACACCGGCCACATGTAAAGTCTATGTTCTTAGTTAGCTTACCTGTGATCCCACTACATCTTTTATGCACCCATACTTTGCATTTAGGACATAAGATGGAGTTTCTACCTACGCCTTTCCTACATACCGAGCACGACCATTTCCCAGAAGGGACCGCCGCCTTGTTTTCTTTCTACAAACTAGAACTTTGGTCTTAGCCAGGTTAATTTTAAGTCCTTTTGACTCTAGGCCGTGCTTCCATGTTTGGAATTTCTTCTCTAGCTCGGCCATTGATTCCGCTATGAGTGTCAGGTCGTCTGCGTATAGGAGTTCCCATGGGCAGCCTGTCTTGAACTCCTCTGTTATAGCCTGAAGGGCAATAATAAATAGTAGGGGGCTGAGAACAGAGCCCTGATGGACGCCAACTTTTACGCTAAACTCTTCACTATATTCGTTGTTAATTCTAACCTTGCTGACTGTTTCTTTATACATGGCTTGTATAGCCCTCACAAGCCATTCGTCAACGCCTAGTTTTCTAAGAGCCCACCAGATAATGGAGCGGGGGACTCTGTCGAAGGCTTTCTCCAGGTCGACAAAAGCTAAGTAGAGGGGTTTACCTTTAGCTAGGTACTTCTCCTGTAGTTGTCGTACTATGAAAAGAGCGTCTGTGGTGCTTTTGCCTGACACAAACCCGAACTGCATTTCATCTAGATCAATTCTCTCTCTGATTAGTTGCGCTATTACTTTTTCCGTGACCTTCATGACCTGGTCGATTAATTTAATGCCTCTATAGTTACTCCTATCTAGGGCGTCTCCTTTACCCTTATAACAGTTAACGATGATGCTGCTATGCCAGTCCTTCGGAACAACCCCATTCTGTACGACTTGGTTAACTATGCGGGTGACCATGGTGTGTCCCACCGTGCCAGATGCCTTCAGCATCTCAGCAACTATTTCCGAAGGCCCAGCCGCCTTACCAGTCTTCATATCCTTGATTGCCTTACTTATTATACTCCCCTCGACTAACACTGCTGGTCCCTCTATCGGGTCGATAAGGGGGAGACTGTCTTTCTCCCATTTATTCTCCTCATTTAGTAGTCTTTCATAGTGACACTTCCAAGCTACCTTCTTATCAGTGTCGGTGATGGCAAGTATGCCATCATCGTTAAGTACACACTTCTCCCCGACAATATCACGGTTTTCCTTGACGCATTGCCTGGCAATCCTGAACACCTCACGTTTTTGGTCATCGCGTTGTAGAACATGCTTGAACTTTCTTTCCTCAGCTTCCCTTCTTGCTAAGTACACTTCTCTCCTAGCTTCCCTCCTGGCCACTTGATAGTCTACTCTACTTCCCCCATCCCGCCATACTTTCCAAGCCTGCTTTTTGGCCTTAATTGACCCCTCCACCCTATTGTTCCACCACCATGTTACTCTCCTCCTGCCTACAGGCCTGCTCCAGCCACAGACTTCGTCTGTCGCCAACAGCAGGTTTGCTTTCAGAAATTTCCACTGTCCCTCTATATTGTCCGATTCTAGATGCTCTTCCTTACTGTCGAAAGCATCAAGTAATATGCTTTGAAATTTATTTCTGGCTGTGGGGTCCTTTAGTTTCCATATTTTCCTCCTGAGGATAGTCCTCTTCTGCTGTCGGGTGCGTCTCGTCCTGACTATGAGGTCGCTAATTATCAGTCTATGTTGGGAGGTGCATTCTTCATGGGGGAGGGATTTAGTGTTTACAACAGACACTCTGTCACGTCTTCTGGTAAGGATATAATCTACCTGGCTTGTGTGTTCCCCGGATCTATAGGTAATCAGGTGATTGTCACGTTTTTTGAAGTTATATATATATATATATATATATATATATATATATATAAAATACCTCGTTTGTCTATTTATTAGCAATGCACTTAAAAACAAATGACCAATCATGTTTAAAGTTGGCATGTGAGTTCCTTAGACTTAGGAGTAGGTTTTCCTTACACTTGGATCTATATTCATTTGTTCATATGTTTGTCAATCTGTGGACATCATGAGTTATCGTCTTCCCAAGAAACTCGAAGTAAGTCATGTTTGTATTTGGCAGCGACACTGTTGATGTCTCACTGTTACCATGACTACTAACATTATTTTTCAGAACTCAAGAAAGCTTCTAGATATAAGTTTTAAAACAGAGGCAATGAAGTGGAATTCCAGCTAGATCCTGTCAACAACATTTCTGTGCAGCTTAATTGACCATGTTGGGGCTTGGCCCCTGTAGAGTGTAAGAAGTTAAGAGCCGAAACACTTCCATGAGGGGGGGTTTCTTCTCTGAAGACCTTCTGTTGTCCAGCTCCTGTGAGAGTTTCTTACAATTATCCCCTTCATATATTTCCTCTCTGTGTGTATATATGCCACATTATCTTATAGAACTCTGTGTGTATATGTGTGTGGTGTGTCAGCCACTTTCAGAAGAAGAAGAACCATAATATTTACAACTGTATTTCATCTGTGATATGAAGACCCAATCACAGACAAGATATGAAAGGAATAAAGATATGTTACATAAAAGAAATGGCTATATTAGAACTTTCAAATATACCCTAGAAAAGGTTTTGAACGAAATTTCATTATTTATTTCAGCTTCTTCTAATATATTTATAAAATTAAAAAGAAATATACATTTTGTTTTCATAGAATATAACTGCAGATGTACATGGCTCAATAGACTTTTTATCACCAGATGAAGAACAAGAGAAAGAAAATACAAAACTTTTATGGTTGTTGTTGAAGAAACAAAAATAACATGTATAAAAGTCCTTTTTAAACTATTGATTATCTCCCATGTGTTACTTTTTTATGATCATAGTGAAGAAAGAAATTTACCTAATAAAAATGCTCTTCCTAAACCAACCTTCTTACAACATACAGCAATATGGTGCACCTATTCTAAAAACCAATATACACACGTTTCTTTTTGCTAACTTCCCAACTCCGATCCACAGCTTAATTTCATCCTGCCTTAAAAATTCATTGAATATGTGAGGGTGTCCTTGAATTGGCTGTGCACAGGTGTCAACCAATTCGATGCAGCCATGCACAACTGAAGGCTGCGTCTAGTTCACCAGAGCAGACTGCTGAACATATACTGAGTGGCCAGATTTCCACCCACTTGAGAATATGAATCCCTCACACCTTAATTCCACTACCCTGAGCTGGTTACAATGCCTGGGGGACATCGCATAATTGCAGCTGTCTCAGACACAAGAAAAAGAAGGAACAACAGCATTTAGGGATACACTATGCAATATTTTTTCCAGCATTAGAAACCTATTCTTTTTCACTTGCAGACAACATCTTCTATAAAATCTGATTTACAACTATTGAACATCAACATTTTGGTCAGCCAACTTTTTCATCTGCTCTTACTAAATGAAAACACCTTTAACTGTAAACAGTTTTCAACAACAATGTTAGTTGCCTGTGATCCTCATGGATGTGGATGATCTGATCCAAAATTTATATAGATTGCCTTGGCTACAATGATGATGATGATATCTCAGAGATCTAGATCAACACCATAACATTATGATTCCATTTCAATACAAACCTTATTCTGACTGAAATAATGGATAAATATGTGAGAGTAGACTTTGGTATTTGGAATCTGAAGTACTTCTATTGCTGATTCACCAACCAGGGTTGTATTAAAAAAACTTTCTTTTTCTCTATAGAACTCTTGCTTTCTTGAATGATAATTGTGTACCTTGGATGGTTTCTTTCATAGTTTTACATAGCTTTCGGTGTATTTCCAAACATTTAAAAATTGTCTTCATTTCTGCATTTAGCATGAATTTTATTGGCTAATGCAACTATTTTTCTATCATGCAGTTGTTCCATGGCAGTATTTGCTGAGGCTATTTGCATGAGCGTATTATTTCCAGTACAATTAACCCAATTAAGAAGTAAAAATCACATGGCATTCAATAATGCACAGCTAATTGTGCATGTTTGGGGTTTTTGATCATGTCAAATCAAGCAATATCTGTATGTTATGAGATAATTGCTTTATAACCTTGTAATAATTCAAGTGTCCGTGAAATTAATTTTCTGTCATCGGTGATGGTTACACAGAGTGGATATCACTTCAGACTAGCCTCTCAAAGGTTGTAGAGGCTTTGAATAATTTTTAAGGCACTATAGGGTGGTCTAATGTCTGTCATTGTATCTTGGATGACAAGATTCAGGAGGCAGCCAAAACAATGGAACACTGAACATAGATGGCAATTACAGAAGACTTTGTTCTTGTTCTAAAAGTCTAAAGTTTGTCTCAAGCCCGGAGGCTCATCAAACTGATGCTTATCCCAGTTTCCATGGTGTTAAACAACTGAGAATACAAGAGTCCTCCTGGAAAAGACACCAATCCATCGAAGGGTTAAACACACAGCTATTGCTGGTCCTCATTTTCAGCTGAGTATACTGGAACAATGTGAAATTAAGTGTTTTGCTCAAGAACACAACACACAACTCAGTCCAGAAATCAAACCCATGACATTATAACTGTGTCCAACACCCTAACCACTAGACCACATGCTTCCACTTTGTTTTTGTTGCCAAACCTTTCAGAAGACTGCCCAAATTTGCAACACTAAAAACAATTTTGTCAAATTTCAGCTCCATAGAGGATACTTCTTTGCATAGAAATTATTGCATAGAATCTTATAAAAAACTGAGAATTTTGTCCTCAAGTAAGAATTAAAATCACAACTTTCAGATTATCAACTTTTGTTCCTTGTAAATATATTTGAAAAATTTAAATATGTTATAAGCAAAATGCAGTGCAAAAAGTAGACTGCATTCTTTTGTGATTGTTTTGCAACTGTGGATTGCATTTTTCTTAGTGTATTCATTTTTCTTTGGTTCAACATTAAATTTTGCAGTAAAAACAATGTTTCATATACATGGTGGGTGAAAAGAAACTCATTATTGAAAATTACTTACAACTTTTGGCCTACCATGACCACTTGTGACAACACCGATGACCTTATGTTCATGCAAGATGGCACCCCCTCTCCATTTTGCACTCACTGTCCATGAGTGGCTTGATTTCCAATTTCCAGGGCCAGCAAGAAGCCCTGACTTAAAGCCACGTAATTTTTTCCTGTTGGGGTGGGTGAAGGAAAAATTTAACCCTTTAGCAGTTAAACCGGCCATAACCGGCCAGAATCTTTTCACCTCTTTCTGTTGAAACCAGCTGTAACTGGCCACTCATACTTATGTTAAGGTATTGTTCTCAAAATAAATAATATCAGAATCTCGTAGATTCGATATTATGTGAGATAGTGTTTTCCATGAAATTAAATAATAAATATAGAGTAATGTAAATGCTAAAGGGTTAAAGCTCAAAACCAAAATCTCTAACTCAGTTGGAATAATGCATTTGTCATGTATTGACCAACTTACTGCTTGATTCTCTGATGAAGTCAGTCAAGGATATACCCAGGTGATTACCAATACTGGCGGACAATGCTGGTGCCTATATAGAATTTAAACACTGTACTTCTACCATTATACTCTAAAAAAAACATGTTTAAAGAAAATTCACCAATAATTAATAAAATTATGAAAAATTTCAAATAAGGAATTTCCTTCCATCCGCCCAGTACTGAACTAATTTAAATTAATTACTTAATTATAATATTTATTAGAAAACTGCAGAAATTGTGTTTGGTTTGTGAAAACAAATTTCCTCAAAAATATGTTGTGTTAGAACTATATATAACAAATGTGTTAGAACTATACATAACAAATGTGTTAGAACTATATAAAAAAAATGTGTTGTGTTAGAACTATATATAACAAACGTGTTAGAACTATATATAACAAACGTGTTAGAACTATATATAACAAATGTGTTATAACTATATATAACAAATGTGTTAGAACTATATAAAACAAATGTGTTGTGTTAGAACTATATATAACAAATGTGTTAGAACTATATATAACAAACGTGTTAGAACTATATATAACAAATGTGTTAGAACTATATATATAACAAATGTGTTAGAACTATATATAACAAATGTGTTAGAACTATATATAACAAATGTGTTAGAACTATATAGAACAAATGTGTTGTGTTAGAACTATATAAAACAAACATGTTAGAACTATATATAACAAATGTGTTAGAACTATATATAACAAATGTGTTAGAACTATATAAAACAAATGTGTTGTGTTAGAACTATATATAACAAACGTGTTAGAACTATATATAACAAATGTGTTAGAACTATATACAACAAATGTGTTAGAACTATATATAACAAACGTGTTAGAACTATATATAACAAATGTGTTAGAACTATATATAACAAATGTGTTAGAACTATATATAACAAATGTGTTAGAACTATATATAACACATGTGTTAGAACTATATATAACAAATGTGTTAGAACTATATATAACAAATGTGTTAGAACTATATATAACAAATGTGTTAGAACTATATAGAACAAATGTGTTAGAACTATATAGAACAAATGTGTTAGAACTATATATAACAAATGTGTTAGAACTATATATAACAAAATTGAAATGACAAAAATTTAAAGGAAAAATTTTAATGTGATAAAAGGGTTTAATAAATTTGAAAGGAATTGTAAATAGCTCTTTGGTAATTTTAGGATGCATTAAAGAGTTCTGAACGCACAACCCAATCCAGGAATCGAAACCACAACATTATGATCATAAGTCCAACATCCTTACCACTAGACCTCGCACCTCCACCCTTTCTTCTTTTGTCTTGTTTATTATTTAACATTTTAAAAATACTTTCATCATTGTATATGATAAATATGTAAATAAAATGCTTCAGATAAACTATGAAATGATGTAACTAGTCAGGAAATGAAAACTGGCTTCAGTCATAGACTGCAGTCAGGCTGGGTTTAGTTGATCATATCAATCAAAGTACTTAATTTTTAGTTATTTTATCAATCTCTTTTTTGTCCAACCAAGGCATAAACACAAACGTAGGCACACTTCACACACATACCATCATCATCATCATCATCCTTTTACATCTGTTTTTCCATGCTTGCATAAGTTAGATGGATCTTTACCAGCACAGCTTCTCCACATTTGTGTTGCTTTGTCATCTCTGTGACGTTCAGCATTCTCAGATCTATGTAATAAATCATACTTGCTTATAGACACACACACACACATATATATATATATGTGCATGTGTGTGTGTGTAAATATGCAATAGGACTGTCAAATACATAAATCTGAATGTAACACACTCCAAAAACAAAGCCAATAATAAACAAAACACCCAATGAATAAGACCATCGGCAGCCTAACTTGTAACTAATACACTCATTAAACCAAATCTAATTATAAACTACATGTCTATATTAGATTCAAGACGTCATCCATATTTCCTGACTCAAACTCCATAAACCCAACCACAAACCCTCTCTAAATATGAGTACGAGGAGACAGATCTTTTCAAGCTGCAGTCATCAGTTTCTGTTAAAGAATAGACAATAAACAATATCTATCTATCTATATATATATATATATATATACTCAATGGGCTTCTGTAGTTTCCATCTACTAAATCCTATTCACAAGATATTGATCAAGGCATTTGTCCAAGGTACCATACAGTAGGACTGAACCCAGAATCATATGGCTGTGAAGCAAACTCTTTAACCATATAGCGATGCCTGTGCCTATTGGCCATTTTTCTCTTAGTTTACAACATTTAATATATACAAAATACTTCTTAAAAAGAAGGCAGTTTATCAAAATCAGTGCTACTTCTCACTAAATGCCTTATAGCGGTGATTCTCCATGTGAGTCTCAGAAATTTTTTTAAATGGGCCTGTAGCTGGTTCAAAGAAAGATAGGTGCTTTGAAATACTTTTTTTTTTTTTTTTTTACTGGCGTAAATGGACACCAGGAGCAGTGTAGTGAGGATTTATATTTTTTACCACATTTTGCTTCTGTAAATAAAATGTATTTCTTGTTACACAGAATTTATATTAGTGCTTATATGAGCCTGAAATATTTTTGACACCAAAAATGGACCAAAGGAAGAAATGGTTGAGAAACACTGCCTTATAGTATTTAGATTTGTCCCTTTATATTCTGAATTCAAATTCGAACAGAATCTATACAGTAAGTACCAGCTATGAATTAGTATTGATTCAAACAAATAAACTTTCCTACAAATCTAAGGCCTTTCATTAATGTACAAAATCATTATTATCATCATCGTCATCAATCATCTATTTTTAGGACAGTGAACTAGTAGAATCGGTGGAACTTTGAACCAAATACATCATTGTTCTATTTGTACTGAAGTCGATGAAATAATATTGATTTTTCCATAGGAAGAACGCCAATTTATATCGAGGAAAGATAATTATCGATCAAAACAACCTAAGATTGTTTCTTGTATATGAAATTAAACATTTGACCCCTGGCAAGAATTGAACACAGAATTTAGAGGGCCTAAGCTAAATAATGTCAACAGAACCAGTGTAGCATTCCCTACTACAGCAAGCATTGACGGTTGGGACATGTACGTGTTGTAGTGTAAATCTGTTCAAGCTTTGCAAGCAAAGTACAAAATTAGATGTAGCTCTACAATCACCACCACCATTATCCTTATTATCATCATCATCATCATTTTATGTCCGCTTTTCCCTGCTGATTCTGGCTTGAATTCTACAGCTGGATGCCCTTCCTAACACCAACCTCATTTACAGTGAGTGGAGGGTGCTTTTTTTCCGTGGTGCCTACACGTCCACTTTACAGTGGAATGATAGGGACCTCAGTCCCTATCATCTCGTTTCTACAGCTGAGTAAACTGGAGCAATGTGAAATAAAGTGTCTTGCTCAAGGAAACAACACATCACCCGGTCTGAGAATTGAACTCACAACCTTTTGATTGCAAGGCCACTGCTCTAACCACTAAGCCATGTGCCTCCATATTATATATATATATACACACACACAGACACACACATATATATATATATATCATCATCAACGTTTAACGTCCGTGTTCCACGCTTGCATGGGTTTGGACGGGGGTAGTCCCACTTGAGGCAAGAGTGATTGTCTTGCTCGCATAGGACTGTCTGGCAGGTTTTCTACAGTTGGATGCCCTTCCTAACACCAACCACATTTACAGTCTGGGTCTGGGAGGTTTTTACCGTGTTGCCTACACGGCCACATTACAGCGTGGACTGTGTGTTTTTTTGTCGTGACACCTACACGATCTCATTTGTTTCGGCCTCGATGGCGCGGCACCAACATAACTTTACATAGAACGGGGTGGTGTGGATGGGGTGGGGGTGGTGGTGGTGGGACGGGGTGTATTTTGTTAGAGATGCCTACTGGCTGGAGTAGGTTTTACTATATATTTAGGTAAGGCGGGTCTTCTCTGTTACTGAGTACCGCCAAAGGTCTCGGTCCAGTGACATTGTCTTGGAGAGGTGTAAGTGTGTGATGTCAGAGTTTATCAGCTCGTCCCAGGTTTTTCTAGGTCTGCCTATTCCGTGACTACCGTCTATCTTTATTGCCCTGCACTTTGTTATACAGCTATCGACTTTCATGCGCATCACGTGTCCATACCAACGTAGCCTTCTCTCGAGTAAACAACATCTGATCCCTCTTATCTCTAATTTTTTCCTTAGTTCGTTTATGCTTTGCCGTTCACGTATATTACTGTTACACATCCAGCGGAGCATGCAAGCTTTGTTCCTCTCTAGTCTGCGTATATCCTCTGCACACAATGCCCAGGTCTCACTGCCATGCAGCATTGCTGTTCGTATGCAGGCATCGTTCAACCTGCCTTTCATTTTTAGGGAGAACCCTTTAGCAGCTAATAGTGGTATAAGCTCTCTGAACTTTTTCCAACCAGTTCTGACTCTAGCTACTGTACTTTCAGAGCACCCTCCCCCACTGCTGATTTTATCGCCCAGGTAACGGAAGCTGTCCACTATTTCTATAGAACCCTCTGCGCAATTGAAAGAGCTAGTATTTTGTGGGCACTTGCTGCTACTTATTGCACCAGAACACCGGCCACATGTAAAATCTATGTTCTTAGTTAGCTTACCTGTCATCCCACTACATCTTTTATGCACCCATACTTTGCATTTAGGACATAAAATGGAGTTTCTACCTACGCCTTTCCTACACACTGAGCACGACCATTTCCCAGAAGGGACCGCCGCCTTGTTTTCTTTCCTACAAACTAGTACTTTGGTCTTAGCCAGGTTAATTTTAAGTCCTTTTGACTCTAAGCCGTGCTTCCATGTTTGGAATTTCTTCTCTAGCTCGGCCATTGATTCCGCTATGAGTGTCAGGTCGTCTGCGTATAGGAGTTCCCAGCCTGTCTTGAACTCCTCTGTTATAGCCTGAAGGGCAATAATAAATAGTAGGGGGCTGAGAACAGAGCCCTGATGGACGCCAACTTTTACGCTAAACTCTTCACTATATTCGTTGTTAATTCTAACCTTGCTGACTGTTTCTTTATACATGGCTTGTATAGCCCTCACAAGCCATTCGTCAACGCCTAGTTTTCTAAGAGCCCACCAGATAATGGAGTGGGGGACTCTGTCGAAGGCTTTCTCCAAGTCGACAAAAGCTAAGTAGAGGGGTTTACCTTTAGCTAGGTACTTCTCCTGTAGTTGTCGTACTATGAAAAGAGCGTCTGTGGTACTTTTGCCTGACACAAACCCGAACTGCATTTCATCTAGGTCAATTCTCTCTCTGATTAGTTGCGCTATTACTTTTTCCGTGACCTTCATGACCTGGTTGATTAATTTAATGCCTCTATAGTTACTCCTATCTAGGGCGTCTCCTTTACCCTTATAACAGTTAACGATGATGCTGCTATGCCAGTCCTTCGGAACAACCCCATTCTGTACGACTTGGTTAACTATGCGGGTGACCATGGTGTGTCCCACCGTGCCAGATGCCTTCAGCATCTCAGCAACTATTTCCGAAGGCCCAGCCGCCTTACCCGTCTTGATATCCTTGATTGCCTTACTTATTATACTCCCCTCGACTAACACTGCTGGTCCCTCTATTGGGTCGATATGGGGGAGACTGTCTTTCTCCCATTTATTCTCCTCATTTAGTAGCCTTTCATAGATATATATATATGTATATATTTTTAATCGATCGACTTTCGTCAAATCGGACCGAGGAAACAATGTTTCGGTTGGTCTTTCCAGTTGCTAGTACTATCTATCGGTCGCAACTCCAGGTAGAAGGAGCAACGTGAAATAAAGTGTCTTGCTCAAGGACATAACGCATCGCCTGGTCCAGGAATCGAACTCACAACCTCAAGATTGTGAATCCAATTCTCTAACCACTCAGCCACACGCCTTCATATGTATATATGTATATATATATACATATATACATATATATATATCCATATACATATATATATATACATATATATATATATATATACATATATATATATATATATATACATATATATATATATACATATATATATATATATATACACACACATATTTATATATATATATATATACACACACATATTTATATATATATATATACATATACATATATAGATATACATATATAGAGGAACAGTCCACTACACGTCCACTTTACAGTGTGGGCTGGGTGCTTTTTTGCCGTGGCACCTCCACGACCACTTTGCAGTGGGAGGGTGTGGGGGACATATTGTCTATATGCTTCAGCTTCAGCTTGTACCCGTGGGAAGTCGGGTCTTCTGTAATTACTGCGTGACACCAGAGGTCACAGTCGTGTGTCATCGCCCTTGAGTGGTGCAATTGGGTAAGGTCAGCTTTTATCACCTCATCCCAGGTCTTCTTGGGTCTCCCCACTCCGTGGCTTCCATTGACTTCTAGTGCTCTGCACCTTTTTATGCAGCTGTCATCCTTCATACGCATCACATGACCATACCAACGTAACCTCCTCTCCTGCACACAGCATTTGATACTTCTTATGTTCAGTCTCTCTCTCAATTCGTTTATGCTTTGTCGTTTGTGTATATTACTATTACACATCCATCGGAGCATGCATCAAGTCTTCTACTGACAGCGCCCAGGTCTCACTACCATGTAACATTGCTGTTCGTATACACGCATCATACAGTCTGCCTTTCATTTTGAGGGAAAAGCCTTTTGCAGGTAGCAGTGGCAGTGGCTCCCTGAACTTCTTCCACCCGTTCTTACCCTACTTATTGTACATTCCGAACATCCACCTCCGTTGCTAATTCGGTCATCTAGGAAGCAGAAGCTGTCTACTGTTTCTACAGAGCCCTCCCAGAGTTTGGTGGTGCTTATTTACTGTGGCTGTTTGCTGCTTGCTGTCCCAGCGCAGCTGCTACATATGAAGCCTACATTAAGCTTCCTGAGATCCCACTACATCTCTTGTGTACCCATTATTTGCATTTGGGGCAGAGGATGGAGTTCCTACCTACACCTTTCCTACATACTGAGCAAGGCCATTTCCCAGAGGGGTCTGGGTTCTGTTTTCTTGTCTATTTACAAGAACCTTAGTCTTTGTCAGGTTGACTTTGAGACCCTTTCTTTCTAGTCCCTGCTTCCATGTTTGGAATTTCTTCTCTAGTTCCACCATAGATTCAGCTATATGTGCGAGATCATCTGCATATAGGAGTTCCCATGGGCTTTCGGTCTTAAACTCCTCCGTTATTGCCTGCAAAACTATAATGAACAGGAGAGGGCTAAGAACAGAGCCCTGGTGGACACTGACCTGTATGCTAAATTCCTCGCTATAGTCATTGCTAACACTAACTTTGCTGACTGTTCCTCGAAACATGGCTTGTACAGCTTTCACAAGCCATTCATCTACCCCTAATTTTCTAAGAGCCCACCAGATTAAAGCACGGGGAACTCTGTCGAAGGCTTTTTCCAGATCGACAAATGCCAGGTAGAGCGGCTTACTTTTAGCTAGGTACTTTTCCTGTAACTGCCTCACAAGGAAGAGGGCATCAGTGATGCCTTTTACTAGTACAAACCCAAATTACATCTCATCTAGTTTTACCCTGTCCCTAATCAACTGTCCTATAACTCTTTCCGTTACTTTCATGACCTGGTCCATGAGCTTTATACCTCTATAGTTTCCTCTATCTAGTGCATCACCTTTACCCTTGTAGCAGTTGACAATGATGCTGCTTCACCAATCTTCTGGTATGATACCCTCTAGTATTACCTGGTTAACAATACGTGTGGTTATGGTGTGACCTACCGACCCAGATGCCTTCAGCATCTCGGCAGCTATACCCAATGGACCGGTTGCCTTCCCTGTCTTCATATCTTTGATTGCCTTACTTACTACACTACTGCTGACTTGTACTGCTGGCCCCTCTATAGGGTCCGCTTGCATTCTCCTCATTTAGTAATATATATACATATATATATATATATTTATATATATATATATAGTTCAGGGAAACAACAAACAAAGGTATATATATATATATACTAGCAGCAGTACCTAGCGTTGCCTGGGTAGGTAAAATAATATCTGCTTTGATGAAAAGGTGTTGATCTTAGCGACTGCGAGTTTCTTGAAAATCGGTCGTAAGGTGTAGCAAATGGCGAAATGTTGAGTGAAATCGTATGGAATATGTGGGAGGTGGAAAAAATCGTATTTTGAAGAGTTAAACAGCTGCCACGCCGTCCCTGAACAAAAAATGCAAAGTGTAAAGCTACTATAAGATGTGCAATGATAGGTTCTATCGTAGTATAAAAGTTGAACCAAATAAATTGATTTATGTGTGAGGTGGAGCCGAAGTTTCGAATTTGAACGAAATCGGTTGAAAAATGTGGGAGCTAGAGCCGAAAAGGCGGAAATTTGAGCGATAAGGTAGTATTTTCGAATATTTAAGCGGCTGCCACGCCGTTCCTGAACAAAAATTCCAAAATCTAAAGCCACTTTAAGACGTGAAATAATCAGATCTAGCGTAGTGTAAACTTTGAATAATGTAGGTTGGAAATTTGAGTCTAAAAGTGGTATTTTTGAATATTTAAGCGGCTGCCACGCCGTCCCTGAACAACAAATGCAAAATATAAAGCCATTAGAGGATCTGTAATGATAAATTCTATTTTGCTTTAAAATTTGAACGAAATCGGTGGCAAAATGTGGGAGCTAGAGTCAAAAATCTTATTTTTCAATACCTAAAAAAAGGCAACCCCCCCCCCTATCGATTTTTATCTACAGAATGACCCCGGAATAAAAAAAAACGATACGCTGATATATAGAAAACACTCCCCGATGACTAATCTATGAGCCTGTAAAGTTTCATGAAAATCGGTCGTAAGATGTAGGCCCCAATAGGTAATACACAGACACACAGACACACATACTTAATTTTATATTACAGATATACATATATATACTCTTAGAACAATGCTGGCATTCTTACTTTTTCTTTTCTTTAGTCAATTGACAAGATCCCAGACCTCATTTGATTATGAAGTGGGGTGCACCTCATCAAATCAGACCAAGGAAACAATATTTCCATTAGTCTTTCCATGCTGATACTATCTACTGGTTGCAACTGCTGGCAGAAAGAGCAACGTGAAATAAAATGCCTTGCTCAAAGACATAACACATCACCCTGTCCAGGAATTAAACTTACAATCTCACAATTGTAAATCCAATTCTCTAACCACTAAGCCACATGCCTTCACCTAATGTTGGGATTAACAGTGGATACTACTCCTATCTGCAATATTTTTATTTTCCAGAATTTTCGATTGCCTGATATTACTAGAGTTATCTCCCTTCCTTATAATTTAGATTATATACGTTCTTAGAGGAAGTTTTTCCTTCTAATTGCAAGGATAATATCAGTTAATCAAATTTTTAAAACTCATTATATTACATATGTGAGAATCTACTAGAAGAGTGTACCATGTGAAAGCATAGTAGTCAGAGTAAGAAAGGGTTTGGAAAAAGTTCAGGAAGCTATCAACTCTGGTGGTGGTGGTGGTGGTGATGATGGGAGGAGAAGGAAGAAGAAGAAGAAGAAATGATAATAAGTATGATGAAGTTGATTATAGCTATGATGAGGATTAATGGCTATCTAAGGAATATAGTCTATATATAGTAGTGGTGAGAATAAAGGATTTAAACTGCCTGATCATGCTTAAGTTAAGATTTAGCAGATTTCCTTGGAGATTTTTATCTTCTTGATATCAAGAACTAGATTATTATCAAAAATAGTTTTTTAAAAGTAGTTTTTTACAGTAAATATATATTTTTCAAGACTGCCAAAGATAAAGATATTGTGAAGAAAATATTCTATATAAAACATATCTAGTATAAGCTAAGTTAATCCTATTCTGAATTGGCAGGCTCCACGGAGCTAGTGCATAATAATGCTTTCTGATTTAGACACAAGATCAACAATTTTGGAGGAGGGGAAAGTTGGTTAAATCAACCCCAGTGCTTTACTGATGTTTTATTTTATTGACCCCATAAGGATGAAAAGCAACGCTAACCTTGGTGGGATTTGAACTCAGAACATAAAGGGTCGTAACTATTGCTACAAAACATGTTGTCCAATGCCCTACAGTTACCGCCAATCTACCAATGCTAGTGGATGGGACATGGGTGATGATGAAAGAGTTTTCTCTGTAATCATTAGGTCCTAGGTTCAATACTAAAGTGTGGCATCTTGGGCTTTTTTCATTTACTATAGCCTTGTGTGTGAAACAGGGTAGGTAGATGGAAACTGTTTGGAAGCTTGTCCAATGAACTGTAACTATCATCATCATCATCATCATCGTTTAACGTCTATCTTCCACGCTAGCATGGGTTTAGATGGGAATTGTCCCACTTGAGGCAAGATTGGTTGTCTCACTTGTATAGGACTGTCTGCCCTTCCTAACACCAACCACATTTACAGTGTGGACTGGGAACTTTTTACCGTGTTACCTACATGGCCACATTACAGCGTGGACTGTGTTTTTTTTGTCATGACACCTACATGACCTCATTTATTTAGGACTGGATGTTGTGGTACCAACATAACTTTACAGAGAAAGGGGTGGTGTTCATGGGGATGGGGTAGGGGTAGTGGGATGGGGGTATATTTTTGGTTAAGAGGTGCCTACTGACTGTAGGTTTCACTTTGTAGTTAGGCAAGGCGGGTCTTCTGTATTACTGCGTAGCACCAAAGATCTCGGTCCAGTGACATTGTCTTGGAGAGGTGTAAGTGTGTAAGGTCGGAATTTATCAAATCGTCCCAGGTTTTTCTGGGTCTACCTAGTCCTATCTTTATATAAATTTGAGCGATATAGACTTGGCTTCGACTATGTGTGTATATGTTATGTGTATGTATGTATGTATGTGTGAGTGTATGTATATATGTATGTGTGTGTATGTATGTGTGTGGGTATGTATGGGTATGTATATGTGTGTATATATATGTATGTATGTGTATGTGCACGTATATATATATATATGTGTGTCTGCATATGTTTATGTTTGTATATATGCATATGTATATGTATCCATATGCGTGTATGTATTTACATATATGTATGTTTGTATATTTTATGTTTATGTATATGTGCCTGTCTGCATGTATTTGTATGTGCGTGTGTGTGTGTGTGTACGTACATGTGTGTGCATGTGTATTTATGTATAAAAGCTCACAAGTTTCTATTAATTTGTTCAACAGTGAAAATATGTGAGACATTCAGAAATATTGACAAACATACAATTAACTTAAACAGACAATATTTGTATTGTTTCATCATGAATATGGCAGACATGTGAGAGAAAAACCACAGCTGACAGAGAATAACATCCACATTTGCACAGCAACCATAATAATAAGCCAATGTGGTGGTGTTTACATTGGTCTGTAATTCTTTAAAGTTTATTTCACACAAACATACAAACACCTACACACAATGCATTTCCTATCTCAGATTATGTTGCTACAATCATTAACCCTAATAATACGCCATTTATGTTCTATCTCTGCCTGTAGCCCTTCAATATTTACACATTTAAACAAACATATACAATACATTTCATATTTCAGTCATGTTACTAAAACCGACAACCATAATAATGCACCACATTTGTTTGTGCGTGCACACACACACACACACACACACACATATAGCATTGTAGCATTATTTAATAGGAAACACAAATTTAAATTTTGAAGACCAACACAATGTGTTATGAAGATTGTTCAATTGCCAAGATAACAAAAGAATCTTACCTTAGCAAATTTAACGATCCCAAATATTTTCGGGTTTAAAAACCCATTATCAAGGGAATAACCCTATAAGAGACTTAAAAATCGATTGGATAGACTTGTTTGTATGGGAGCAGATTTAAATCCCATCAGGAAATCTTCAGGAAAGCATCAATGATTTCCTTTGAATGAAACAGTTCTAGTCATGTAGAAGCCATTTCTATATTAAACATTATATACTCTCCTATGTATTGAGTACTTTACTTACTGTGGTTACTCCTGTATGAACCTAGGATACATCTATCTATCCCCTGTGGCTAATAAAGAAACATATCTCTCTCTCTCTCTCTCTATATATATATATATATATATATATATATATATATATATATGTAAAAGGTAAACAGAAATAACAACACAATCGGTACAGTATATGGAAGGTATATATTAGGTTAAAGCTTGATATAGCAGGAAGAGGGTCTTAACGTTTCGGACGCTAGTCCTTCATCAGAAGAAAGAATGAGAAATAAAATAGATTAAGGGGATGGGCAGGATGGAATTGGAAAAAAAATGTCTTTCGATAAAAATAATAGGTCCATTCATGTTGACATCTCTTGCAAAATATGTATGTGTGTGTGTGTGTTTCAAATTTGCACATAAAAACATAGAAACACAAAGACACAATGCCTTTCCTATCTCAGTCAAACTGTTACAATAGAAAGTTCACTTTCCAATCACACAATCCAGGGTTCTAACTTTACACTTGTTCTTATAAATAGCTATTTCTCCAAAATTACTTATACATATTATCCTGTATGTCATTTGTACTTGTATGCTGAACATTTATGTAATTGTATCCTAGAAATGAATTATTGAAATGTCATTCTTCTCTTTAATCACTTCCACATGCCAGTAATCAACATAAATTATAAGTGAACCATTAATTTATCAAAATACACATTTCCCAGTTTGTTTGATTGTTCACATATCCGGTAATCTTGCATATATAGCATACCAGTCCTGGACTTCAAAATTTAAATATGTTCCATGCTATTGCTGTCATTATTGATGTAACAGGTACTATGTTAGTATAAATATATTAGTTTTGTTCTATTACTATGTATACTTTATACACCAACACCAATCCATATCTTATTCAGAGAATGATGTATGCCCATGTTTCATCATACTGCAGCTCTACCAGACCATATTTATGGAGAACATCACTATCACTGCAAGCTTATAACAATGTTGATAAGATGTTCAATGTTATTGTTGTCATTATTAACAGCTCAAGGGCGGTGGATTGGCAGTATCGGTAGAGGGTCGAACGCCATGCTTTCCAGCATAGTTACTTCCCTTTACAGTCTGAGTTCAAATCCCACGGAGATTAACTTTACCTTTCATCCTTACGATGTCGATAAAATAAAGTACCAGTAATACGCTGGAATAGTTGCTGATCTTGTGCCAAAAATAGAAACAATTATTAACAGCTCAAGTCCACTAGTATAGGTATTAATTCTTATGGTTGTTTAGTTAAGAAGTTTGCTTTGCAGTCATGTGCTTTCAGATTCAATTCCATTACAAACCAGTAGTCAAAACGTTCAGACCTATCTTGATTGATGGGGTCATTTGTGGTCATACTATTTCTGACCATTCTTCAGGCACCCCTACTAATGGTAATATTGTTGTGTTTCAAGTAATGGAAATTTCTTTCTTTGTTGGGGATAGCGATGTAATTAAGCCAGATACATGTTAAGAGTGCACCTCAGTTTCAATGTATTGTGTGTTGTATAATAGTTGGTATTTGGCTACATCTCGATGTAAACAATATGTATTGTGTCAGTCTGTGTACAACATAGTTATGTAGGCAGCGGTGAGAAATATTTGATTAATTTAATCAATTATAAATGTGAGACATATAATATAAGATAAAAAATTTATAAACATATAGACTGCATGTGAGTAAAATATGTGGAGTGAAAATGAGAAGTAAAAATATGGAAAGTAAAGGAGTATAAATCATAAACAAGAGTGAGAGTATATATGCCTGAGTACATACTGACACTGAGTCGTTCTCTGTAAAGCTGGTTTTGTAAACCATATGAATATGCATGAACAGACAATGACAGAGGCAGATTATGTTGCAAGTCTCCCTGCACCTCCAGATGTCACTACTTGTCAAATTTGTAGCAAGATAATCCATGCTAGCGTGGAAGATAGACGTTAAATGATGATGATATGTAAGACAACCTTTGAGTTCAAACACCATATGAACATTCATCAACATGAAATTCCACATTCTGATCCAATAAACTCGGTACACACACTGGCATACATCTGTTACTTGTGTCAAATACCTTGCAAATCAGTTGCTGGATTGAAAAGCTACCTCTGTGCACATGGGAAGGGGTTGATATGTTGAGATAGCTATCATTTGACAAGATGAAGCAATCATCATTATACATACATGGTGATCGATTGGCAGTATCGGTAGATCCTCAGACGCCATGCTTTACACCATAGAGTTATGGCCCTTTACGTTCTGAGTTCAAATCCCCCCCGAGGTTAACTTTGCCTTTCATCCTTATGGGGTCGATAAAATAAAGTACCAGTAATGCACTGGGGAAATTGTTGGCCTTGTGCCAACAGTAGAAACAATTATATATACTGACACTCACATCCACAAGTATATATATATATATAGACACACACTAGTAAAGGAGTATAAAGTGTAAATAAAAGTAAAAAGTAGAAATTAGAGATTAGAAGTTAGAAATAATAAATTATATCACACATAAATACATGAATATCACACATATCATGCTTTGAGGCACTATGATGGTCAGGGTGCAGCCATGAAAGTGTGCAGTTGTAAACTCAGGAACTACCTTATATACTTGTATATAAGCCAAGAAATATGTGACAAAAAAAAAAAAAAAAATCGATGGTAAAATGAGGGGGTCGCTTATATTTGAGGTCAATATTTTGATGATTTTCACCAACTTAAAATTCTATGTAAATAATGTGCTAAAATATCTGGAGTGAGTATTTTACAATGAAACACTTTTTTTCTACAATTATTACATCACCATGAGTATTATTTATGCATTCCCTTGAAAACATTCCCAACAAATTTTTATAATGTGAACTTTTTAATATATAAATATCCCCTACACATCACACATGTATGTGTGACGACTGTTTTACTCTGTGACTTAATTATGCTTTTTCTTTCAATCTTCTGTTTGTATTTTATTGCTCTCACTCTCTCCATTATCCCACCTTCTCTTTTTCTTGCTCTGACTGTTCTCCTTCATTTACTGTTTCTCCCACCCCCCCCCTTCTATTCTGAATCCTTATACAATGTTCTTTTAACCAATCGCTTTCTTTCAATTATACCCTATTCATTATGTCCCCTTGCATGCTCTTCTGTGAGTAGCTGGAAGTAAAATTTGAGAGATTTGTTGAAACTTTATAAAATGGAAGAAATAGTAAAAAAATTCATTATGTAATGGAGTTGGGAAACAAAAACTAAATAACACTTAAAACATTTTAAATATAAAATATTAAAACTTCAAAATTATGCTATCTAAACATAATGTGTTGATTAGCTGCCTCGGATGATACATGAGGTTTGGATTTTTGCCCATTTCTCAGACATAAAATAGTGCAGTTGGCTTATATTTGAGTATATACATCATCATCATCATCATCATCAACGTTTAACGTCCGTGTTCCACGCTTGCATGGGTTTGGATGGGGGTAGTCCCACTTGAGGCAAAAGTGATTGTCTTGCTCGCATAGGACTGTCTGGCAGGTTTTCTACAGTTGGATGCCCTTCCTAACACCAACCACATTTACAGTGTGGGTCTGGGAGGTTTTTACCGTGTTGCCTACACGGCCACATTACAGCGCGGACTGTATGTTTTTTTGTCGTGACACCTACACGATCTCATTTGTTTCGGCCTGGATGGCGCGGCACCAACATAACTTTACATAGAATGGGTGGTGTGGATGGGGTGGGGGTGGTGGGACGGGGTGTATTTTGTTAGAGATGCCTACTGGCTGGAGTAGGTTTTACTATATATTTAGGTAAGGCGGGTCTTCTCTGTTACTGAGTACCGCCAAAGGTCTCGGTCCAGTGACATTGTCTTGGAGAGGTGTAAGTGTGTGATGTCGGAGTTTATCAGCTCGTCCCAGGTTTTTCTAGGTCTGCCTATTCCGTGACTACCGTCTATCTTTATTGCCCTGCACTTTGTTATACAGCTATCGACTTTCATGCGCATCACGTGTCCATACCAACGTAGCCTTCTCTCGAGTAAACAACATCTGATCCCTCTTATCTCTAATTTTTTCCTTAGTTCGTTTATGCTTTGCCGTTCACGTATATTACTGTTACACATCCAGCGGAGCATGCAAGCTTCGTTCCTCTCTAGTCTGCGTATATCCTCTGCACACAATGCCCAGGTCTCACTGCCATGCAGCATTGCTGTTCGTATGCAGGCATCGTTCAACCTGCCTTTCATTTTTAGGGAGAACCCTTTAGCAGCTAATAGTGGTATAAGCTCTCTGAACTTTTTCCAACCAGTTCTGACTCTAGCTACAGTACTTTCAGAGCACCCTCCCCCACTGCTGATTTTATCGCCCAGGTAACGGAAGCTGTCCACTATTTCTATAGAACCCTCTGCGCAATTGAAAGAGCTAGTATTTTGTGGGCACTTGCTGCTACTTATTGCACCAGAACACCGGCCACATGTAAAATCTATGTTCTTAGTTAGCTTACCTGTGATCCCACTACATCTTTTATGCACCCATACTTTGCATTTAGGACATAAAATGGAGTTTCTACCTATGCCTTTCCTACACACCGAGCACGACCATTTCCCAGAAGGGACCGCCGCCTTGTTTTCTTTCCTACAAACTAGAACTTTGGTCTTAGCCAGGTTAATTTTAAGTCCTTTTGACTCTAGGCTGTGCTTCCATGTTTGGAATTTCTTCTCTAGCTCGGCCATTGATTCCGCTATGAGTGTCAGGTCGTCTGCGTATAGGAGTTCCCATGGGCAGCCTGTCTTGAACTCCTCTGTTATAGCCTGAAGGGCAATAATAAATAGTAGGGGGCTGAGAACAGAGCCCTGATGGACGCCAACTTTTACGCTAAACTCTTCACTATATTCGTTGTTAATTCTAACCTTGCTGATTGTTCCTTTATACATGGCTTGTATAGCCCTCACAAGCCATTCGTCAACGCCTAGTTTTCTAAGAGCCCACCAGATAATGGAGCGGGGGACTCTGTCGAAGGCTTTCTCCAAGTCGACAAAAGCTAAGTAGAGGGGTTTACCTTTAGCTAGGAACTTCTCCTGTAGTTGTCGTACTATGAAAAGAGCGTCTGTGGTACTTTTGCCTGACACAAACCCGAACTGCATTTCATCTAGGTCAATTCTCTCTCTGATTAGTTGCGCTATTACTTTTTCCGTGACCTTCATGACCTGGTCGATTAATTTAATGCCTCTATAGTTACTCCTATCTAGGGCGTCTCCTTTACCCTTATAACAGTTAACGATGATGCTGCTATGCCAGTCCTTCGGAACAACCCCATTCTGTACGACTTGGTTAACTATGCGAGTGACCATGGTGTGTCCCACCGTGCCAGATGCCTTCAGCATCTCAGCAACTATTTCCGAAGGCCCAGCCGCCTTACCCGTCTTCATATCCTTGATTGCCTTACTTATTATACTCCCCTCGACTAACACTGCTGGTCCCTCTATTGGGTCGATATGGGGGAGACTGTCTTTCTCCCATTTATTCTCCTCATTTAGTAGCCTTTCATAGTGACACTTCCAAGCTACCTTCTTATCAGTGTCGGTGATGGCAAGTATGCCATCATCGTTAAGTACACACTTCTCCCCGACAATATCACGGTTTTCCTTGACGCATTGCCTAGCAATCCTGAACACCTCACGTTTTTGGTCATCGCGTTGTAGAACATGCTTGAACTTTCTTTCCTCAGCTTCCCTTCTTGCTAAGTACACTTCTCTCCTAGCTTCCCTCCTGGCCACTTGATAGTCTACTCTACTTCCCCCATCCCGCCATACTTTCCAAGCCTGCTTTTTGGCCTTAATTGGCCCCTCCACCTTACTGTTCCACCACCATGTTACTCTCCTCCTGCCTACAGGCCTGCTCCAGCCACAGACTTCGTCTGTCGCCAACAGCAGGTTTGCTTTCAGAAATTCCCACTGTCCCTCTATATTGTCCGACTCTAAATGTTCTTCCTTACTGTCGAAAGCATCAAGTAATATGTTTTGAAATTTATTTTTGGCTGTGGGGTCCTTTAGCTTCCATAATTTTCTCCTGAGGATAGTCCTCTTCTTCTGTCGAGTACGTCTCGTCCTGACTATGAGGTCGCTAATTATCAGTCTATGTTGGGAGGTGCATTCTTCATGGGGGAGGGATTTAGTGTTTACAACAGACACTCTGTCACGTCTTCTGGTAAGGATATAATCTACCTGGCTTGTGTGTTCCCCGGATCTATAGGTGATCAGGTGATTGTTACGTTTTTTGAAGTTAGTGTTACAGATAGTTAGGTTATTTGCATCACAGAATTCCAGGATTCTGGAGCCTTCCTCATTTCTAGTACCAAACCCATAGCCTCCATGGATTTCGTCGTAGCCGTCACAATGTTAGCCATCCACGGGCGAAACAAAGAGGAGTGCTCGCATTCTCGTCCACGAGGTGAATTTGACTTTAACTTTGGCATTTTCGCCCTGGGCGTCCAGATTTTTCTCTCCCTTCCACTCTCCAGGATTCCGCAGTCCGTCCATCCATCCATCCATCATATATCGAAGGCAACCGTGCAAGCGATAGTATAGGCCTCTGGCTTATGATTGGTCCGCGTAATAATAATAATGGTGATGCGTGTGGGGGGGGGGGGTCTCTGGCTTATAATAATAATAATAATGGTGATGCGTGTGGGGGGGGTCTCTGGCTTATAATAATAATAATAATGGTGATGCGTGTGGGGGGGGGGTCTCTGGCTTATGATTGGTCCACGTATTAAGAATGGTGGTGTGTGGGGTGGGGTAGCTAGCTGGAAGGTTATGAATGTTTAACAAGCGATTTACAGTTAATGAGTAATTAGTAATTTCAGTTTGGAATTAGTTTTTCATTGATAATCCCAGAAAACATAATACCTGCTATTTAACTAGCTAGGTTATCTATCTATGCTCTGTACTGCATGGAATTTTGATCTCAGTGTTATTAAGGGCTAAGGTATTAAGTTTGGGTTTGGTGGTAGATACTGCAGGGATGCTCAGTTATTTGAGGACATATCTTTTAATAACTCTAACATTTTTCTAACTTGTTCTGATTATCACTGTTCATCAGATAAATGATGACAAACATCAAGCAATTGAAAAGGCATGCTATAATTGTTGCCTTAAATGCAAAGCATAGAGAGTTAGAGCTTGCTCACTTCCTGAAAGTTACACAGTTGTTTGCTAAAAGCTGGAAATTGCTAACGGGGATTCTACAGAAGAAGCCAAACATAAAACGTCTGCTAAGGGTCCTAATACAATCAGAACAACCAAATTTGTATGAAAGGTGCAGAAAATTATCAATAAGAATAAAAAAAGTTAATTAGTGCTATTGCTAAGGAGCTCAAGGTTTCAAGGCAGACTATCAGAAGAATTATGGATGAGGAGCTTCAATACGAATTATATGTGATGCGGGGAGGCCAATTGATGTCTGAAAAAACAAAAGATAACTATCAGATCAATGCAAAGACAATTGTTGAGCAAGTTGAAACACCAAGAGTCTGGAATGCTTTGGTTTTTCTCTGATGAGGAAAACTTTGATCAGGACCAAAAGGTGAACTAAAGAAATGAGAAATGGTTATGCAGAGACCCTAAAGATGTTCCAACGGTCACATACCCAAAGCTTCTGGATATTGTGATGGTTCTGGAAGTTGTGAATAATGAGGGAAATGTTGTACCTCCTCACTTCTTTCCTTAGGGCTTAGGGATCAATGCTGCTGACTATAAGGATCTGTTGGGGAGTGTTGTGAGGCCTTGGATAGAGAATGTGAGGAAAGGAATACAATCTCCACAATCACATCCCCCCAAACATATAGCCTCCTAGCTCTCCAGATATGAATCCATATGAGGCATAGTTGAGCGGGAAGTCAATCAACTCTCCTATAACAAGTCTGTCATAATTAACATAATGTCTAAAATAGATAAAAAGCATCTAATTCAGGCATGTCAACATTTCAGACATTGCACTGAAGCAGTTATCAATGCTAACAAGTTCATTGAGTAGATTCATCAAGAAGCGTCTCAAGACTATTCATGCTGATTTTCTTTTTCAAATAAAGTTCTTCTTTCAAGACATGCGTCTTTTAATAAGTTCATGCAAATATCCTCAAGGAACTGAGGTAACCTGTATCTATAGATTTTTAAGAAGGTTTTCAATAAATTTGGGGGCATGTACTAAAGAAGTCTGTTTTCCTATTTATTATCTGGGACCCACTTCTTATGACTTGAAAGATATTTAGCTGCTATTTTCTATCAGAAGGAGTGACCCTGTAGAAATTGTCTCGTTGATTTGAATCATTGATAGACACATTTTAGTACTGAGTTATATCTAAGTTATGTTGATTTATATCGAAATCTAAGTTATGTTGAGTGTTTTAAGTCTAAGTTATGTTGAGTTATGTCTAAACCCTGTTTCAAGCCCAGAGGTTCAGCAGGTTGGTATTTATCCCAGTTTCCATAACATTAAGCAACTGAGAGTACAAGACATCTCCTTACACCACATGATGCCAGCCCATCACATGGTTAAAACCCCAGCTACTGCTGGTACTCATTTTCAGCTGAGTATACTGGAGCAACATGAAATGAAGTATTCTGCTCAAGAACACAACACACAACCCAGTCTAGGAATCAAAACCACAACATTATGATCATAAGTCCAACACCTTTACTACTAGACTTTATGACTTCACTTAACTCTAACGATTTTTCTTAATTTCTATGCAAACATCATTAGCTTGATACAATACAAGATGATGAAAATGAATGGTTAGGATAAAACACAACCACCCCCATGACCACTGCCACCATCAGTTGATTTGTTAGATGGAAACTGAAAGAGGGTTCTATTTTGTATACATGTGTGTGTGTGTGTGTTTCAGTTTACCACAGCCTTCTTATTGATTATTCTTAAAACAATTAGGGACATTTGTTTATGTCCTGCATAAACTAGACATTTCACATTGTAGTGGTTCAATAAAAATTAGTAACATATGCCTTACTTATAAATAAATTATGGTTTGGCATCAGGAAGAACATTTGATCATAGAAAAACTACTTGCAAAAACTTGTATAATTTAAGTGAACATATAATAAAAGCAGATATAAAAATGATGATAATGATAATGATGATAATGATAACAATGATGATGAAGACAATGACAGAGATGATGATGATGGTGATGATGAACAAAATTTTAAAGCAAATATCAAACTCAGATTTTTTTTAATTTAATTTTTTAAACAGCATATTTGTCCTACAAATAAAATTTAATTTAAAAAAAAACCTTCTGTTTGAAGAGAATTATCTTTAGATTCCTTCCTTGCAGACGCAAATAATGATGAAAATATCAACCATAATATAATAATATTAGATTATGTGGCAGTGATTATTTTTCTGTACTATTGACCCTTGCCTTGTATAGTTCTAAATCAAATTTTGCGCAATAAGTTTACATTTTATGTCAGATACTACATGCACTTACATGGTAAATAATGGTTAAAAACTTAAAATGCTAATAAAATGTTTGAAATAACCAATAACATTACAAAAGTTCTCAGATTCAGAGAATATCAAACACTAGATATTGGCACCTGCCTTAAAATAAACCCTTTTATTTGGCCCCTTTATTCTTTTTGGTGTTTTTAGTTTTCTTTTTCTTCTTCCGGTATGTTCCATACCCTTTCCGTACCATTATTCCTCTCCACCAAGCTTGCAGCTGTTTAAAAGACAAAAAGAATCAATGTTACAACAAAAAACATTTAAAAGTCAATATTCTATTATTTGTCATAGATTTCATAAAGATTTATTCTTTTTCCTGTTCTTTCTTCAGCGATGTATTTGTTTGTATATATTTTTGATGCCATGTTATTAAAATTGCTACAGCTGTCACCCACAATCGAATATGACTTGGTAGTAAGTAAAATGCTTTTGTTAACCCTTTAATGTTCAAACTGGCCAAAACTGGCCAGAATTCTCTACCTTTTTCTGTTGAAACTGGCTGTAACTGGCCACTCATACTGATGTTAAGGTATTGTTATCAAAATAAATACTTTCAAAATCTCACAAATTCGATATTATGTGAGATATTATGTGAGGTAAAGCATTTACCATGAAAATACAATAAATGCAAGGACCCCATTCAATCATTACCTTCTATCTCTTCTCCTTCTTATAAATTCCTTAATTCTTAATCTAGCGTATTTTCAAACCTTAATTCCTAGCGTATTTTCAAACCTCAATTCCTAATTCTAGCGTATTTTCAAAACAAAAAACAAAATCCTTTTCCTTCCTTCTTCCTTAACTCGAAACTCTCGCTTCCTCGACCCCCACCCGCTCTTACTGCGAGGGCATGGCGGTCAAACGCCCGATACACACAATCATCATGCGCCCACCCCCTCTCTCTCTCTCTCTATATATATATATGATAGAAATTCACTTCGCCAAATTTGATTGCTTTGCTGTCCATGCCACGATATTCATGTAACGTAATGTACATATTTTTCTTCATCTCTACCTCCACACTCCATATTTCGTATCAAGTCCAAATAGCCAATGTATTGCTAAAACAATCTACATTTTTTTTGTATTCATTAATTGTGAGATACGAAAGTTTTTGTCGTATCGAACAGAATAAAATTTTGTATTTTTGTTAATCGCTTGTTAAATGCAAGGACCCCATTCAATCATTACCTTCTATCTAGCTACCCAACACCCCTCCCTCCCACTCCCACGCACCACCATTGCTATTACGTGGACCAATCATAAGCCAGAGCCCCCACGCATCACCAGTATTATTATTACGCGGACCAATCAGAAGCCAGAGGCCTATACTATCGCTTGCCTGGTTGCCTTTCGATATATGATGGATGGATGGACTGCGGAATCCTGGAGAGAGAGAAAAATCTGGCCGCTCAGCGACAATGCCAAAGATAAAGACAAATTCACCTCTTGGACGAGAATGCGAGCACTCCTCATTGTTTCGACCGCGGACGGCTAACATAACCCCATCGCCCCCCGCCCCCACCGCCCCCCCAAACTTCAGAGTTGGTACCATAAATGTAGGCACCCTAAAGGGTCACGCTAACGAGGTTGTAGAAATGCTTGAACGTAAGGAGGTCGATGTTTGTTGTATTCAAGAGACCAGGTGGAGGGGTGGGTCTGCTAGATTCATTGAGGGTAAAAAACGATGTTATAAGCTTTTCTGGGTGGGAAACGACGATGGGCTGGGCGGAGTAGGAATCATGGTAGCAGAAAAGTGGGCAGATAAGATAATAGACGTAAATAGAGTGAACGACAGAATAATTAAAATACGACTTGTCCTCAATAGAACTACGGTGACAGTAATATCTGCGTACGCACCCCAATCCGGACTGCCCGGCACTATAAAAGACAGATTCTATGAGACACTGATGCTAACTACCTCCCAAATATCCGACAGTGACTATATAATTATTGCAGGCGACCTAAATGGTCACGTTGGACAACATTGTGACGGCTACGACGAAATCCATGGAGGCTATGGGTTTGGTACTAGAAATGAGGAAGGCTCCAGAATCCTGGAATTCTGTGATGCAAATAACCTAACTATCTGTAACACTAACTTCAAAAAACGTGACAATCACCTGATCACCTATAGATCCGGGGAACACACAAACCAGGTAGATTATATCCTTACCAGAAGACGTGACAGTGTCTGTTGTAAACACTAAATCCCTCCCCCATGAAGAATGCACCTCCCAACATAGACTGATAATTAGCGACCTCATAGTCAGGACGAGACGTACTCGACAGCAGAAGAGGACTATCCTCAGGAGAAAAATATGGAAGCTAAAGGACCCCACAGCCAGGAATAAATTTCAAAGCATATTACTTGATGCTTTCGACAGTAAGGAAGAACATTTAGAGTCGGACAATATAGAGGGAGAGTGGGAATTTCTGAAAGCAAACCTGCTTTTGGCGACAGACGAAGTCTGTGGCTGGAGCAGGCCTATAGGCAGGAGGAGAGTAACATGGTGGTGGAACAGTAAGGTGGAGGGGTCAATTAAGGCCAAAAAGCAGGCTTGGAAAGTATGGCGGGATGGGGGAAGTAGAGAAGACTATCAAGTGGCCAGGAGGGAAGCTAGGAGACAAGTGTACTTAGCAAGAAGGGAAGCTGAGGAAAGAAAGTTCAAGCATGTTCTACAACGCGATGACCAAAAACGTGAGGTGTTCAGGATTGCTAGGCAATGCGTCAAGGAAAACCGTGATATTGTCGGGGAGAAGTGTGTACTAAACGACGATGGCAGACTTGCCATCACCGACGCTGATAAGAAGGTAGCTTGGAAGTGTCACTATGAAAGGCTACTAAATGAGGAGAATAAATGGGAGAAAGACAGTCTCCCCCATATCAACCCAATAGAGGGACCAGCAGTGTTAGTCGAGGGGAGTATAATAAGTAAGGCAATCAAGGATATGAAGACGGGTAAGGCGGCTGGGCCTTCGGAAATAGTTGCTGAGATGCTGAAGGCATCTGGCACGGTGGGACACACCATGGTCACCCGCATAGTTAACCAAGTCGTACAGAATGGGGTTGTTCCGAAGGACTGGCATAGCAGCATCATCGTTAACTGTTATAAGGGTAAAGGAGACGCCCTAGATAGGAGTAACTATAGAGGCATTAAATTAATCGACCAGGTCATGAAGGTCACGGAAAAGGTAATAGCACAACTAATCAGAGAGAGAATTGACCTAGATGAAATGCAGTTCGGGTTTGTGTCAGGCAAAAGAACCACAGACGCTCTTTTCATTGTACGACAACTACAGGAGAAGTACCTAGCTAAAGGTAAACCCCTCTACTTAGCTTTTGTCGACTTGGAGAAAGCCTTCGACAGTCCCCCGCTCCATTATCTGGTGGGCTCTTAGAAAACTAGGCGTTGACGAATGGCTTGTGAGAGCTATACAAGCCATGTATAAAAAAACAGTCAGCAAGGTTAGAATTAACAACGAATATAGTGAAGAGTTTAGCGTAAAAGTTGGCGTCCATCAGGGCTCTGTTCTCAGCCCCCTACTATTTATTATTGCCCTTCAGGCTATAACAGAGGAGTTCAAGACCGGCTGCCCATGGGAACTCCTATACGCAGACGACCTGACACTCATAGCGGAATCAATGGCCGAGCTAGAGAAGAAATTCCAAACATGGAAGCATGGCCTAGAATCAAAAGGCCTTAAAATTAACCTGGCTAAGACTAAAGTTCTAGTTTGTAGGAAAGAAAATAAGGCGGCGGTCCCTTCTGGGAAATGGTCGTGCTCGGTGTGTAGGAAAGGCGTTGGTAGAAACTCCATTTTATGTCCTAAATGCAAAGTATGGGTGCATAAAAGATGTAGTGGGATCACAGGTAAGCTAACTAAGAACATAGATTTTACATGTGGCCGGTGCTCTGGTGCAATAAGTAGCAGCAAGTGCCCACAAAATACTAGCTCTTTCAATTGCGCAGAGGGTTCTATAGAAATAGTGGACAGTTTCCGTTACCTGGGTGATAAAATCAGCAGTGGGTTAGGGTGCTCTGAAAGTACAGTAGCTAGAGTCAGAACTGGTTGGAAAAAGTTCAGAGAGCTTATACCACTATTAGCTGCTAAAGGGTTCTCCCTAAAAATGAAAGGCAGGTTGTACGATGCCTGCATACGAACAGCAATGTTGCATGGCAGTGAGACCTGGGCATTGTGTGCAGAGGATATACGCAGACTAGAGAGGAACGAAGCTTGCATGCTCCGCTGGATGTGTAACAGTAATATACGTGAACGGCAAAGCATAAACGAAGTAAGGAAAAAATTAGAAATAAGAGGGATCAGATGTTGTTTACTCGAGAGAAGGCTACGTTGGTATGGACACGTGATGCGCATGAAAGTCGATAGCTGTATAACAAAGTGCAGGGCAATAAAGATAGACGGTAGCCACGGAATAGGCAGACCTAGAAAAACCTGGGACGAGCTGATAAACTCCGACCTCACACACTTACACCTCTCCAAGACAATGTCACTGGACCGAGACCTTTGGCGGTACTCAGTAACAGAGAAGACCCGCCTTACCTAAATACATAGAGATGCCTACTGGCTGTAGTAGGTTTTACTAACAAAATACCCCCCCCCCCGTCCCACCACCCCAACCCATCCACGCCACCCCGTTCTATGTAAAGTTGTGTTGGTGCCACACCATCCAGGCCGAAACAAATGAGATCGTGTAGGTGTCACGACAAAAAAACACACAGTCCACGCTGTAATGTGGCCGTGTAGGCAACACGGTAAAAACCTCCCAGACCCACACTGTAAATGTGGTTGGTGTTAGGAAGGGCATCCAACTGTAGAAAACCTGCCAGACAGTCCTATGCGAGCAAGACAATCACTCTTGCCTCAAGTGGGACTACCCCCGTCCAAACCCATGCAAGCGTGGAACACGGACGTTAAACGTTGATGATGATGATGATATGTAGAGTAATGTGAATGGTATGTGAGATATTATGTGAGGTAAAGCATTTACCATGAAAATACAATAGTATATGTAGAGTAATGTGAATGTTATGTGAGATATTATGTGAGGTAAAGCCTTTACCATGAAACTACAATATTATATATAGAGTAACGTGAATGGTAAAGGGTTAAGGCTTTTAGCTGTCCCATGTAACTAGACACAGTCTCTTCACCATCATTTCTTTCATCTAGCAGAATATCCAAAATATGACAACTGGATGGAGAGAGAGCTGCACCATATAATACATACATACAGACACATACATACATACATACAGACATACAGACATACAGACATACATACACATAGACATACATACATACAGACACATAGACATACAGACACATAGACATACATACAGACACATAGACATACATACAGATACATAGATACATACAGATACATAGATACATACAGATACATAGATACATACAGATACATAGATACATACAGATACATAGATACATACAGATACATACATACATACAGATACATACATACATACAGATACATACATACATACAGACACATACATGCACCTGAGCACTGTACACAATAATTTCATTATTATTATTATACATACATACATACTAAACAACACAGGAAACTTCCACATCAACAGTGACATAGACTGCCTTTACTTGAAACGTAAGCAGGGAGGCAGAGGCCTAACATCAGTCCAGACAGCATTTGAATGTCGCATCATATCCCTCTGACAACATCTACGAACCTCGAAGCGTAGGAGCCCGTCTCTCGAGCAAGTCTATCTGCATGAAACAGAGAAGATATTCCCTGTGTGATAATCGAAAACTCACACTCAGGGAAGTCGCTCAGCAGTATCGCAGTGAATCCATGGATGAAAAACTGCATGCTTATCAGCAAAAAATCATGCATGGATATGTTGCCAGGTAGCTCCAGAGTGAGAGTAATGTAGATAAGGAAAATAGTCTTGGACCAACAACCGCTATATTGGCTTTCACTTTGAATGATACGCTTTTGCAATCCACGAACAGGAGATTAACACGAAATACCTGATTCACAAAAGAGATAGGGATGCAGGCAAAACACCTAGATGTGATAACAAGTGCAGACTCTGCAGAACTAACATCGAGGATATCACCCATGTCATCAGCAGCTGCCCAAAGATGTTATCGCGGTACTATCAACCTATGAGGCATGATGTAGTGGTCAAAACACTGTACAATGCAGTCCGTAAAAAAGATAGCCCCGAAAATAAACACATTAAAAGCTACAGAAATGTGGAAGACATCCACGTACATAATATGAAAGAGTACTGGTGAAATGTTCCAGTAAAAATCCCAATAAAATGCAGGCATAACAGACCAGATATTATGATATGGTACAGGGAGAAGAAAGCATGCACAGTAGTGGAAATTAGCTGCCCAGCAGAAGCCAATATAATATCAAAGATTAGCAAAAAGGAGAATATTTATGCCGAACTGATGAGAAATCTGCAGATACTCCACCCTGATTACCCCTTCAGATTTATGCCTGTGATTATTGGGGCACTGGGGTATGTTAGTAACTGCCTCAATACAAATCTTGAGAAGCTGGGCTTCACAGGAACAGAAAGAACACAACTAGTTAGGAAATTACAAGTACAATCCATTAATGGAACAATAAAAAAAATGTAAAACATTCCAAAAATTTTGCATCTAATAACTGCATATACACATGTACAGATACAAAGCATATACACATGCACACATACAACTCAAAACATACACACCCACCACATACAATAACATCCATATCTACACATGCATGCATGCATAATCTACCTAGTTGATGTGTAAATTCCAATGAGAGAGTCTTGTGATTATGTTAGAAACCAACTCTCTCTATTGGGAAAAAATATGTGAAATTATAAAACCAGAAGAACATACATACAGACATACATATATACATATATTTCAGGGGGACAGTCTCTCTGTGATATTGTTCATCTTGTCATTAAACCCCTTGTCCTTTCTGCTCAAGAAATGTGAGGGATACATCATTGGCTCACAGGAGGACAGAAATACGAACCTAACCCATAACTTCTTTGTTGACGATCTGAAACTCTATGCCAAGAACATGGATGGGATGAAGAAAAATCTTGACCTGGTTACAACGTTCTCAAAGGATATAGGAATGGAGTTTGGCCAAGATAAATGCTCATACATGACTGTAAAGCGGGGAAAAACAACAACCCAATCTAGCAACATTGTCATCAATTGTCTAACTGTTTCACCGATATCTGATGAGGACTGCTACAGATACCTGGGGATAGATGAGAACATATCCTATAATGGTATCTGTAATAAAGAACACGTAACCAGGGAATACTACACCCGATTAAGAAAGATCTGGTCATCGGAACTCTCTGCACAAAACAAAACAGTGGCTCACAATGTGTTTGCTGTGCCTGTCCTAACACCAACGTTTGGAATACTCAATTGGACGATAGATGAAAATGAGCAGTTGATGTTGGAACTCGAAAAATACTGAACAACACCGGAAACTTCCACATCAACAGTGACATAGACCGCCTTTACTTGAAATGTAAGCAGGGAGGCAGAGGCCTAACATCAGTCCAGACAACATTTGAATGTCGCATCATATCTCTCCGACAACATCTACGAACCTCGAAGCGTAGGAGCCCGCTTCTCGAGCAAGTCTATCTGCATGAAACAGATAAGATCATGAGAGTTGGGAAGGAACTCCTTGAGAGATATTCCCTGTGTGATAATCAAAAACTCACACCCAGGGATGTCGCTCAGCAGTATCGCAGTGAATCCATGGATAATAAACGGCATGCCTATCGGCAAAAAATCATGCATGGATATGTTGCCAGGAAGCTCCAGAGTGAGAGTAATATAGATAAGGAAAGTAGTCTATCTTGGAACAACAACCGCTATATTGGCTCCCACTTTGAAGGATACGCTTTTGCAATCCACGAACAGGAGATTAACACGAAATACCTTATTCACAAAAGAGATAGGGATGTAGGCAAAACACCTAGATGTGATAACAAGTGCAGACTCTGCAGAACTAACACCGAGGATATCACCCATGTCATCAGCAGCTGCCCAAAGATGTCATCGCGGTACTATCTACCTATGAGGCATGATGTAGTGGCCAAAACACTGTACAATGCAGTTCGTAAAAAAGATAGCTCCGATAATAAACACATTAAAAGCTACAACAATGTGGAAGACATCCATGTACATAATATGAAAGAGTACTGGTGGAATGTTCCAGTAAAAACCCCAATAAAATGCAGGCATAACAGACCAGATATTATGATATGGGACAGGGAGAAGAAAACATGCACAGTAGTGGAAATTAGCTGCCCAGCAGATGCCAATATAATATCAAAGATTAGTGAAAATGAGAATATTTATGCAGAACTGATGAGAAATCTGCAGATACTCCACCCTGATTACACCTTCAGATTTATGCCTGTGATTATTGGGCACTGGGATATGTTAGTAACTGCCTCAATACAAATCTTGAGAAGCTAGGCTTCACAAGAACAGAAAGAACACAACTAGTTAGAAAATTACAAGTACAATCCATTAATGGAACAGTAAAAATATTTAAAACATTCCAAAAATTTTGCATCTAATAACTGCATATACACATGTACAGATACAAAGCATATACACATGCACACATACAACTCAAAACATCCACATCCACACATACAATAACATCCATATCTACACATGCATGCATACATACATATCTACCTAGTTGATGTTGTGTAAATTCCAATGAGAGTCTTGTGTCTGTTAGAAACCGACTCTCTCACTATTGGTAAAACTTTGTGAAATTATAAAACCAGAAGAACATACATACATACATGCATACATACATGCACACACATCTAAAGTCTCTTTTGAGTCTGGAGGCTCATCAGGCCTGTTTTTGTGGTGTGAAGCAACCCAGAGTACAAGACTCAATCCTGGAAAGAATGCCAGTCTGTTGCAGAGTTAAACCCCCCTGTTACAGCTGGTACTCATCTTCAGCTGAATATACTGGAGCAATGTGAAATGAAGTGTTTTGCTCAAGAACACAACATACAACCCAGTCCAACACCCTAACCACTAGGCTATGCTCCTCCACCCACGCACACCCACACACAGACACATATATATATGGCTCAGTGAAAGTGTGGCTCCTTGCCACAAGTATGGTAATGTAGTTAAGAAGTTTGCTTCAGAATCACATGAGCATGGGTCTTATCACACTGCAGGACACTTTTGGCAGCAACAGCAACAGACACAAGAATAAGAACAGCAGCAGCAGAAGCAATAACAACAACAACAACAACAACAATAACAGCATCAGCACCAGCAGTAACAGCAACAACAAGGTAGCCGGGAGTAAACCCATGCCAGATAGCTGGATAACATCTATCAACACAGCTGGTCTTGGAGAGCCAGCTGAATCAATTGAAGAACATATGTCTGTATATTTGCTTGTGCATCTATAATTTATTTTGTATGAGCTAATTCTTTTCATTGACTTCTGTAGATTTGCATATAGATATAAAAAACATTAAGTTCATCTTCAAATGTGTATGTGTGTGTAAATGTATGTGTGTGTATATATCATCATCATCATCATTTTACGTCCGCTTTTCCCTGCTTGCAAGGGTGGGGGCGGGAACTGATTCTGGCTTGATTCTACAGCTGGATGCCCTTCCTGACACCAACCTCATTTACAGTGAGTGCTGGGTGCTTTTTTTTGCCATGGCACCTCCACGACCACTTTGCAGTGAAATGATATGGACATCAGTCCCTATCATCTCATTTCTACAGCTGAGTAAACTGGAGCAATGTGAAATAAAGTGTCTTGCTCAAGGAAACAACACATCATCCGGTCTGAGAATTGAACTCACAACCTTTCGATTGCAAGGCCAATGTTCTAACCACTAAGCCATGTGCCATATATACATATTTGGATGCTGCAGTTAGGACGAGAGCCACAGCTTCTGCAGCCGAGCGGAGTAAGACCCTCAAATACTCTGATCTGTCGGCCAGCTATATTTTTTAGCCTGTGGCTTTCAAGACGTTTAGGGGAGTCGGCCTGCTGACTGCGAGGTTCCTCCTTTCACTGGTGGCTCGCCTAATAGAGGTAACTGGCGAATTTTGCGAGGGCGCTTGGTTGTTCCAGCGCATTAGCCTCCCTATCACCCGATGCAACACTGCAAGTGTGCTGGCTTGCCTAAAAAATCATTAGAGAAGTTTCCCAGTTCCCATTGCGACACCGCTGTCTTTTGCTCTGGTGTTGGCTTGGTTGTTCACTCCTTCCTTTACATTTTCTTTACTATTGTAACATTAAAAGAATATATCTTTCTTTGAAGAGGGTCATATTGTTGTAATAATATTGACAGAAATAATAACAGAATACACTCACTGTTTGGTTGGTTTTCACTTCTGTATCTTTTATATCTCCATAGTTAATTTATTTGGCAATCAATGTTTATCATTGATTGACCAACGGTTAAAAATACATTATATATATATATATATATATAAATATATATATTTATATATATATATATATATATAAATATATATATTTATATATATATATATATATATAAATATATATATTTATATATATATATATATAAATATATATATTTATATATATATATATATAAATATATATATTTATATATATATATATATAAATATATATATTTATATAAATATATATATTTATATATATATATATAAATATATATATTTATATATATATATATATATAAATATATATATTTATATAAATATATATATTTATATATATATATATATAAATATATATATTTATATATATATATATAAATATATATATTTATATATATATATATATAAATATATATATTTATATAAATATATATATTTATATATATATATATATATATAAATATATATATTTATATATATATATATATATATATAAATATATATATTTATATATATATATATATATATATAAATATATATATTTATATATATATATATATATATATATAAATATATATATTTATATATATATATATATAAATATATATATTTATATAAATATATATATTTATATATATATATATATAAATATATATATTTATATATATATATATATAAATATATATATTTATATAAATATATATATTTATATATATATATATATATATAAATATATATATTTATATATATATATATATATATATATATATAATTGACTACTGTGATTTACCGATTAATTGGTGAAATATATTTTTTATTTAAAGGAATATATACAAAGGAGATTAATCATTTTAAAAGGTTTAAAATATTTGAAGTTCTAGTTAAACTTTAATTAGTTACCTACCTAGCTATGTGTGCTTACACACTTTACAAATTATTCCCTGTGATTGTTTCATATGTTTATTTTATATATATATGTCAATCTATTTCTAGTTGATATAAAATGCTCAGATCTATTCATTGGAATCTTTGAGCTTATTCTGCAGTCGATATGGCGCATGTATCTCAGAGATGACAACCCTTAATTTAATTTTGAATATATATACGGCCTCTTAATTGTAAAGCTAACTCAGTTGAATGGACTCGGCTGCTATTTCTAGCTGTCAATAATCCTATTCACACCACTGGGATGATGCTGTGCGATGTATGTATTTTTTTTTTAAATTCAACACATGGTACGAGTCATTCACAGATTTGCATTTGCTGTGTAAACACAGATGGTTGGATCTTCTCCTTTGTGGTGACCATCCGGGATTTGACTGCTGTGATTTACAGATTAATTGGTGAAATATATTTTTTATTTAAAGAAATATATATAAAGGAGATTAATCATTTTAAAAGGTATCTATATTTGAAGTTCTAGTTAAATTTTAATTGGTTACCTACCTAGCTATGTGTGGTTACATACTTGTATTCCCTGTGATTGTTTCATGTTTATTTTATATATATGTCAATCTATTTCTAGTTGACATAATAAAATGCTCGGATCTATTCAGTGGAATCTTTGAGCTTATTCTGCAGTAGATATGGCGCATGTCTCTCAGACATGACAACCCTTAATTTAATTTTGAATGAATATATATATATATATATATATATAATGAAGGAAATGTAGTAAGGAACCAGATGGACCATAACGCACCTGAGTACTCAATATTTAGAGTAGTAGAGTGGGTAATAGGAAAAAGTATGCCCCTGACGGCTATTTCTAGACCAGAAATAGCCGTCAAAATGGCTTGAGCTCTGCCGTCGGGGTCATACTTTTTCCTATATATATATGTGTGTGTGTGTGAAGGTGCATGGACTTGCATGGACTTACAATCGAAAGGTTGTGAGTTCAATTCTCGGACCAGGTGATGTGTTTTTTCCTTGAGCAAGACACTTTATTTCACATTGCTCCAGTTTACTCAGCTGTAGAAATGAGATGATAGGACTGGGTCCATATCATTCCACTCCAAAGTGGTCGTGGAGGTGCGACGGCAAAAAAAAAAGCACCCAGCCCACACTGTAAAGTGGATGTGTAGGCGCCACAGAAAAAAAGCACCCAGCACTCACTGTAAATGAGGTTGGTGTTAGGAAGAGCATCCAGCTGTAGAAATCAAACCAGAATCAGTCCCCGTATGAGCAAGACAAGGTCAGCTGACCAGACACTGCCCACAACAGGACAACCCGTCTAACCCATGCTAGTGTGGAAGAACGGACGTAAAATGATGATGATGATGATGATGATGATAGATATATATATATGTGGGTGTGTGTGAGTATGTATATATGTATATATACATTTATATATATGTATATACATATGTGTAAGTGTATAACATCTTCATCATCGTCATTTTAAATCTACTTTCCCATGCTTGCATGTATACACGCACGCACGCACGCACGCACGCAAACATATATGTATGTGTGTGTGTGATGAGTTTCCATGCAGCTTTCATTTAGCAAATTTCCCTCATATGATGTTGGTCAGCTTGTGGATATAGTTGGAAACATTTCCCTAAGGTGCCTGCTTGTGGAATGAATATGTAAGTGGTTGCACATTCAATAGACATGACATTGTATGTTACAGAGCTGTCCCTTTGTACAGGTACAACCTGAAATAAAGTGTCTTGCTCAAGGATGTAATGCATCACTCAGGTCAGGAATTAAACTCACAACCCTACAGCTATGAGCTGAACACCTTAACCACTAAGCCACACACCTTCACGCCATTATGAAAGGTAGAGTGCTATTTCCAGCATGTAGGAGGGGCATTTGTGATAGAAGCACTTAAAAAAATGAGTGGATTCTTTTTTATAAATTTATTCATTTTTATAAATCAATCGATGGAAATTGATCTCCTGGAAACTGTTCAGAGACGTGCAACCAAACGAATACCCTCCATCAGGCATCTACCATTCTCTGAATGCCTTGCTTTCCAAGGCATGGATACATTAAAGCTCTGATGTCTGGCAACTGACTTGGTAGACAGCCACAAGATTATTAACCTTCTTTCCAACAACAACCCAGAGCCCCTTTTTGAATTCCATGTATCTAATACATGTGGACATGCTTATAAAATCAGAAAACAATATAGTTGTTGAAGCATGGAACAAACTACCTACATCAGTTGTTAACTGTCGGGACACTGCATCCTTCAAAATTTCCATGCTTCCCAAAAATCGCCAACACTACACCTGATATTCCCCCTCCATACACACACGCATGTATCTGTGTGTATATCATGACTCATACACTCTTCATTTTCCTCACATTTGTACATTATTCTATGTACTATTCATGCACCTTTCATGAGTTGTTGTGCACCTGAGCACTGTACACAATAATTTTCATTTTTATTCCAAACCTTATTTGCTTAACCAAGCAAACAATGTTACCATTGGTCTTTCCATTGCTGATACTAATTACAATTTGCAACTCCTGGTGGAAAGAGAAACATGAAATAAAGTGTCTTGCTCAAGGACATAACTCATCGCCTGGTCTGGGTATCGAACTTGCAACCTCACAATTGTGAATCCAATTCTCTAACCACTAAGCCATGTGCCTTCCCTAGCATGAACACAAACTAGAAATGGTTAATATGTAATAGCTATAGTCTATACAAGGGAGACGACTCAGTAGGGTGTTGGACTACCACCAAAACGTTTGATGGTCCATATTATGGTAAGGCCTCCTCGAGAAATCTTACAAGGTGGAACAAGACTGCCTTTGCACCAACATACCCAGGAGAGGAGAAGCTCTTCTCAAAATTCAAGAGGGTGTATATCATGATTCATACACTCTTCACTTTCCTCACATTTGTACATTATTCTATGTACTATTCATGCACCTTTCATGAGCTGTTGTGCACCTGAGCACTGTACACAATAATTTTCAGGGGTGTCAGACATTCACAGTCTCTGGGTCTAGGATTAATGTTCAGGCTGAACCCCACAGTTTTAGGCCATGTACAGTGGTGGTTATTACATATTAGCTCTGGTGAAAGTGGTATGGCTTAGTAGTATGGGTATTGGACTTATGATCATAAGGTTGTGGGTTCAATTCCTGGATTGGATTGAGTGTTCTGTTCTTGAGCAAAACACTTCATTTGGCATTATTCCAGTACAACCCTTCGATGGACTGGCATCCTGTCCAGGGGTCAGTCTTGTACTCTCAGTCACTTAATTGCATGGAAACCTGAATAAGTATCAGCCTGATGACCCCCTGGGCTTGAGACAGACTTCAGACTTTTCTGGTGAAACTTACCACAGATATAAAAAGATTTGCCTAACAAGTTAGTGATTATTTTAAGGTGAAGTTGACTTCTGCTTGTGCAATTCTAAATTTAATTTTATGCTGTAAGTTTACATTTTATTTCATATATTACATATCCTTATATGGTAAATAATGGTTAAACAGACTTAGACACTCATAAAATGTTAAAAATTGCCATTACATCACAAATGTTTCAAAGCCCCAGAGAATATCAAACAATCAAATATCCAAAATCTTGGCACCTGCCTCAAAAATTTGTGTAGTTACAAAATCTGGTCTTGTTAGGCTTTTTAGTATAACTAATTAACAATTAATACTACACAACTTTTATAAATTTATAGCATGTTTCCTTAAATCTGCAGTTAATTAATTACACTATTTTCTGTGGCCTAATTTCATGCCTCCGTACAAAACAAGATATTCAACAAAATACATTATCATGCTATAATGATGATGATGATAATGGTGATGGAGATGATGATGATAATGGTGATGGGGATTATGATGATGATTACGTTGATGATATTTCTGGTGGTGGTGTTGAGTTTCTTGCTATAAGGATGATGGTATCACATTATAGATACTGCTTATCCTCTAGCAGGATATCCATTAACATTTAATAATGGTTTCTAATTTAGGCAGAAGGCTGACAACAAATTTTTTTTTTGGGGGGGGGGGATTAAATTGACCCCAGTGCATTACTGGTACTTTATTTTAGCGACCCATAATGATGAAAGGCAAAGATAACCTCAGCAGGATTTGAACTCAGAACATAAAGGTATGTAATGTAACTATATGCCACAAAGCATATAGTTACTCCACCGATACTGCCAATCCACAACACATCATAAAAATATGATAATTGTTTCTACTTTAGGCACAAGGCCAGCAATTACCCAGTGCATTACTGGTACTTTATTTTATCGACCCCGTAAGGATGAAAGGCAAAGTCAACCTCAGCAGGATTTGAACTCAGATCATAAAGGGACGTAACTATGCTGGAAAGCATGGCGTCCAACCCTGATAATGCCAGTAATGAAAGTGTTGTTGTTGTTGTTGCTCTTGTTAGTGGTGATGGTGATGGTGATGGTGATGGTAGTGATGGTGGTGATGATGATGGTGTTGAGTTTCTTGCTAAGAGGGTTATGAGTAATAACTCAGAAGGTTTAACCCTTTTGACACCAAACTGCCTGAAACTATCCCTGGTTGTACAATACATAACTATTTGTTTTAAAATGTTTATATTTATCTAAGACTCTTCCATCATAAATGTATGTAAGAAGCCTTGTTGAATCAAACACTGATTTCAGAATATACAACTAAATACTCCAAAACTTTTCAACTTGTAGCGTTCAAGAAGTTTGGGGGAGTTGTGCCACTGACAACTTGTCTTACCAACGTTTCTCATCAGGTGATTGTCCTAAGGGTACTTAGTTATTCCAATGCCTTAGTCCCGCTATCACCTCCAGCAAAGTGCCTCAAATATTATTTCCAGTCACGGCCTGCATGTCTTTTCCTGTGTTCAGGGAACACAGAATCCCATTATCCAAATCTGTTTTTTCTAAGGTGGGACGGGATTTTAGGGAGATTTGACCATTATTTCTAACAGGTAGAATGGCTTTATAGATGCTCACCAGTCAAAACTCCAGCACCCCCTGTTGAGGCATGTAATAGAGTGCCTTTTTTATGTTTGTTGTCTTCTGTCTTTTTTTCTCTCTTTTCTCCAATTTTTTTCTTACTGAAAATTCTTAATCTTTTGATAACTTGTATAAATTTCCTACTGTTTTCACTACTATGCTGATATTTATCATGAAATATGTAACATTCATACCTCTATTATTGGACCTCTGTTGGTTTCAATGATAAATGCTCCAAATGTTTGGACAATTAACATGTATTCCATTGACACAATTTGTTTATAGCATAGAATGACTTAGCTAACCTATTGATCCAAGTTTTAACTATGTGGTTTAGAAGTTTGTTTCAAAATTTATATGGCTCTGGGTTTGATCCCAGAAGATACTACTTTGGATATGGTCATCTATAATAGCCTCAGATGAACCCATGATTGGTAAGTGGAGTTTCTCTATCCTTTTCTGCTGACTATAACTTGCATTTGTATTAAACATGAACACATGTCTTTTAAAACTAATAATTGTTTCTTGCATAGGTACAGGGTCAATCATTTTGGGAAGTCAATTAAACTGACCCTAGTACTTCAGTGATACTTTATTTTATCACCCCTGGAAGTACAAAAGGCAAAGCTGACCTCGGTGTCATTTGAACTGAGAATGTAGAGGGCTGTACTGATTTACTGCATAGCATTTAATCTGATATGCTAATGTTTTTACCAATCCACTGCTCTTTTCAAAGCTAATACTAACTGGGGTTGCTATTCCTCAGAGGAGTAGTGAGAACAGTGGGGTTATATCTTTATCCATATAAACAAACTTTAAAATACAAAAAGGAAATGAGAAAGAAAGAAGTTAATAGAGAGAAGGGTGAGAGGGAGAGATAAGATGGCAGGCAGAGACAAAGAAGAAATAGAAAGAAAAAGAGTAGTTTTGCATTAACCATTTCAGAACTCTTGACTGTCTGCAAGAGAACAGGTGCGACAGCTAAAATGGTAACCAGTCATTAAGTTCAAGTAGTAGTAGTAGTAGTAGTAGTAGGAGGAGGGGGAGGATGTATTACTAATTAAAGAGATGAGTTAAACAGTACAAACTAATCAATACAGTTATTAGTACAGCACTACAAAAGCAATTGCTGATTGATTATTTCTACTTCAGCTTCTCAAATTAGATTTAAATGTTGACCAGCCTAAAGGTCCTTAACAAAAATAAATAAATTAATTAATTAAAAAAACCACAAAAATAAATAAACAAAAATAAAACCCTAGCTTATATATCTGCCAAAATACAAAAGGCTTTTCAGTGCATTCTCTTAGCTGTGGGCTGGGCTTTCAAGATGAGAAGGGGTTGATAGGGGAGATAACTAAGACAAGCAATAAATGTCCTTTGTTCATAAACTTTTTTTTTTCTTTAAAATTTTGTTGGCTTGGGAGTTTTCTGTGCCAGTTCCAACTCCTTCACTCTAGTGCCATCTCTCATAGCGTACCATTCCAGTTCCTTAACACTTCAACATTGTTATTCTGGAGTGGAAATCATTGGACAACTGACGACGTATAATCTTTCATGTTCTTTTGTTGGACATATTCCAAAGGAGGAAAACAATTCTTTGGCAACTGAGTGATCTAAATTCTATTAGTTTTTCATACTATTATATTTTCATACAACCACTCTATTCAGATTAAGGCCATTGTGATACCAAGAAAATGTAATTTTATTTGTTTATTTGTTTTATTGTTTTGGGAGTTTCTTTTTTTCTGTATTTTTTTCTTCATCATTACCATGATGATGATAATCATCATCATTGTCGTTTTAAATCTGCTTTCTATACTAACATGGGTCAGACAGCTTGTCATATTTCAAGACAAGACAGATTAGATACCATGTCTTGCTCATAGGTTTTATATTTTGTCATGGTTTCTGCAGATGGATGTCCTTCCAAATGCCAATCACTTTACAGAATGTACTGGGTGCATTTTATCATGGTACCAGTACTACTACTTTAAAGGTGTACCGAGTGCATTTTATTATGTTACAGGTACTACCACATTACAGTGTGTCTAGGGTGCATTTTATTGTGGCTCTCTGATTCATCTAGAAATCAGAGAGACCTCAACTTGCTCATTTATTCCATATTTGGCATGGTTGTAGAAAGAAACTGCCTTCAACAATGGTTAACAACTTCTCTTTTTACACCATAAACATTCTACTATCCCTGACACTGAGATTTCTCTTATAATCAGATCTTTTCAATGTGATTATAATTTTTCAAACTATTAATCTCATCTTTATAGATGAACATTTAAAAAGAATATTTACATCTGCAATATGCTTTGATTAGTAAGGTTGCACACAGGAAAATAGTCATGTAGGATGGGCAAACAAAAGCATATATCTTCCTCATCAGCCACTGCCTAGAAATGCAATTTCATGAAAAAGGATTGGATTGCATGATTATTGTATCGATGCTACACAACAGTTTTAAAGAACGAGCCACTGGAAAGATGTCTAAGAGACAATATAACCATAAAAACAAATGGAAAAAAAAAGAATGTTTTTTTACCAGTACAGTAAAGCAGGTACATAAGCAGAGATACAAAAATTTTATAATTTAGACAAGACAAGAGACAGTACAATGTAAGTGGTGCAAGACGTACTTTGCTTAGTTTGACTTCTGATACATGTCTAATTTCTAAATGTGTACATATCATCAGACTGAATTAGAACTAGTGGATATTAGTATTATTACTCATAACTAGGGCGGTGGATTGGCACTATCGGTAGAGGGTCGGACGCCATGCTTTCCAGCATAGTTACGTCCCTTTACGATCTGAGTTCAAATCCCGCCGAGGTTGACTTTGCCTTTCATCCTTACGGGGTCGATAAAATAAAGTACCAGTAATGCACTGGGTAATTGCTGGCCTTGTGCCTAAAGTAGAAACAATTATTTCTCATAACTTGAAATAAAAATTCTTGTCTTAAATTTAATAAGGATTGAAGATTAAATTAATCAAAATGTAATGTAAATGTAAATATTTAATTTATTCATTAATATTTCTAATGAAAAACATTGCCAATGATTTCCAAATCATTTAACAAATAATCAAGAGAGATGTGGTTATTTAACTAAATTTCTCATTAGCTCTTAATATCATGTAACGATTTAGCAGAAAATATCTATATGTGAGTTTGTCAATTCAAATGTTTATAGTATCTTTACAAGTTGACAGATCATTGTGAAAATTGGCAGCATTAAAGAAAATACTTCGATTTTCAAGTGATGCAGTCATGGTGTTGATTTGTACATTTCTAGATAGTCATGCTAATGTAGTTTCATGTTTTATACTTTTTCATGAATGTCTACCTAATGCGACTTCATGTGGTACAGGACGTTAAGAGTTAAGCTGGAGTGTGAAATATAACTTAACAATAAAGTTCTTACATAATTAAAATTATGACGGAAGGATTTTTGATAAATAGAAACACTTCAAAATATGCAGTTTTGTATTATAGAATCAGAAGTGGTTTCAGGTGGTTTGGCACCAAAGGGTTAACAGATTTTCATCTCTACAGATAAATATAACAGTCCAAAAATTATTGACTTAATAACAAAAACCCATCTCACTCATTTAAACATTTTCAATGTTCTTACCAAAAATTCACACTGTTCTATTTCTCTGGTTTAAGATTTTCCATAATTACATAGGATGATATAAAATATATATAAATGTAAAGTGCCCATAACCCCTGATGGAGTTATAGGATCACTACCCTGACATATTTGGACATTTTAAAATTGATGGAGTTCATCCCTCTCCAGGTCAGAACACATTTGATATCTTTGAGAGAGAGGAAGAAATAACCCCAGTATTGAACTGGTACTATGTTCATCAACCTTAATATGATGAAAGGCAAAGATACCTTGAAGGGATTTGAGCTTGAACAAAAGCTGAGATACTTTAAATCTGACACTCTAATGACTTGGTGAATTCACTGTCTTATACCATCCATACTTATAGATAAGTCACAGTCTTTTTTACTCAAATAAAAACTGTGAGAAAATACTTGCAACTTTTCTACCAAACCTTGCTCTGGGCTTGAAATTAGCAGCACACAGTAAAACAAATACAGAGACAAATGAATAAGCAGGTGGATCATGTCACTATTCAATCTTTATGTATACTGGCATTATAAAGAGACACAAGTTGATGACATCACACATGGGAACACAACCACTTATGGAGAATTCAATTTTGCTACAAAACAAATATGTATATATCACTTATATCTGTCCAAACTTTCCACCTGCATATATACATATTTATGTAGAGAATTGTCAGCAAGTGTTGAAAAAAACTTAATTATATTTTTGATAGAAAAGACTAAAACTAAACCATGAACTGTAAAGACAAAATATCAAGTTATAAGGCTGCTTCTAAGTTACATGTTATTGAATATGCTGAAGATGCATGAAAATCATAGTACTGAGAGTTTAATGTGTCAGAAAAATTGGTGAAAGACTGATAGAAATATGAAAAAGAAACACACAAGTAAATGTCAAAAATGAAAACTGTCTCCCCATATGAGAAATTGGAGAAAGATGGAAATGTGAATTACTGTGCAAATGGACTTGTCACTCACATGCCTATTAGAACAAAAGCAGATAGATAGCTTATAGCTATCCATGGGTAGTTGTAAGCTATCTATCAACTTTGGTTCTAAGTGTCATGCAACTGACAAGTCTATTACAGCAATCCAAGGACACAAGTAAATATAATATTACTCAAAAGTTCCATGATTTACCTAAATAGTATATAAGATTCATGATTAGAAATAAGCTAGTATTACATCAGTGAACTGGCTGTGATAATTAATTAATGAAATTGTTATATGGATGATGATGATGATGATGATGACAATGATGATGTTGATGGTATGGTATGGTCCCGCAACTCCTGATGGAGTCATATGGGCACCGTATTGACATTTGGTGTTTTGGGGCATTTTAAGCCTGGCGGAACCATCCCTCTTCAGACCTGAGTACAGCAGAGAAGGATAGAAAATGAAAGAGAGAAAGTTAGAAAAGGATACAGAGGAAGAATTGACTGTAGTAATAGACTTTTTTTATCAACTTCGAAAGGCAAAGGTGACCTCAGCGGGATTTGAACTCAGAGAGCTGAAACGAATACAACAAACTATTCTATCCAACGTTCTAACAACTCTGCCATGATGAACATATCATAAATGTATTTTTAATAAGGTTCTTTAAAAACAATTTGTAAATAGATGTAGAAGGTTGCTTCACAATCATTAGTTTCTGGGTTGGGTCTCATGGTGCGACATCTTAGGCAAATGTCATTTACCATAGCTTTGAATTGGCCCATGTCTCATGAGTGAAATTTGGTTAAATGGAAACTTTTTTGAGGCCTGTTGGATGAACTGTAGACATAAAAGAGAGAGCCTTGATCCACTCTGTGTCATGCTGAATCTTCCTGGGAATTGTATTACTACACTTGGTTGTGGAATGCTCAGCCACTTGCATGTTAATTTCATGAACAGGTTGTCCAATTGATTGAACAATTGGAGCACCACCACCACCACCACCATCAGCAACACCACTACTACCAACAACATCACCACCACTGCTGCCTCCTAGTAGTAGAGTGAATAAGCTTGAAACAATTTCAGCATTAAAACAAACTAGAAAACAGCTACTGTCATAATAAAGACTGCTATTTGTTCAAACTGGCCATATGCCCACCAGCCACACACAACACATACCCCCCCCACCCCCCACACACACACATCAATAGTCTTGTTCATTTATTGTTGCTGTTGTTGTAACTGATAACCATTTTCATACAAAATTTTACAATTTGTTTGTTTTTTTTTGTTTTATGTTTTTTTTAATAAATAGTTTGGTTTTGAAGGTTTCATCATTTTCCTATGACTACATCGACATGTCTAACACCATTAGTTTTATGATAGCTAATGGGTTAAAACAGACTTGTTGCTTTCTTTTATAATCTTCCTCATTTTTACATCTTAAAATGCTCACCATTTTTCTATCAATCACTTTCTATAAATCTATCTATATATATCTCTCTCTCCACATATATATATAAATATATATATATATGATGATGATGATGATGATGATGAGAGATATATATATATACTTACATATACAAATATTTATATACTTATATATATATATATATATATATATATATATATATACTTACATATACAAATATTTATATACTTATATATACATATATTTATTTATATACTTACATATATTTATATACCTATATATACATATATATGTATATATATATACATATATATATACACATATATATGTATATATATATACATATATATGTATATATATATACATATATATATACACATATATATGTATATATATATACATATATATATACACATATATATATACCTATATATACATATATATACATATATATATATACATATATATATACACATATATATATACCTATATATACATATATATGTATATATATATACATATATATGTATATATATATACATATATATATACACATATATATATACCTATATGTATATATATATACATATATATATACACATATATATATACCTATATATACATATATATGTATATATATATACATATATATATACATATATATGTATATATATATACATATATATATACACATATATGTATATATATATACATATATTTATATACATACATATAAATATATATATATATATATACCTATCAATCCCTCTACCTACCAGTCTGTCTATCTATCTATCCATCTCCACTCTTTCTTTCTCTCTTATATAGTGCACTTCTTTCTTCCTCTCTGTCTATCTATCTTCCTCTCTATCTATCCTTCTATGTATGTCTATCATCTTTCCATCCATATCCTACCCTCTGCCCAACCCCTCTCTCTTCCATTAACTTACATACAGTGCAGCTCATGTTTTAGATGGAATGTATTCCTTTATTTAGACATTTAGACTTTTTGAAATGAAATTTTCTTACTTTTAAAATGTAAATCATTGCTTTTATTTTGAAAAGTTCTTTTTTTTTTTTTTTTGCCTTTTTTATAAATAAATAGCAATTCTCTTTCTTGAAAGGAAATATTTTCGCCTGAGTCTTTTTCATTTTCATAAAGTTTTATATATTTTATATATTTTCAAATACATTTTTACATTTTAAAAAATACTTATTTATTTATTTATTTATTTATTTATTTATTTATTATTATTACTATTATTGTTATTGTTATTATTATTATTGCTATTATTATTATTAATACTGAATATGGTGATGGCAGAATCAGTCGAGCATCCACCGAGACTTTTTGCAATTTGATAAAGGCTTTTAAATTTCCAAATACATTTAAATAGTTTTTTTAAATATTTACTTATCATTAAAATATTGCTGATAATAATTATTATTATTAGTAGTAGTAATGGTAGTAGTAGTAGTAAGGGCAGCGGATTGGCAGTATTGGTAGAGTGTCGGACACCATGCTTCGCAGCATAGTTACATCCCTTTACGTTCTGAGTTAAAATCCCACTGAGCTTAGCTTTGCCTTTCATCCTTATGAGGTCAATAAAATAAAGCACCAGTAATGTACTGAAGTTGATTTAATCGATTTTTTTTCCCCACTCCCTCAAAATTGCTGGCTTTGTGCCTATAGCAGAAATCATTATTATTATCTCTTGAATACTGGTAGATCTCCAATTAAATTTAAACTTTGGAAGCAGGTCATAAATGAACAGAGGTTCAAAATCTTCCTTCAAATTTAAGTCTCTAAGACTTTTCTCAGAATTCTTGCTATTCCTAACTTTTGTAGTGCGTATGTTTTTAATTCTGTGCTTCCCAAGCCAATCCCCTAATTTCCTTGACACCATTCCAAGTGCTCCAACTACCACAGACATTATTTCTCCCTTTTTCATTTGTCATAATGTGGTAACTTCCAGTTTAAGATCCCAATACTTGTTTATCTTCTCTCCCTCTTTTTCATCTTCTCTGTTGTCTCCAGGAACTGCAATATCTATTATGATACAATATTTGGTTTTCTTGTTGACAAATATTATGTCTGGCTTCCTTGCTTCAATCATATTGTTCCATTGTATCATAAAATCTTACAATATTTTAACCTTACTCAATGACACTCCTTGGGTATTTTCATACCATTTATTCACTCTTCCAAGGCAAAACTTCTCACAAATGTTCCAGTGAACGATGGATGTTATGTTGTCATGGTTTATCTTGTATTCTCTTTGAGCAAGTTTGGAGCATTCGTTTACTATGTGGTTTATAGTCTCTCCTTTAGCTTTACACATCCTACACAAATGGGAATCACTAGTGTACTTGACATAATTTGTCCAGAAGGATTGCTCCTGTGCAGCTCCGATTAAAGATTCCTTTCCAACCTTTAATTCATTTTTTCTCATCCACTCCTATGTGCTAATCTTATCAACATGATCACCCATTTCTTGGATAAATTGACCATGGATTCTCTTCTCCATCCATTTATCAATCTTCTCTTCATTTGTCTTCTTCTTGTACTCCTTTTTCATGCAATTTTCATACTTTATTACCTCAGATCATTTCACATTAATCAAAAGTGGTTTGACAGTATTTTTAACACACCAGCCTAAACTATTTTCTTCACTTTGTATATAATCTTCACACCCAATCAAACCACATCCTCCCATACTCCTTGATAAATATCTTTCAATATCACTTCTCGGGTCTAATGAACCACACAGTCAAAACCCACTTTGTTTTTCGGTCTAGTCCCTGTATTTCTTCTTGTGTCCAGCTGAACACTCCCCTTATCGTGGTACAGGCAAAGCCTATGTGTTCACAACCAGAATTTTATTTCTTTCATTCAATGCTGACTTTAATACTAGTTTCAATCACCTCAAATATTCCATCTCAAACCTCTTCATCTCTTCCTAGATTTTATCAGTTTCCAGTATTCCTAGATATCTATATCCTACATTCTCAACATCTTTCATAACCTGACCACCCACCAACATAATCCCATCAGTTACTATTATCTCCCCTTTATTCATTATCAATATTCCACACTTGTTGATTCAAAATTCTATTCCTATATCATTACTGAACATGTGTACTATGTTGGTTGATGAGTTCATTTGCTCTTATTTTTTTTTTCCAAACAGCATAAGATTGTCTATAAAGAGTAGATGGTTGACATTTACACTTATTCAATACATTTCATAAAGCAAAGCTGTCTTTCTCAGCAGGAGACACAATAGAACCATATATAACACAAAGAGCAATGGTAAAAGATAGTCACCTTGGAATATACATCTTTTGATATTCACCTCTCCAAGAGCCTCACCAAATACTTTCAGCCACAACATCTGCTATCAATTTCCACATTAAGTTTTTCAAAGCATTTCCCCTCGCTGGGTTTTTCAAACACAAAACACTTCTAATCATCCAACTGGGAACTGCCTGTTCAACATCAAGTATATAATTCATTTCAATTGCAGTTCTACTGTGCTGAGCAGTTTGCTTTTTCTACCAGAAACCGTGAACTCCTTCAGGCCCTGGGACTTTCCAGTTTGACATTTTCCTGTTACGTGATGCTACCATTTCTCATGCAATCTTGATGTCGTTTTTTATTCTTTGTTTCTCTGAATCTCTTCAGCCAGTCTTCTTCACCATTATATTCTTTCTCCAGTCCCCATATACTATTCCAAAATGTTTTGCTATCATCTGCATTTGGGATGAATTCACCATATCTTATCTCATCATTTAATTCCTGATACATCTTATTCTGGCCAACATTAAATGTTCTATTTTAATCTGTATTACTTTATGTGTAATTCATATCTTCTGATTTTGGCAGACTTTGCAAATAAAGAGCTGTGGGCTCTTGTTACTTACTGCACTTACATTCTTTGCTAGCCTGTCTGAGATCCCACTACATCACATGTATACCCATAGTTTGCATTTCGGACATTGAATGGAATTTCTACCTACTACTTTTCTGCACACTGAGCAAGGCAATTTCCCCGAGGGAGTCTGGGTCCTGTTTTCCTTTCTACATACTAGAATTTTGGTCTTTGAGAAGTTAACTTTCAGACCTTTTGATACTAGGCCTTGCTTCTCGGTTTCAAATTTCTTCTCTAATTCTACTATAGATTCATCTATAAGGGCTAGATCATCTGCATACAGAAGTTCCCATGGGTAGCCTGTCTTAAACTTCTCTGTTAAAACCTACAGGATGATAATAAACAGGAGAGGGCAAATAACTGAGCCCTGATGGATACCAACCAGCACACTAAATTCTTTGCTATAGTCATTGTTAATTCTGACCTTGTTGATTGTTCCTTTATACATGGCTTGTACTGCCCTCACAATATATATATATATATACGCATGCGCGTACACATGTGTATACACACACACACACACACACACACATATAATATATATATATATATAGTACCCTTGGCATTTGTAGTCCTGACATTCGCGGCCCCGGTTATTTGCAGAATTTTCCTTGAACCTAACTAATAATTGTTCATGAAAAGCACCACATATTCGCAAAATTGTAAATATTTTCCGTGATTTTTTTTAATGCCGTTTTTTTGTGGCAAAATATATTTTTTTAAAAACGCTAAATTATTAATAACAATATTGGCTGGGCTATTGGATGTCCCTTCGCATAAGGTGCTCCCTCTTTTTTTTTATATATTTTACGTTATATTTTGACGTTTATAGGCATTTTTATGCATCACATCCAATATTCGTGGTTTTTCACTCTTCGTGGATGCTCTAGGAACATAACCCCTGTGAATACTAGGGGACAACTGTTTGTGTGTATATATATATATATATATATATATATTTCGTTTCTGAATTTGTTTAGCAAGATTCTTTATCTGAAATCGTGTGTTGAAACCGATATTGTTATACTTTGGGAGGGTCATGTTGCCAATAAGAAACACACGCACCAGTTGCTTTCACTTCAATTTATTATATATTTATAAATTTATAAATTTACAAATTTACAAACTTATAAATTTCTGGTTGGTTGGTTGGTTCCACAACCAGATAGTTGTTTATATATAGTCATAGTCCTTTCGTCACACATTCTGTGACCTCTTCAGTGACTGGGGATTCCTTTCTTTGTTTCTGTGCCTTTCCTTTCTTCTATCCTACGCCATTTTGTTTCTGTGTGTGTGTTGTGTGCTCAGTTTGCGCATGCGCCACATCCGGGTGTCTGTGTGTGTTTGTGTTCATTTATCTATTTGTTTATTTATTTATTTATTTATTGTTGGTTGGTTGTTTGTTCTATGTGTGTGTGTGTTTTCATTTTGTCCTGTGTGTGTTTTCATTTTGTCCTTAATTGTAAGTTGTGATGTTGCTGTTCCACTCATATTTTCTATTTAATTTTGGTTGTAATTCTTTTATGCTTACTGCCTCTGTAATTTGCCTAAACATTGCGTCTTTTCTGTGTGTGGATTCTATTTTTATTTCTATGTTCTCTAATCTACCCCTGTGTTCTATCTTAGCATGTTGGTAGAGCACAGATGATTCTTTATTATCTTGGAGGTCTCGCCAGTGTTCATTTATTCGTTCCCCTATACTACGAGCTGTCTCACCTATGTACACTATATTTTTGTTTCTACATTGTCCTTCAGTACATCTTATGCTATACACTACATTTCTAGTTTTACAGTTAATATGGGGGCTTATTTTACAGGTTATACATTTCTTATCTATACATGAGGGTCTTTGGAACGGGTATGTCTTGCTAATAAGTGTTTTTTTAATAAGTGTTTTTACGGAGGTACCTCCGTAAATATATTGTCAAAGTTCTTTCGTCACACATTCTGTGACCTCTTGAGTGACTGGAGATTCTTCTCTTTGTTTTGTGCCTCTCCTTTGTTCTGTCCTACACAAAAACAGGATGGCGTAGGACAGAACAAAGGAGAGGCACAAAA
>OZ024742.1:129933613-130066113 GCA_964016885.1 Eledone cirrhosa
GTAATTGCTGGCCTTGTGCCAAAAGTAAAAACGATTATTATTATCCTACCCTTTACATTCTCAGTTCAAATCCTGTCAGGATTAGCTTTGCCTTTCAAACTTATAGGGTTGTTAAAATACTACCAGTAATACACTGGGTTGATTTATTCGATATTACCCTCCTATAAAATTGGTGGCCTTCTGCCTAACTCAGAAACCATGGATTGGCAGTATCGGTAGAGGGTCAGACGCTACTCTTTGCAACAAAGAGTTACGGTCCTTTACGGTCTGAGTTCAAATCCCGCCGAGGTTAACTTTGCCTTTCATCCTTATGGGGTCGATAAAATAAAGTACCAGTAATACACTGGGTTAATTGCTGGCCTTGTGCCAAAAGTAGAAACAATTATTATTAGTTGTAGTAGTAGTAGGAGGAGGAGTAGCAGCAGCACCAATAGTAGTAGTGATGGTAGTAGTAGTAGTGGTGATGGTGGTGGTGGTAGTGGTGGCGGCAATGGTGGTGGTTTTGATGGTGGTGGTAGTAGTCGTAGTAATAGTATAGTAGTAGTAGTAGTAGCAGCAGCAGAGCAGTAGCAGAAACAACAGCAGGGGCAGTAGTAGCAGTTATAGTAGTAGTAACAACCAATAATATATGGAAATACCAAAGTTAGAATCACATTTATGTTTTTTGGTAGTTCTTTTAATTTCTGTTGCCGGGTTTTTGTTTTATTTTATTTTATTTATTGCTCTTTATTTATTTATTTTGTATTGATATATGAAGTTATAAATATGAACATGTGACAAGGGGAGGGACAACAGGATGCCAAAGTGGGTCGAAACAACGAAGTGGCTGAGAGCACTGTGCACATAGTCATTCATGATTATCTGAACATGCGCAAAGTTTGTTCCCAGGGTACTCAATAAAGATTGAAGGCAGAGGCGCCTTGATGACCAAAGGGAGATAGTTGAGTGGATCACTTTGAATCCAAGTGTCCTTGAGTCTCTGGAAACCTGTGATGAGAGCTAGGTCACCCTGTAATGTGGTCATTTTGGTTCCACGATAAAAAGCACCCAGTCCACACTGTAATGTGGTTCATGTTAGGAAGGGCATCCAGCCATAGAAACCAAGCCAAAATACAGATTCACATTAGCATAATGTGGTCTCCAGACCTGACTTGTTTCATAAAGTGACAACCCATCTAACTCATGCAAGCATGGAAAATGGATGTTCAATAATGATGATTATATATATAATACAATATGTATATAATATATATCTGTGTGTGTGTGTGTGTACATATATTTATATAAATACACACACACACATATATACATATATATATATATATATATATATATATATATAGGAGTAAGTAAGACCCCGACGGCTGAGCTCAAGCCGTTTCGACGGCTAATTCTGAATTAGCCGTCGAAACGGCTTGAGCTCAGCCGTCGGGGTCTTACTTACTCCTATTACCCACTCTACTACCCTAAGTATTGAGTACTTTGGTGCGTTATGGTCCACCTGGTTCCTTACTTTTCCCTCGCTATATATATATATATATATATATATATAAATATATATATATAAATATATATATATAAATATATATATATATATGTAAATATATATATATATATATATATAAATATATATATATATATACACACACACTCTGGATAAAATGGTTGCTGGAAAAATATTAACATCTAAAAAAATTTCTTTTTTCAGAAGATATGAATATAAAGAAAATGAATAAAACAAATAAAAATGGTAACAGCTTAGAATTAAATGTGGGTATAATTCAGCAGAATCAAAGAAATATGTTTTTCTTACCATGACCAAAAAGAAAAACAAGTGACGTGTGCAGGCAATATTCTTCATTTCCAAAGGAAAAAATATATATATAAAAATAACAATAAACATAAAAGTGAAATAAATAAGATGAATCATCAAAACTTACTCTTATAGAAGCTCGTACGTAAAGTTTCTCTTCTTCGATTTTTCGTCTCAGTATTTCCTTTTGGATACGGTCTTCGACAACAATTTCTTCGTATTCCTTATACTGGAACAAATAAGAAACCATATATGATGTCTAAAAAAATGTTATTGAAGAAGTTAGCATTATAACCCTCCCCAACAAAAAACAACTATAGCAAAAAAACTAAAACAAAAAGAAAACAACTATAGAATTTCAATATTATATTTGTGGGAAGATGTGTTGCTTTGTTTTGTATTTTATGAAAAGGGATGTATGATTACTTACTGATGTAATAGAACTATATATATATATATATATATATTTTCTAGAGTTAATATTAATGTAGAGAAATGGCAAACGACTGCTTGTGTAAGACATAAGAGAGGAAGGGGTGGGATTTTGAGAGAGTTGAAGCCATGTTTCAATTTTTATTCCTGGTTAAAACTATTTCTTTTTACTCATAATGCTTAATAATGTCATTGGGAATGGAATTAATGTCACACTTTCTCTAACTGGTGAATTGGCAGAGTTATATCTCTATATATTGTTATATATATATAGATATATGTGTTCAACAATGAAAACAAAAGGTGAAGATTGATGCTTAATCAGTTCATTGTTTTACCATTGTTTCAGAAGGTTAATTGATCATGATAAATCGATATATTGACTAATTGATAGTGGTTATGCAACCAAATATTATTAGTCTTGATATTCCAGATTCATCTCACTGTCTTCCTCAGAAACAATATATATTGTTATATTTATATATATATTGACATGAGGGAAGAAGCCTCTTGCTGTTATCTTGGCACCAGCACAAGAAAGTTTGTTATATCTCTCTATAAATATATTCTTATATCTATATATATTGACATGAGGGAAGAATGCTTTGGCAAATCACTTTAGCCAGTGTACCTTCCTGATCTGGTAATGGTTTTAAAATTTCAAACTGAAACTTTCATTTAAACCACAGAGGTAGATTGTTCCCACCCAAGATATGCTCATATTAGTTTTTAGTTACTTGTAATGTTGCTTAATCATCTACTTAAACTAGAATATATATAGAAACACTAACCTGTGGATTAAACTTATGCCCACCAGGAAAAATGCTGTGCCTAATGCTTAAATTGATTCTGCTATTGTCCTATTGGATAACCAGGTGATGGAAATTAGAAGATTTTACCATTAACGTCCTATAATGGAAATATCTAAAAACGAGTTAATTAATGCAAATGTTTATAATATCTATACTAGTTGACAGATTGTTGTGAAAATTTGCAGTATTAGAGTAAAGACTTTAATTTTTAATGTGATAAAGTCAGAGAGCTGTTTTGTACTTCTCAAGAATGTCTAGCTACTGCAGTTTCATGTGGTACAGGACATTAAAAACTACATGCGTGGGAAACACTAATTAATGGTTAGAGGCATAGTGTTGACAAGTAAATCGAAGTAATGGAAGTAACTCTAGAAGCTAATTTTAGGTGATATGTGCCCTGGTATACCACTTTCCAGTTGAAATGAGGTGATAGTTGCTCTGTTATACCACTCTCTATTTGAAAGAAAAAAATATTTGCCCTGCTATACCACTCTCCGGTTGGAAGGAAGAAATAGTTGCCCTGGTATACCACTCTCCAGTTGAAAGGAAGAGATAGTTGGCCTGGTATACCACTCTCCAGTTGAAAGGAAGAGATAGTTGGCCTGGTATACCAATCTCCAATTGAAAGGAAGAGATAGTTGACCTGGTATACCACTCTCTAGTTGAAAGGAAGAGATAGTTGGCCTGGTATACCACTCTCTAGTTGAAAGGAAGAGATAGTTGGCCTGGTAGACCACTCTCTAGTTGAAAGGAAGAGATAGTTGGCCTGGTATACCACTCTCCAGTTGAAAGGATGAGATAGTTGGCCTGGTATACCACTCTCTAGTTGAAAGGAAGAGATAGTTGGCCTGGTATACCACTCTCTAGTTGAAAGGAAGAGACAGTTGGCCTGGTATACCACTCTCCAGTTGAAAGGAAAAGATAGTTGGCCTGGTATACCACTCTCCAGTTGAAAGGAAGAGATAATTGGCCTGGTATACCACTCTCCAGTTGAAAGGAAGAAATAGTTGGCCTGGTATACCACTCTCCAGTTAAAAGGAAGAGATAATTGGCCTGGTATACCACTCTCCAGTTGAAAGGAAGAAATAGTTGGCCTGGTATACCACTCTCCAATTGGAAGGAAGAAATAGTTGGCCTGGTATACCACTCTCTAGTTGAAAGGAAGAGACAGTTGGCCTGGTATACCACTCTCCAGTTGAAAGGAAGAGATAATTGGCCTGGTATACCACTCTCCAGTTGAAAGGAAGAGACAGTTGGCCTGGTAGACCACTCTCTAGTTGAAAGGAAGAGATAGTTGGCCTGGTAGACCACTCTCTAGTTAAAAGGAAGAGATAGTTGGCCTGGTAGACCACTCTCTAGTTAAAAGGAAGAGACAGTTGGCCTGGTATACCACTCTCTAGTTAAAAGGAAGAGACAGTTGGCCTGGTATACCACTCTCCAGTTGAAAGGAAGAGATAATTGGCCTGGTATACCACTCTCCAGTTGAAAGGAAGAGATAGTTGGCCTGGTATACCACTCTCCAGTTGAAAGGAAGAGATAATTGGCCTGGTATACCACTCTCCAGTTGAAAGGAAGAAATAGTTGGCCTGGTATACCACTCTCCAATTGGAAGGAAGAAATAGTTGGCCTGGTATACCACTCTCTAGTTGAAAGGAAGAGACAGTTGGCCTGGTATACCACTCTTCAGTTGAAAGGAAGAGACAGTTGGCCTGGTATACCACTCTCCAGTTGAAAGGAAGAGACAGTTGGCCTGGTATACCACTCTCCAGTTGAAAGGAAGAGACAGTTGGCCTGATATACCACTCTCTAGTTGAAAGGAAGAGACAGTTGGCCTGGTATACCACTCTCCAGTTGAAAGGAAGAGATAATTGGCCTGGTATACCACTCTCCAGTTGAAAGGAAGAGATAATTGGCCTGGTATACCACTCTCCAGTTGAAAGGAAGAGGACTGGGACTGCCAGGCAAATAATTTCACCACCAACACCACCACCGCCACCATCACCACTACCACGCCAAAAACTCTAGTCAAGTTACCTCAACTTCTACTTCAACTTCAACTCCATCACTACAGTACTACGATCACATCACCACCACCACTGCCTCATTATCGCTACCGCCGCTATTCTCTCCCACTACCTCCTGCTAAGTACTACTAGCACAGCACCACCACCACCACTACCTCATTATCGCTACCGCCGCTATTCTCTCCCACTACCTAAGACATGCATCATAGTGTCCCCACTAAAAGAGGAAGGCATCAAAAGATATAAATAGACTGATTTGATGACCCGGTCAAAAAATCAAAAAACCAAAAATCAAAATCAAAACAGCACAGCACAGCAACAACGAAAAACGTAAAGAAAAGAAAAATGAAAAGAAAAACAAACAGTTCTTTTTTTTTTTTTCCTTCTCTGTCTGTCTAAGTCAGACATTCAAACATTACATTACAATGAAACTTATGCTTATTCTTTTTTGGGGGGTTTTTACCTATTTGTTTGTTTGTTTATTTATGTTCATCTACAGCGTGATAGTGCCACACTAAAATCACCGGTGGTTATGTAACCATACATTCACCAATCCTCGATAAGAGTGTTTAAATGTCGAACCTAAACAGTTCGAATAATGGTGAAGTGGAGACTGGAATGTCATGTGACAGACTCTCACCCAACAGGTGCTCCCTGGCTCAGCAGCAGGGACCTGGCTGTCAACCAAATACTGCTGGTGTCGGAGGAAGAAGAAGAAGGAAAGGGACCAGAACCAACTGGACGAAAGAATTGAATAGAACTGTTATGCAATGTTACCTGAAGAGTAACCCCAAAGAGAAAGGCTTTAGGAAACGGATGCATAACATCTGGAACGAGATTGGTCTATTTAAATTAGATGAACAAAAATTGGCCGGGCAGGCTCGGGTAATAAGAAATAATGGGTGGATAAGCGAGCTGGAACTGGAGGAACTGAGCAGAGAGATTAGCTTGGAGATGGAGGGTGGAGTATGCCAGGCAAACAAGCCAGTGGGAAATGAAGGTGAAGAGGTTGAGAGAACGGAGGAACCGTCCGAAGCAGACAATGATCTGAATGCTGAGATAAATAATACCTGGAACAGAGATACAGCCATTGAGGAAATGAATGCTGACGGCCTAGGACAAGATTTGGTTGATATCCTAAACTTAGTGGTAGATGAATTGAACAATGATAGTGGGAAACCTATGAACATAAGATTTGTAGACAGGAAAAAGTTAAAAGAAACAACAGCTAAGGTAAACAAAGTCATCCCATACCTTGAGGCGAGGAACCTTCACCAGTGCAACAATATCCTCAAAGCAACAGCAAATGCAGTGAGGAAATTACTTGGCATAAAAGCGAGAGGAAACAACAAACAAGAAAGATCAGAACCTTGGTGGAAGAAACGACTGAATGGTGAAATCAGGGAAATGAGAAATGACATTGGAAAGCTTGAGTCCCTACTGAATGGGACACTAAAAAACATAGACAATAAAAATAGACTGGAAATAAAGTACAAAACTAGGAGGAAAAAGCTAAATATTATCATAGAGGAACTGAAGCAACGCATTGTAGCAAAGAGTGCAAAAATTAGGCGATACGAGAGCAGAGTCGGTCAGTATAGACAGAACCGCATGTTTGACAACAACCAGAAGATGTTGTTTGAACAGCTTGAAGGGAAAGAAAGAGGCAACGACTTGATCCCTGAGGCGGAACAAACTAAGACATTCTGGAGAGGAATATGGGAGCAGGGTGTTAAACATAGTGACCAGGCAGTGTGGATTGAGACAGTACAAAAGGAGATTAGTGAACAGGCACACCAACAAACTGATTTGAGTATCACAGTTGAAACTCTTAAGGGGCAGGCCAAAAAACTAACCAACTGGAAATCACCAGGCCCAGATGGTGTGCAGGGGTATTGGATTAAAAATATAACATCCCTCCACCCGAAACTGACAACCATGTTCAATGACTGCTTGATGTCAGGTGAGGTACCAAAGTGGCTGACAAAAGGTACCACAGTTCTAGTAAGGAAAGACCGAATCAAGGGTAATGATGTTACCAACTATAGACCTACCACATGTCTGTCCGTAATGTGGAAACTGTTGACAAGCATTATGTCTGAGGAAATCTACCATCACCTCCACACAAACAACTTGTTACCGGACGAACAGAAAGGATGCCGAAAGAAGTCCTGTGGTACAAAGGACCAGTTACTTATTGATAAGATGGTAATGAGGAATTGCAAGAGGAGACACACTGGTCTTGCCATGGGATGGATAGGCTACAAAAAGGCATTTGACATGGTGCCTTGGATCACCAAAAGCCTAGAGATCTTCAAGGTGGCAGATAACATCAGACAGTTGTTGGGCAAAAGTATGAAGTCCTGGAAAACAGAGTTAACATCAGCTGGAGAATCCTTGGGAGGCGTGAAGATCAAGAGAGGTATCTTCCAGGGAGATAGTCTGTTCCCTCTGTTGTTTGTCCTTGCCCTGATGCCCCTTATACTGCGAAAAGTGAGAGCAGGATACAAGTTAGGAAAGGGAGAGCTTACCATCAATCACCTCCTCTTCATGGACGATCTTAAGCTCTTTGGGAAGAGTGAGAAGGAGTTGGATGTGCTTGTTGACACTGTCTGTATTTTCAGCAATGATATATGTATGCAATTTGGTATTAGTAAATGTGGAGTCCTTGTGATGAAGAGGGGTAAATTGAGCAGAAGCAACGGAATCCAGGTACCAACAGGTGAGATGATAAAGGAAATTGACACTGAAGAAGGATACAAGTATTTGGGTGTTCTGGAGGTTGATGACATCAAGAAGAAAAAAATGAAGGAATTGATAAGATCTGAATACATTCGGAGAGTAAGGAGCGTATTAAAGTCACATCTGAACAGTAGGAATGCCATAAGTACAGTAAATTCCTGAGCTGTGTCTATTATTAGGTACAGTGCGGGAATTCTGAGATGGAATGTTGCTGAACAAAAAGAAATGGATAGGAAGACTAGGAAGCTATTGACTATCTACAACATGTTCCACAAGAGAAGTGATGTCGATAGACTCTACTTAAGGAGATCTGAAGGTGGAAGAGGTCTTATCAGCATAGAAGACTGTGTTCAGATGGAGAAAAACAACCTACACAAATACGTGACTGATAGTAAGGAGCCAATGCTCAGAATTGTACTGAAGGAGAGGACAATAGACCAGGGATGTCCAACGAGGAAATAACAACAAGGAGAAAGAGCAGCCTTCATGAAAAATCCCTTCATAGTACCTTCTTTGAGAAAACTGAATTCAGAGATCCACAGACATGGAACTGGTTGAAAAGAGGAGACCTTAAAAAGGCTACAGAAGGAATGCTAATGGCTGCGCAAGAGCAGGCCCTCAAAATGAAGTGGTTGAAACACCATATTTACAAGAAGGAGGCTAGCCCACTGTGCAGGATCTGTGGAGAGAGAGAGGAGACTGTGGCTCACATTGTATCCGAGTGTAAACACCTAGCCCAGACTCACTATAAAGGCTGGAGACATGATGTGATGGGCAGGGTGATCCACTGGCACCTATGCAAAGTAAACAATTTACCACATTCTGAGAAGTGGTATGAGCATAAGCCAGAGTCGGTGATAGAAAACGATCAGGTGAAGGTGCTGTGGGATTTTAGGATACAGACGGACAAGAAACTGGAACACAATAGACCTGACCTGGTGGTTTTGGACAAGGAAAAAAGATCGTGCCTGATTGTGGATGTGGCCTGCCCATTCGACACGAGAGTGCAAGAGAAGGAGAGGGAGAAAATTAACCGATACCAGGACTTAAAGTGGGAGGTAAAAAGGATTTGGAACTGCCATGAAGTCAAAGTGGTCCCGATTGTCATAGGCGCACTAGGTACTATCTCAAAAAATTTCCAGGGATGGTTAAAGAAAATTGGCCCCCACCACGCTTTTTGGAACGCTTCAAAAGGCATGCTTGCTGGGAACAGCAAGAACCCTCCGATACGTCCTGAATATCTGGGGCTGCAGGTAGTGGCTTGATATTCATTTCAACAAACTTTCCAGTTAACTAACAATAATAATAATAATAATAATAAGGTTAACAAAATGATACTGGAAGATTGTCATAATAGACACAAAAATCTATCAATTGCTTGGATAGATTACAAAAAAGCTTTCGATAGTTTGCCTCACAGTTTGATTGAAAAGTGTTTAGAGATTTTCAAAATATCTCCCGTTGTCAGGAGGTTCCTGTCATTCAGTACAAAGACTTGGAAAACGACACTCCTTTTGAATAGTGAAAAAAAAATCACTGGAAGCTGGAGAAGTTAATATTAATTGTGGAATTTTTCAGGGTTACTCTTTTATTTTGCATCGCACTTATACTATTAAGTAAAATACTCAATGAAACAAAACATGGATATAAGGTCTATGACAAAACCATTAATTGCTTGTTCTACATGGATGAGCTAAAACTATTTGCAAAAAATGATGAACAATTGCAAGGGCTACTATCCACTGTGAAGCAGTTTAGTGATGGTATTAAAATGGAGTTTGGACTAGATAAATGTGCCAAAGCCATGTTCACCAGAGGAAAGCTGCTGAGAAGTTCAGACATTAATCTTGATCGGGGGAATGTGATAAGAGAACTTGATCAAGAGGAAACTTACAGATATCTAGGTGTTTGTGAAGGAGACGGAATCAAGCACTCGACAATGAGGGAAAAGATAAGGAAGGAATGTTACTGCAGAGTAAGAGCAATCTTAAGAACGGAATTGAATGCAAAGAATAGGATCGATGCCATAAACACGCTTGCCATACCAGTGGTAACCTACAGTTTCAATGTCATCAACTGGTCAAGCACAGAGATCCATAGGCTTGATACAAAAATTAGAAAATTCTTAACCATGCACAGGATGCATCACCCTAAGGCAGATACAGATAGAATATCTCCCTAGGAAAAAAGGAGGATGTGGATTCATCAAGTTAGATATTGCTTTGAAAACTGCAACAATTGGATTATCTACATATTTAAGGGAATGACATGATTGGATGATCAAAGTCGTTTTGAAACATGGAAGCATCAAAAGATCATACTCCATCACAAAAAATGCACAAAGATACAGTAATGAACTACAAATTTCAGAAGTTCTATTTACTGCTGAAATGAAAAACACAGAAAAAGCAAAGCAGGTAAAAGTAACTGCAAAGAAAGAACTGCTACAGAAACTGGCTAGGAAATGGCAAGAAAAGCCTCTGTATAGAAAATACCTAGAAAGAGCTAACAAAACTTTAACCTATCAGTGGTTGGCATCCTCTGGAATGAAATTGGAGACTGAAGGACTGATTATATCAGCACAAGATCAGTGTCTGCCAACAAAAAATTATCAAGCCAACATAATAAAAAATGGATGCAACCCATTATGCCGTGTATGTAAAAAACAACGAGAGACCATTGATCATATAATTTCAATGTGCAGTCCTATAGCTCCAACCGAATACCTAAACAGGCACAACAGAGCTGCACAATACATACATTGGATAATGTGTAAGCATTTTGACCTGCCCCATCAAAAGAATTGGTGGAATCATCAACCACCTCCCGTACTTGAAAAAGATCACATCTCAATCTTGTGGAACTTTAGCATCCAAACAGACCGAAAAATAGATGCAAATAGACCTGATATAATACTGAAGGACTTTAAAAAGAGGGTATGCTTGCTAATTGATATGTCCAATAAACAAGAATATATCTATAAAAACATTTGAAAAATTGAGCAAGTATAAAGACCTGGAAATAGAAATTGGAAAAAATGAGGAAATTGAGAACTAAAACAATACCAGTGGTTGTAGGTGCTCTAGGAATGATACCTAGGGGGTCTAATGATTACTTATCCCAAATCCCAGGAAACCCGCATATAGAAGAAATTCAGAAGACAGTACTAATGGGAACTGCCCATATACTAAGGAAGATTCTGTCAATATAAGTACATCACAAGTCTAAACACCTAAAGATGCATGTGTGTGTATGTATGTTCTTTCTTGAACATGGCGGACCTTGTTGTCTCTTGAGGTCACTGGTTGTGACTTGGTGATAACTCGTATGAACATAAAGCAAGATAAATGTAACTGTAATAATAATAATGTTGTTGATGATCTCCATGTGTCTAACACACGTGGACATGCCTACAAAATCAGAAAACAGCACAGCTCCCATGACTTTCGTAGACATTTTTTCACGCTCAGAGTTGCTGAAGCAGGGAACAAACTGCCTGCGTCAGTTGTTAGCTGCTGAGACACTGCATCCTTTAAGACACTCATGCTTCCCGAAATACGCCAAAACTACACCTGATGTACCCCTTCCATACACATGCACACATGTGTGTATCATGACTCGTGCACTGTTCATTTTCCTGATGTTTGTGCATTGCCCTATGTACTGTGCATGCACTTTTTGATGAGTTGTGGTGCACCTGGGCACTGTACACAATATTTCATTATTATTATTATTATTATTATTATTATTATATCATGACTCATACACTGTTCATTTTCCTGACATTTGTACATTATTCTATGTACTATACATGCACCTTTGATGAGTTGTAGTGCACCTGAGCACTGTACACAATAATTTAATTATTATTATTATAAAAAAAATGCCACAATATTTTGTTTGTATTGTTGTCATTTTTCGGCAACTTATATCACATTATGTAAAATTTAAAGAAAAAAACATTAAAAAAAATTCATAATTTATTGGGAAATATATCTGATTGATAACACATGAAATAAAGATATATTTTATTACATTCTACAGTATACTTGAAGAGATTACAAAGTATGAATAATGTACTCAGATGAAATTTTGACTGATTTTTTTCACTTCATTAAAGAAAATATAAAAATCTAAGCAGTATTAGAAATGATTTCTACTATAGGCTCATGGCCAGCAATTTTAAGGGGGGGGGGGGGGGTCAATTAAATTGACCCCAGTGTGTGACTAGTACTTTATTTTATCAGCCCCATAAGGATGAAAAGCAAAGCTAACTTCTGCAGGATTTGAACACAGAACATAAAGGGCCGTAACTATGCCACAAAGCATGTTGTCCGATACTGCCAATCCACCACCTTTCAACTAAATAATAATGAGTTCTAACATAGGCCCAAATCTAGAAAATTGAGGGAAGGGACAGTTGATTTAACTGATCCCAACATTTAACTGGTATTTTATTTTATCAATTCCAGAAGGATGAAAAGCAAAGTAGACTTCAACTAGATTTGAACTTTGAGCATAGAGTACAAGGTATTAAATCTGGTTCTCTAACAACTCTGGGGTGGGGGTCAGTTTAACCACCCTCTCTCTAAATATGTGGGCTTGTGATAATGCTAGAAATAAATATCTTGAACTGATGTATTTGCTTGCTAAATCTTTTTTTTTTTTTTTTTTATAGCTCACACCTATGGAGGTTTAGCTGGCCTCCTCCAAAGTATATCTTGTTGGAGGTGTCTTGGGTGATTTAATGATAGGGACTCCAGTCCTATCATCTCATTTTTACAGCTGAGTAAACTGGAGCAACATGAAATAAAGTGTCTTGCTCAAGTAAACAACACATCACCCAGTCCGAGAATTGAACTCATAACCTTTCGATAGCAGGCCCAATTCTCTAACCACTAAGCCATGCGCCTTCACAAACAGCTGAATATCTTTGGAGAATGGGTAATGAGACACAAACCACAAATCTCTCAACTTTATCAACTTGGCCATCATGGTACTATATCCTTACCATCATCATCATTGTCATTATCATCACTACTATCATCATCAGCACCATCACCATCATCAGCATCATCATCCTCAACATCATCATCATCATTTAATGTCCATTCTCCCTGCTGATAACGGTTTGATGGGTCATCACAGACCAAGTCAGTACCTAGTCGGAACTGCTGACCTCTCAGATGGGTCAAGAGTCACATCACACATTACAGAGTGACACCAGCTTTAGGATGGTTATCATGCCTTTGACATAATTGAAGAATTCTCTCGATCCTTTGTGAAATGTTCTATGGCTGGAAGCCTTTCCTATCACCAACCAATTTACTGAGTATACATGGTGCATTTTCCAATGGCACCAACACTAAGGACATTGATGTGACATAATTGAAAATTCCTCTCAACTTTTTTGGCATGATTGCTACAGCTGGATGCCTTTCCTATCACCAAGCACTTTCCAGGATGTACTGGGTGCTTTTTTTCATAACACCTGCATTAGAATGACTGAAAGGTTCTTTCAACACTTTAGGCTTGGTTTCAATAGCTGGAAGCCTTTCCTATCACCAACCACTTTACAGAATGTATTGGACATGTTTTATTGTAGCACCAACATTTGGGGTGTTGTCAGGCATTGAATTTATACAAAAATAAATGAAATGCAAGCACCCTATAACTTTTGATAGGGTTTATCTCCATATAGTAAAACAAGAGCAATTCAACCTGGCTGACAACCTACCCTTCTTCACACAACTGACTATGACCAGAAATCACATGGAGAAGAAGTATGTGAAATGAAATAGCTTGACTTGGAATTGAACCTACATCACAGAGCTATCTTACTCTCAGCTTACTATTATATCATAACACTTGTGATGTGAAGGTAATTTTACTAGGAAGCCACAAAAAATAAAATTAAAATTAAAACTAATATAAAGAATGATGTGCTCATGCATAGAGATGTTATAAAATAGCTTTTAAAATAGGATGATGACCCTATCATCATCATCATCATCATCATCATCATCGTTTAACGTCCATCTTCTATGCTAGCATGGGTTAGACGGTTTTGTTCCATTTGATGTGGGAATGGTTGGGGGACCGTGTCTCGCTCATGCAGAAGTGTCTCTGGCAGGTTTTTTATGGCTGGATGCCCTTCCTAACACCAACCACATTTACAGTGTGGACTGGGAGCCTTTTCACCGTATCTCCTACACGGCCACCTTACAGTGTGGACTGTTGTGTCATCGACACATTGGACGGAACAGAAATGGAAGGATGGGGGAGGGTGTGTGGGGTGTACATTGGGTTTGTATGCAATGGTAGTCGAGTCTTCTGTACAACTGCATGGCACCAAAGATCTCGATCCAGTGACATAGAGAGGTGTAAGTGAGCAAGGTCAGTTTTTATCACCTCATCCCAGGTCTTTCTTGGTCTACCCACTCCGTAGGAGTTGCCATCGGCTGCTCCATCTTTAAAGTGTCTTCACCCTATTTTATTAGCTATTTTATAGTATTTCCTTGCATAAGCAAATCATTCTTTATATCAACTTTATCTTCTCAGTGCTTTGTAAAAGTCCAAGAGATTGGTTATGTACACATGATGTTTGTTTACATACGGATGTCTGTTGACATCTGAAAGCTGTGATTCAGCTATCTAATTTAACCCTTTAGCATTTAAACCGGCCGTATCAGGCCAGAATTCTCTCACCTCTTTCTGTTTAAACCAGCTGTAACTGGCCACTCATACTGATGTTAAGGTATTGTTCTCAAAATAAATAATATCAAAATCTCATAGATCCAATGTTATGTGAGATACTATAAAAATATAATAGTGGATATAGAGTAATGTAAATGCTGGTAAGAGTTGTCACGGTCCCTTAGCTTAATGGTTATAAGTGCCTAGCTGGTATCTGCGAGATATGGGGTTCAATTCTTCATAGCAGCCAATAGCAACTTCTTTTTCCATCTTTAAACAGTCTTCACCCTATTTTATAAGAAATTTTATAGCATTTCCGTGCATGAGCACATCATTCTTTATATTAATTTTATTATCTCAGCATTTTGTCTGAGAGATCAGCTACATATACATGATAGATATTAAAAGTTTGTTTACCTTGCGTGTTAAGTCAACTAGTCGGTTCCAGTCAGTATCCTTCAATGTCTTAAAATCATCGAGTTGTTTTTGTTTGTCTTCAACATCTTTCTCATATTTCTCCATCCAAAATTCTAGTTTTTCATCCAGAATCTGTTTAATAAGTTATAGGAATAGAGAAATTATTAGTTCCAAATGTGAACATTATATTGTTTTCTTGAACTAAATGCATTTTGTTGAACTAAATGTATTTTGTTGAACAAAATGTATTTTTGTTGAACTAAATATAGTTTTAATGTGTGTTAGACAAAATGTGTTTTATCGGACTAAATGTATTTTATGAAACTAATTATCTCATTTTACTAAATGTTTTGTTAGATTCAGTGTCGTTTTTTTTAGATTAAATGTGTTTAGTTGAACTAAATATCATTAGTTAGACTAAACATATTTAGTCTAACTATATATATTTAGTTAGACTAAATACATTTAGTCTAATTAAATATGATTTTGTAAGACCAACTATGTTATAAGTTGGACTAAATATATCTTTATTGGAATAAATATATTTTTGTTTGGCAAAATATATTTTTATTGGAATAAATATATTTTTGTGGGGCGAAATATATTTTTGTTGGGTTAAATATATTTTTATTGGCTGAATTATATTTTTATTGGACTAAATATATTTTTGTTGAAGTAAGTGTGTTGTTTGTTATACTTAATATACCTTTGTTGGAGTAAGTGTGTTGTTTGTTAGACTTAATATACTTCTGTAAGAGTAAGTGTGTTGTTAGTTGGACTAAATGTACTTTTGTAAGAGTAAGTGAGCTGTTTGTTGGACTAAATATACTTTTGTAAGAGTAAGTGAGCTGTTTGTTGGACTAAATATACTTTTGTAAGAGTAAGTGAGCTGTTTGTTGGACTAAATGTACTTTTGTAAGAGTAAGTGAGCCGTTTGTTGGACTAAATGTACTTTTGTAAGAGTAAGTGAGCTGTTTATCAGACTAAATGTACTTAGTTTCATTTGTCTATGTTTTGAGTTCAAATACTGGTTCAACTTTACCTTTCATCTCTCCATGGTCAATAAACTAAGTAAATATGTATTTTATTGAGATTAATTCCATTCAATTTCTTCCTCCTTTACAAATTTATATCTTTGTGCCAATGTAAGAAATCCATTTTATTTATGTACCTCTGAATACACACCATAGTAAACTCACGGTAAAAATTATATAAAGATTTTTTTTTCATTTCCTTGATGGATACCAATAGCCAATCTCTGGTGAAAAAATATACAGAGTGCATCTCTCCTATTTTTACAGTGAGATTCTCACATCTTTAATTAGCTATTCAACAAGCAGAATCTACTGACAAAGAGAGTTTCAGTGCCATTCAGTACAAAATAATATTCTAAAAGAGATATATATTGTTTTTTCTGTATTACATTTTTTTTCAGCTTGTAGTATGATGACAAAGCTGAATACATAGAACTAAGAACAGAAACAATATAAAAATTATTTTTACTAATAAATACTTTTGATAATAGGTTCATTGTGCTACAGGGCAGAATAGATAGAAATAGGTAGTACACCGAAGAAAAAAATAATTGTAGTATGTAGTTTTGTTCTCCTAAGTTTCAAGTTCTAACCACTGCAAGGTCGATTATTTAAGATTAAATGTTATAAGCTATGAATAACTTTTAACATTCTGTAATAACATAGCAGAAAATGTCTAAAACTGGATTGTTGATTCAAATATTTATAGCATCTTTACTAGTGGACAGATTGTTGTGAAAATTTGCAGTAAAAACTTTAGTTTTTAATGTGATGCAGTCATGGTGACATTTTGTATTTTTCAAGTATTTCATGCTAATGTGGTTTCATGTATTTTGTTAATACAAATGTTCATTGTATCTTTACTGTTGGACAAATTGTTATGAAAATGTTCAGTATTAGAATAAAGACATAATTTTTAATGTGATATAGTCATAGTGTTGTTTTATACTTTTCAATAATGCCTTGCCAGTAATGCAGTTTTATGTGATACACGACATTAAGAGTTATCTCCACACCCACAAAATTATACTTATGCAAGAAGTAACACATTCTTCTTATGAATACTTAGTCTTAGTCTTTGTTCTTCCACGCCTTATGGCGTATCGATCAGTAAGTAGTCACCAACGTTCAGCATCAGCGGCAGCTTTTTCGCATCTGTACCAATTAATGTTGGCTGCCATCAGGTGTGTGTGTGTGTGTGTGTGTGTGTGACAGCTCACACCTATGCAGGTTTAGCTGGCCTCCTCCAAGGTATATCTCGTTGGAGGTGTCTTGGGCAATTTAATGATAGGGACCCCAGTCTTATCATCTCATTTCTACAGCTGAGTAAACTGGAGCAACGTGAAATAAAGTGTCTTGCTCAAGGAAACAACACATCACCCAGTCCGAGAATTGAACTCACAACTTTTCGATTGCAAGCCCAATTCTCTAACCACTAAGCCATCAGGTCTTTTTGGAACATTCATCGCTAAGTGATCCTCGAGTAACCCCACCTCTGTTTGCTGCCAGGTGGAGTCTCGTTCATTACTGTTTTCGAGTGTCGTTCATTGGGCAGACATAGAATATGGTCAGCCAGGTGACATCAATGCTCCATGACAACCCTCTACAACATCCACAACTCAGTTCTTCACAGGATTTCCTTGTTTCATACTCAGTCGCGCCAGGACACACATAAACACACATACTATAAATTTCATTTGTCTGTTTGTTGTTTAATTAATGATATATAACACATGGTAGCCAAGAAAGGCAGAGCTTCAATCTCTAGAAAAGTATCTCTTAGCAGTCTCCAATTAATGGGTCATGGAATAATTATGAAAGGACCATTATCATCATTTCTACCCCTGCTCTATATCCTGCCATGGGCTGGAGGGTTACTATGGCCAGAGACAGTTCTTATTCAGAATTACTGACTTCTACATAGGTCAGAGAACAACATCTCACTCTTGAGTTCCATTTTTGGCATGGTTTCTATGATGATAGTGATGATGATGATGACAATGCTGGAGGTTGTGGTAAGGAGGAGGATTATGATGATGATGATGCTAACAATGATAGTTCTGGTAATGATGATGATGATGTTGATAAAGAGGAAGAGGTCTGTGATTAGGACAATAGTGATGACAACAGTAGTGATGGTGGTTGTCATTATCGTCACAACGATGATGATGGTGATGACACAAGTGTTCGTGGTGATTGTTGCTGTCATGATGATGATGAGATGATGATGATGGTGATGGTGGTGGTGGTGGTGATGACAACAATGTTGATGGTGGTAGTTGCTGTCATGATGATGATGATGGTGATGACAACAGTGGTGTTGGTGGTAGGTGTTGTCACCCTGATGATGGTGATGACAACAGTGGTGATGGTGGTAGCTGTTGTCACCCTGATGATGGTGATGACAACAGTGGTGATGGTGGTAGGTGTTGTCACCCTGATGATGGTGATGACAACAGTGGTGATGGTGGTAGCTGTTGTCACCCTGATGATGGTGATGACAACAGTGGTGATGGTGGTAGCTGTTGTCACCCTGATGATGGTGATGACAACAGTGGTGATGGTGGTAGCTGTTGTCACCCTGATGATGGTGATGACAACAGTGGTGATGGTGGTAGCTGTTGTCACCCTGATGATGGTGATGACAAAAGTGGTGATGGTGGTAGCTGTTGTCACCCTGATGATGGTGATGACAACAGTGGTGATGGTGGTAGCTGTTGTCACCCTGATGATGGTGATGACAACAGTGGTGATGGTGGTAGGTGTTGTCACCCTGATGATGGTGATGACAACAGTGGTGATGGTGGTAGCTGTTGTCACCCTGATGATGGTGATGACAACAGTGGTGATGGTGGTAGCTGTTGTCACCCTGATGATGGTGATGACAAAAGTGGTGATGGTGGTAGCTGTTGTCACCCTGATGATGGTGATGACAACAGTGGTGATGGTGGTAGCTGTTGTCACCCTGATGATGGTGATGACAACAGTGGTGATGGTGGTAGGTGTTGTCACCCTGATGATGGTGATGACAACAGTGGTGATGGTGGTAGCTGTTGTCACCCTGATGATGGTGATGACAACAGTGGTGATGGTGGTAGCTGTTGTCACCCTGATGATGGTGATGACAAAAGTGGTGATGGTGGTAGCTGTTGTCACCCTGATGATGGTGATGACAACAGTGGTGATGGTGGTAGCTGTTGTCACCCTGATGATGGTGATGACAACAGTGGTGATGGTGGTAGCTGTTATCACCCTGATGATGGTGATGACAACAGTGGTGATGGTGGTAGCTGTTGTCACCCTGATGATGGTGATGACAACAGTGGTGATGGTGGTAGGTGTTGTCACCCTGATGATGGTGATGACAACAGTGGTGATGGTGGTAGCTGTTGTCACCCTGATGATGGTGATGACAACAGTGGTGATGGTGGTAGCTGCTGTCATGATGATGATGGTGATGACAACAGTGGTGATGGTGGTAGCTGCTGTCATGATGATGATGGTGATGACAACAGTGGTGATGGTGGTAGCTGTTGTCATCCTGATGATGGTGATGACAACAGTGGTGATGGTGGTAGCTGTTGTCACCCTGATGATGGTGATGACAACAGTGGTGATGGTGGTAGCTGCTGTCATGATGATGATGGTGATGACAACGGTGGTGATGGTGGTAGGTGTTGTCACCCTGATGATGGTGATGACAACAGCGGTGATGGTGGTAGCTGTTATCACCCTGATGATGGTGATGACAACAGTGGTGATGGTGGTAGCTGTTGTCACCCTGATGATGGTGATGACAACAGTGGTGATGGTGGTAGCTGTTGTCACCCTGATGATGGTGATGACAACAGTGGTGATGGTGGTAGCTGCTGTCATGATGATGGTGATGACAACAGTGGTGATGGTGGTAGCTGTTGTCACCCTGATGATGGTGATGACAACAGTGGTGATGGTGGTAGGTGTTGTCACGCTGATGATGGTGATGACAACAGTGGTGATGGTGGTAGCTGTTGTCACCCTGATGATGGTGATGACAACAGTGGTGAGGGTGGTAGCTGCTGTCACCCTGATGATGGTGATGACAACAGTGGTGATGGTGGTAGCTGTTGTCACCCTGATGATGGTGATGACAACAGTGGTGATGGTGGTAGCTGTTGTCATGATGATGATGATGATGGTGATGACAACAGTGGTGATGGTGGTAGCTGTTGTCACCCTGATGATGGTGATGACAACAGTGGTGATGGTGGTAGCTGTTGTCACCCTGATGATGGTGATGACAACAGTGGTGATGGTGGTAGCTGTTGTCACCCTGATGCTGGTGATGACAACAGTGGTGATGGTGGTAGCTGCTGTCACCCTGATGATGGTGATGACAACAGTGGTGATGGTGGTAGCTGTTGTCATGATGATGGTGATGACAACAGTGGTGATGGTGGTAGCTGTTGTCACCCTGATGATGGTGATGACAACAGTGGAGATGGTGGTAGCTGTTGTCACCCTGATGATGGTGATGACAACAGTGGTGATGGTGTTAGCTGTTGTCACCCTGATGATGGTGATGACAACAGTGGTGATGGTGGTAGCTGCTGTCACCCTGATGATGGTGATGACAACAGTGGTGATGGTGGTAGCTGCTGTCATGATGATGATGGTGATGACAACAGTGGTGATGGTGGTAGCTGTTGTCACCCTGATGATGGTGATGACAACAGTGGTGATGGTGGTAGCTGTTGTCACCCTGATGATGGTGATGACAACAGTGGTGATGGTGGTAGCTGTTGTCATGATGATGGTGATGACAACAGTGGTGATGGTGGTAGCTGTTGTCACCCTGATGATGGTGATGACAACAGTGGAGATGGTGGTAGCTGTTGTCACCCTGATGATGGTGATGACAACAGTGGTGATGGTGGTAGCTGTTGTCACCCTGATGATGGTGATGACAACAGTGGTGATGGTGGTAGCTGTTGTCATGATGATGATGGTGATGACAACAGTGGTGATGGTGGTAGCTGTTGTCACCCTGATGATGGTGATGACAACAGTGGTGATGGTGGTAGCTGTTGTCACCCTGATGATGGTGATGACAACAGTGGTGATGGTGGTAGCTGTTGTCATGATGATGGTGATGACAACAGTGGTGATGGTGGTAGGTGTTGTCACCCTGATGATGGTGATGACAACAGTGGTGATGGTGGTAGCTGTTGTCACCCTGATGATGGTGATGACAACAGTGGTGATGGTGGTAGCTGTTGTCATGATGATGGTGATGACAACAGTGGTGATGGTGGTAGGTGTTGTCACCCTGATGATGGTGATGACAACAGTGGTGATGGTGGTAGCTGCTGTCACCCTGATGATGGTGATGACAACAGTGGTGATGGTGGTAGCTGTTGTCACCCTGATGATGGTGATGACAACAGTGGTGATGGTGGTAGCTGTTGTCACACTGATGATGGTGATGACAACAGTGGTGATGGTGGTAGCTGCTGTCACCCTCATGATGGTGATGACAACAGTGGTGATGGTGGTAGCTGCTGTCATGATGATGATGGTGATGACAACAGCGGTGATGGTGGTAGCTGTTGTCACCCTGATGATGGTGATGACAACAGTGGAGATGGTGGTAGCTGTTGTCACCCTGATGATGGTGATGACAACAGTGGTGATGGTGGTAGCTGCTGTCACCCTGATGATGGTGATGACAACAGTGGTGATGGTGGTAGCTGCTGTCATGATGATGGTGATGACAACAGTGGTGATGGTGGTAGGTGTTGTCACCCTGATGATGGTGATGACAACAGTGGTGATGGTGGTAGCTGCTGTCACCCTGATGATGGTGATGACAACAGTGGTGAGTGTGGTAGGTGCTGTCACCCTGATGGTGGTGATGACAACAGTGGTGATGGTGGTAGCTGTTGTCACCCTGATGATGGTGATGACAACAGTGGTGATGGTGGTAGCTGTTGTCACCCTGATGATGGTGATGACAACAGTGGTGATGGTGGTAGCTGTTGTCATGATGATGGTGATGACAACAGTGGTGATGGTGGTAGCTGTTGTCACCCTGATGATGGTGATGACAACAGTGGTGATGGTGGTAGCTGTTGTCACCCTGATGATGGTGATGACAACAGTGGTGATGGTGGTAGCTGTTGTCACCATGATGATGGTGATGACAACAGTGGTGATGGTGGTAGCTGTTGTCACCCTGATGATGGTGATGACAACAGTGGTGATGGTGGTAGCTGCTGTCACCCTGATGATGGTGATGACAACAGTGGTGATGGTGGTAGCTGTTGTCACCCTGATGATGGTGATGACAACAGTGGTGATGGTGGTAGCTGTTGTCACCCTGATGATGGTGATGACAACAGTGGTGATGGTGGTAGCTGTTATCACCCTGATGATGGTGATGACAACAGTGGTGATGGTGGTAGCTGCTGTCACCCTGATGATGGTGATGACAACAGTGGTGATGGTGGTAGGTGTTGTCACGCTGATGATGGTGATGACAACAGTGGTGATGGTGGTAGCTGTTGTCACCCTGATGATGGTGATGACAACAGTGGTGAGGGTGGTAGCTGCTGTCACCCTGATGATGGTGATGACAACAGTGGTGATGGTGGTAGCTGTTGTCACCCTGATGATGGTGATGACAACAGTGGTGATGGTGGTAGGTGTTGTCACGCTGATGATGGTGATGACAACAGTGGTGATGGTGGTAGCTGTTGTCACCCTGATGATGGTGATGACAACAGTGGTGAGGGTGGTAGCTGCTGTCACCCTGATGATGGTGATGACAACAGTGGTGATGGTGGTAGCTGTTGTCACCCTGATGATGGTGATGACAACAGTGGTGATGGTGGTAGCTGTTGTCATGATGATGATGATGATGACAACAGTGGTGATGGTGGTAACTGTTGTCACCCTGGTGATGGTGATGACAACAGTGGTGATGGTGGTAGCTGTTGTCATGATGATGGTGATGACAACAGTGGTGATGGTGGTAGCTGTTGTCACCCTGATGATGGTGATGACAACAGTGGAGATGGTGGTAGCTGTTGTCACCCTGATGATGGTGATGACAACAGTGGTGATGGTGGTAGCTGCTGTCACCCTGATGATGGTGATGACAACAGTGGTGATGGTGGTAGCTGCTGTCATGATGATGGTGATGACAACAGTGGTGATGGTGGTAGGTGTTGTCACCCTGATGATGGTGATGACAACAGTGGTGATGGTGGTAGCTGCTGTCACCCTGATGATGGTGATGACAACAGTGGTGAGTGTGGTAGCTGCTGTCACCCTGATGGTGGTGATGACAACAGTGGTGATGGTGGTAGCTGTTGTCACCCTGATGATGGTGATGACAACAGTGGTGATGGTGGTAGCTGTTGTCACCCTGATGATGGTGATGACAACAGTGGTGATGGTGGTAGCTGTTGTCATGATGATGGTGATGACAACAGTGGTGATGGTGGTAGCTGTTGTCACCCTGATGATGGTGATGACAACAGTGGTGATGGTGGTAGCTGTTGTCACCCTGATGATGGTGATGACAACAGTGGTGATGGTGGTAGCTGTTGTCACCATGATGATGGTGATGACAACAGTGGTGATGGTGGTAGCTGTTGTCACCCTGATGATGGTGATGACAACAGTGGTGATGGTGGTAGCTGCTGTCACCCTGATGATGGTGATGACAACAGTGGTGATGGTGGTAGCTGTTGTCACCCTGATGATGGTGATGACAACAGTGGTGATGGTGGTAGCTGTTGTCACCCTGATGATGGTGATGACAACAGTGGTGATGGTGGTAGCTGTTATCACCCTGATGATGGTGATGACAACAGTGGTGATGGTGGTAGCTGCTGTCACCCTGATGATGGTGATGACAACAGTGGTGATGGTGGTAGGTGTTGTCACGCTGATGATGGTGATGACAACAGTGGTGATGGTGGTAGCTGTTGTCACCCTGATGATGGTGATGACAACAGTGGTGATGGTGGTAGCTGTTGTCACCCTGATGATGGTGATGACAACAGTGGTGATGGTGGTAGGTGTTGTCACGCTGATGATGGTGATGACAACAGTGGTGATGGTGGTAGCTGTTGTCACCCTGATGATGGTGATGACAACAGTGGTGAGGGTGGTAGCTGCTGTCACCCTGATGATGGTGATGACAACAGTGGTGATGGTGGTAGCTGTTGTCACCCTGATGATGGTGATGACAACAGTGGTGATGGTGGTAGCTGTTGTCATGATGATGATGATGATGACAACAGTGGTGATGGTGGTAGCTGTTGTCATGATGATGGTGATGACAACAGTGGTGATGGTGGTAGGTGTTGTCACCCTGATGATGGTGATGACAACAGTGGTGATGGTGGTAGCTGTTGTCATGATGATGATGATGATGACAACAGTGGTGATGGTGGTAACTGTTGTCACCCTGGTGATGGTGATGACAACAGTGGTGATGGTGGTAGCTGTTGTCATGATGATGGTGATGACAACAGTGGTGATGGTGGTAGCTGTTGTCACCCTGATGATGGTGATGACAACAGTGGTGATGGTGGTAGCTGCTGTCACCCTGATGATGGTGATGACAACAGTGGTGATGGTGGTAGCTGTTGTCATGATGATGGTGATGACAACAGTGGAGATGGTGGTAGCTGTTGTCACCCTGATGATGGTGATGACAACAGTGGTGAGGGTGGTAGCTGCTGTCACCCTGATGATGGTGATGACAACAGTGGTGATGGTGGTAGCTGTTGTCACCCTGATGATGGTGATGACAACAGTGGTGATGGTGGTAGCTGTTGTCATGATGATGATGGTGATGACAACAGTGGTGATGGTGGTAACTGTTGTCACCCTGGTGATGGTGATGACAACAGTGGTGATGGTGGTAGCTGTTGTCATGATGATGGTGATGACAACAGTGGTGATGGTGGTAGCTGTTGTCACCCTGATGATGGTGATGACAACAGTGGTGATGGTGGTAGCTGTTGTCACCCTGATGATGGTGATGACAACAGTGCTGATGGTGGTAGCTGCTGTCACCCTGATGATGGTGATGACAACAGTGGTGATGGTGGTAGGTGTTGTCACCCTGATGATGGTGATGACAACAGTGGTGATGGTGGTAGCTGTTGTCACCCTGATGATGGTGATGACAACAGTGGTGATGGTGGTAGCTGTTGTCACCCTGATGATGGTGATGACAACAGTGGTGATGGTGGTAGCTGTTGTCACCCTGATGATGGTGATGACAACAGTGGAGATGGTGGTAGCTGTTGTCACCCTGATGATGGTGATGACAACAGTGGTGATGGTGGTAGCTGTTGTCACCCTGGTGATGGTGATGACAACAGTGGTGATGGTGGTAGCTGTTGTCATGATGATGGTGATGACAACAGTGGTGATGGTGGTAGCTGTTGTCACCCTGATGATGGTGATGACAACAGTGGAGATGGTGGTAGCTGTTGTCACCCTGATGATGGTGATGACAACAGTGGTGATGGTGGTAGCTGTTGTCACCCTGATGATGGTGATGACAACAGTGGTGATGGTGGTAGCTGTTGTCATGATGATGATGGTGATGACAACAGTGGTGATGGTGGTAGCTGTTGTCACCCTGATGATGGTGATGACAACAGTGGTGATGGTGGTAGCTGTTGTCACCCTGATGATGGTGATGACAACAGTGGTGATGGTGGTAGCCGCTGTCACCCTGATGATGGTGATGACAACAGTGGTGATGGTGGTAGCTGTTGTCATGATGATGATGGTGATGACAACAGTGGTGATGGTGGTAGCTGCTGTCATGATGATGGTGATGACAACAGTGGTGATGGTGGTAGCTGCTGTCATGATGATGGTGATGACAACAGTGGTGATGGTGGTAGGTGTTGTCACCCTGATGATGGTGATGACAACAGTGGTGATGGTGGTAGCTGCTGTCACCCTGATGATGGTGATGACAACAGTGGTGATGGTGGTAGCTGTTGTCACCCTGATGATGGTGATGACAACAGTGGTGATGGTGGTAGCTGTTGTCACCCTGATGATGGTGATGACAACAGTGGTGATGGTGGTAGCTGCTGTCACCCTCATGATGGTGATGACAACAGTGGTGATGGTGGTAGCTGCTGTCATGATGATGATGGTGATGACAACAGCGGTGATGGTGGTAGCTGTTGTCACCCTGATGATGGTGATGACCACAGTGGAGATGGTGGTAGCTGTTGTCACCCTGATGATGGTGATGGCAACAGTGGTGATGGTGTTAGCTGTTGTCACCCTGATGATGGTGATGACAACAGTGGTGATGGTGGTAGCTGCTGTCACCCTGATGATGGTGATGACCACAGTGGAGATGGTGGTAGCTGTTGTCACCCTGATGATGGTGATGACAACAGTGGTGATGGTGGTAGCTGTTGTCACCCTGATGATGGTGATGACAACAGTGGTGATGGTGGTAGCTGTTGTCACCCTGATGATGGTGATGACAACAGTGGTGAGTGTGGTAGCTGCTGTCACCCTGATGGTGGTGATGACAACAGTGGTGATGGTGGTAGCTGTTGTCACCCTGATGATGGTGATGACAACAGTGGTGATGGTGGTAGCTGTTGTCACCCTGATGATGGTGATGACAACAGTGGTGATGGTGGTAGCTGTTGTCATGATGATGGTGATGGCAACAGTGGTGATGGTGGTAGCTGTTGTCACCCTGATGATGGTGATGACAACAGTGGTGATGGTGGTAGCTGTTGTCACCCTGATGATGGTGATGACAACAGTGGTGATGGTGGTAGCTGTTGTCACCCTGATGATGGTGATGACAACAGTGGTGATGGTGGTAGCTGCTGTCACCCTGATGATGGTGATGACAACAGTGGTGATGGTGGTAGCTGTTGTCACCCTGATGATGGTGATGACAACAGTGGTGATGGTGGTAGGTGTTGTCACGCTGATGATGGTGATGACAACTGTGGTGATGGTGGTAGCTGTTGTCACCCTGATGATGGTGATGACAACAGTGGTGAGGGTGGTAGCTGCTGTCACCCTGATGATGGTGATGACAACAGTGGTGATGGTGGTAGCTGTTGTCACCCTGATGATGGTGATGACAACAGTGGTGATGGTGGTAGCTGTTGTCATGATGATGATGATGATGACAACAGTGGTGATGGTGGTAGCTGTTGTCACCCTGATGATGGTGATGACAACAGTGGTGATGGTGGTAGCTGTTGTCACCCTGATGATGGTGATGACAACAGTGGTGATGGTGGTAGCTGCTGTCACCCTGATGATGGTGATGACAACAGTGGTGATGGTGGTAGCTGCTGTCATGATGATGGTGATGACAACAGTGGTGATGGTGGTAGGTGTTGTCACCCTGATGATGGTGATGACAACAGTGGTGATGGTGGTAGCTGCTGTCACCCTGATGATGGTGATGACAACAGTGGTGATGGTGGTAGCTGTTGTCACCCTGATGATGGTGATGACAACAGTGGAGATGGTGGTAGCTGTTGTCACCCTGATGATGGTGATGACAACAGTGGTGATGGTGGTAGCTGTTGTCACCCTGATGATGGTGATGACAACAGTGGTGATGGTGGTAGCTGTTGTCATGATGATGGTGATGACAACAGTGGTGATGGTGGTAGCTGTTGTCACCCTGATGATGGTGATGACAACAGTGGTGATGGTGGTAGCTGTTGTCATGATGATGGTGATGACAACAGTGGTGATGGTGGTAGCTGTTGTCACCCTGATGATGGTGATGACAACAGTGGTGATGGTGGTAGCTGCTGTCACCCTGATGATGGTGATGACAACAGTGGTGATGGTGGTAGCTGTTGTCACCCTGATGATGGTGATGACAACAGTGGTGATGGTGGTAGCTGCTGTCACCCTGATGATGGTGATGACAACAGTGGTGATGGTGGTAGCTGCTGTCATGATGATGGTGATGACAACAGTGGTGATGGTGGTAGGTGTTGTCACCCTGATGATGGTGATGACAACAGTGGTGATGGTGGTAGCTGCTGTCACCCTGATGATGGTGATGACAACAGTGGTGATGGTGGTAGCTGTTGTCACCCTGATGATGGTGATGACAACAGTGGTGATGGTGGTAGCTGTTGTCACCCTGATGATGGTGATGACAACAGTGGTGATGGTGGTAGCTGCTGTCACCCTCATGATGGTGATGACAACAGTGGTGATGGTGGTAGCTGCTGTCATGATGATGATGGTGATGACAACAGCGGTGATGGTGGTAGCTGTTGTCACCCTGATGATGGTGATGACCACAGTGGAGATGGTGGTAGCTGTTGTCACCCTGATGATGGTGATGGCAACAGTGGTGATGGTGTTAGCTGTTGTCACCCTGATGATGGTGATGACAACAGTGGTGATGGTGGTAGCTGCTGTCACCCTGATGATGGTGATGACAACAGTGGTGATGGTGGTAGCTGCTGTCACCCTGATGATGGTGATGACAACAGTGGTGATGGTGGTAGCTGTTGTCACCCTGATGGTGGTGATGACAACAGTGGTGATGGTGGTAGCTGCTGTCACCCTGATGATGGTGATGACAACAGTGGTGATGGTGGTAGCTGCTGTCACCCTGATGATGGTGATGACAACAGTGGTGATGGTGGTAGCTGCTGTCACCCTGATGATGGTGATGGCAACAGTGGTGATGGTGGTAGCTGCTGTCACCCTGATGATGGTGATGACAACAGTGGTGATGGTGGTAGCTGCTGTCACCCTGATGATGGTGATGACAACAGCAGTGATGGTGGTAGCTGCTGTCACCCTGATGATGGTGATGACAACAGTGGTGATGGTGGTAGCTGTTGTCACCCTGATGATGGTGATGACAACAGTGGTGATGGTGGTAGCTGCTGTCACCCTGATGATGGTGATGACAACAGCGGTGATGGTGGTAGCTGTTGTCACCCTGATGATGGTGATGACAACAGTGCTGATGGTGGTAGCTGCTGTCACCCTGATGATGGTGATGACAACAGTGGTGATGGTGGTAGCTGCTGTCACCCTGATGATGTTGACAATGATAGTGGTGATGATGATGATGGTGATGGTGATGATGGTGATGATTTCAACCATAGTGGTAGTGGTCATTGTGTCATCGCAATAATGTTGACAACAATAGTGGTGATGATGATGATGACAACAGTAGTCGTTGTCACCGTCGTCATTATGATAATGATGACAATTACAGAAATGACAGCTGTGGTGATGATGATGATGATGATGATGATGATGATACAAGCCAGGTCTAAATCAATAAAAGAATTACGAATATTAACTGCAGGCCACAATAGCAACATCCTAAACTACTTTGCATAAGTGTTCTTTTCTTAATTTCTATTTTTTATTTTTGCTCTTGGCTTTGTTTTATATCGTTGTTTTTTTGTTTTGTTTATGTTTTTTTCATTTATTTAATTTTTTTTTTTAAACAGTTAAAAGGTTGTTTAGTGGAAAGGTCAGTAACACCATCTATTTGTTCATAGAATTTAAGAGCAGCCTGTGGGTGAACAACAATAGCAGTGCTAACATTTGGAGCATGCTTTCTGAGAGCATAAGAATGTTGTAAAATAAATTAAATAGATAACAATAAAAAACAGCAGTATTTTTTGTTTAGTTGAGAATGCAATTCTCCATATAGGTTATACATCTACATTGTGAATTAAAAATTTAGATCTATTCATTCACAGAATTCTTTTCCAGTTCATACTCATAAATTAGTCGGCATTGAACAAAACTCACGTTTTTCTATATAGTTCAAAGAAACTAAAGAATTTGGAAAAATACATGTTTGAAGCAGAACATAAGGTTGCTATTAGATACTGGATACTGCTGTAACTGAATTGGTAAGTAAAATGGTTAGCAACTCTATATAGAATTTCTACACGAAAATAATTTTCCCAAAAATTAGAAAAAAAATGAAAATTTGAATGAAAGAAATACAATTTCAGATTTTCTTTATGACATAACTCAAGAGATTTTTCTCTCATATATTTTCAACAATTAAAAAATTTCCTTTTCTTTATTTTCAGTTAATTGAAATACAAATTATTTAATTAATTAAATTATGCTATAGAAATGATTCAATTAAATTTCAGTTTTTGCCGATAAAAATAGAAAATGAAACTGAACCACAGAAAATATTTTAGCAAAAAGAAAGAATAAGCAGGTGTTTTTACAAATTCTCTGTAAATTATTCATAATTAAGTTAGTGAAAAATGGAAGTCTTACTAATATATAAAACTTTGGCATTGTTTGAGACCCAAACATTCATGAACATCTAATGCCAGGAAATAGCTCCAAGAATCAAATAATTTGGCTACTAATCAAATCTATCTTCATTGAGAGAAAAAAAATTACAAGTTATAGTTACAAACATAGTTGTGTGTTTAAGAAATTCACTTCATAACCATATTGTTTCAGGGTCAATCCCTTCACATAACACCTCCGAGAAGTGCCTTCTGTTATGGCCACAGGTTGACCAATACAGTATTCGTTGAATTGATAGATGTAAACTGTAGAAACCAACTATGTTATACAGTGAAATTCCATTATGACGAAATTCACGGGGTATAAAAAAATTTGTTGTAACGAAAAATTCTTTATAATGAGATCGACCAAAACACATCGAGCTTGTGGCGGGGGATTAAAAAAAATGTTGTTATACTGAAACATTCATTATAATGGTATTTGTTATAACAGAATTTTTCCTGTATATATAAATATTACTCTTTTACCAGTTCCAGCCATCCAGCTGAGGCCATGTTGGGGCACCACCCTTAACATATATATATATAAAGAATGATGTGCTCATATGCGGAGACATTATAAAATAGCTTATGAAATAAGGTGAAGACCCTTAAAAACAGAAAAGCTTGGCATTGGCCTGGTTACTTCTTTTTCTCTTGTGATCATTTTTATTAACTTTATTCTTTATTTTCTCAGTGCTTCATAGAAGTCCATATAAAAGGAAAGTATTTCAGTCAAATGTCTTGCCTCAATATATATATTTATATCTTACCACATCATATTTTCAATCTGATTGAATTTTGTCATTGTATCAATATAAACTGTTCACTCCATCAATTACAATGGATGTCCCAGTTGATACAATCGATGGAACAACCTGCTTGTGAAATTAACTTGCAAGTGGCTGAGCATTCTGCAAACATGTGTACACTTAATGTAGTTCTTAGGGATATTCAGCATGACACAGAATGTGACAAAGCTGGTTCTTCAAATTACAAGTACAACTCATTATTGCCAGCTGAGTGAACTGGAGCAATGTGAAATAAAGTGTCTTTCTCGGGGACACAACATGCTGCAGGGAATTGAACTCACAACCTTACAATCCTGCACCAATTACCTTAACCACTAATGCCTTCAAATTATATCAATTTGAGCAGCAAACATATTGAGTTGAACAGCATCACCCTTGGGAATACGAAACAATAGTAAAAATTAACCAGGAAAAGTCAGTGGGCTGACGACTCAGCACCTGATGAGGCAAGTCGATACCATTCAACAGCGTTGCTGGGTGCTGGATGGACAGACCAGTTAAATTGCTTGTGTTCTGGTTTGGTCCAGATATTGAAGTGGACAAAAGCTGGGACGAGGTAATGGCAAGGATGGCCACACTCACCCAGAATTGGGCCAAGAGGAAGTTATCCCTGAAAGGTTGGGCAGAGATGGCAAACATGTACATTCATAACCAACTGACTGTCATGCCTTGTTCTAGTCCACGTTTGACTGCACTGGGGTATTTGTTCTTTCATTTTTGCAGAAAGGATGCATACCAATGGTCAGATGGTTCATTTGCTGGCAACACCTGCTGAGCGAAGGACTGGGCATGCTGTAGTTGATGTTCAAGCATAATATAAGATGGTAGTTTCCTACAACATTCCCTTTCCTTCTATCTTTCATTGTTGTCCTTCCAGTTACCATCCAAGGGGGAACTTCACTTCTCAGGACACATTCATTCAATCGATTTGCCAGTCTTTCATGAACCACGTTGTATCTCTTTAACCAAAAGCCATGGATCCCAACTGGACCAGAAGCATTCCAGTTTGGTACCTTGACCACTTGATCCTTCACATCAACTGTGCTTATGGTAATATTTCTATGTCTATTATCTTCTCGAAACTCTATCTTAATGGTATCTCTCCATTTGGCATTCTTTGTATGCATCACAGTGTTTCCCCATATCCCACTCCAGAACTCCTTGACCTGGTCAGCATTAGGAACAACATCCTTCCCATTGTCTCCTTTCAAAGTACAGAAGAATTATTTGGGATTATTTTTGATTAATCTATTCTCCTCAAACTGCTTATTTCTGTTCAAATACTTTCTTATCTTCTAGATTTTTGACAAAATCCTGTTTTAACTGTTCCATTACAGTACAGAATCAATTTTTCCAAAGTTTATATTTCTTGTCTGTCTTCCATTTTTTCATTTTCCTCTAAACCATTGCTCAATTTTACTTAAATCCTGCCTTGACTGCATTATTGCAGTGGATTGGCAGTATCGGTAGAGGATTGGATGCCATGCTTTGCAGCATAGAGTTACGTTCCTTTACGGTCTGAAAATAAAGTACCAGTAATGCACTGAGTAATTGCTGGCCTTGTGCCAAAAGTAGAAACAATTATTATTACTGTAATTATTATTGGTCTCATTTTTGTTGTACGTCATCACTGCATTACCGAGCACAGCTCTGTGCACCTTGGGTATGTGCGCTGTGAGTTTTGGTGATGTTGTTTCTCTTGTATTGAGAGTACTCTTCATAATATGAATGCAGTACCTAGTAGTGTTATATTTTGTATGCTGTATATATTTGTAAGTCCTGAGGTTTTGATTATATACCTGCCTGTGTGTTTTTCTATCATTCCCAGAGCACCTATTATTATAGGTATTGTTTCAGTCTTCATCATCCACATTCGGGTTATTTTTATCTCTAGACCTTTATATTTGGATAGTTTCTCAATTTCCTTGGTAGATATATTGTTTTCTGTGGGGGTTATTATTATTATTAGCATCAGACACCATGCTTTGCTGCATAGAGTTATGGCCCGTTACATTTTGAGTTCAAATCCCGCCGAGGTTAACTTTGCCTTTCATCCTTATGGGGTCAATAAAATAAAGTACGTCACGCACTGGGGTCAATTTAATCAACTTTCCCATCCCCCCAAATTGTTGGACTTGTGCCACCATTGGTGGATTGGCAGTATTGGTAGAGGGTTGGACGCCATGCTTTGACATATAGAGTTACGGCCCTTGCCATTCTGAGTTCAAATCCCGCCAAGGTTAACTTTGCCTTTCATCCTTACGGGGTCGATAAAATAAAGTACCAGTAATGCACTGGGTAATTGCTGGCCTTGTGCCTAACGTAGAAACAATTATTAGTCTTATTATTATTACTACTCAGTATGAATAACCAATTCTACTGATGTTGACATATGTTCACATACATCTCATACTCCATCTTCTACTCCATTTAACTAATGTTCATTATCAAACCTACATCTATATATCAACATTACTATTACTCAGTATAAATGACCAAATCATATGACCAAAAGACATGTCTCTGCACACCTACATGTAATGGTGTATGCAGTATATGTGTAGACCAGTCTTTCTATGTAGATTACTATTACAAACCATGCTACTGCTACAACATGACTAGCATTACAACCCTACTAATACTGGTAATATTTCTGAGAACACTATTCAGATCATTACTGCTATGAAAGGGATAATTAACAAAATGATTGTTATTAGAACCCTATTATTACAAAAAGGGCGGTGGATTGGCAGTATCGTTAGAAGTTATGGCCCTTTATGGTCTGAGTTCAAATCCTGCCGAGGTTAACTTTGCCTTTCATCCTTACGGGGTCGATAAAATAAAGTACCAGTAACATACTGGGATAATTGCTGGCCTTGTGCCAAAAGCAGAAACAATTATCGTCATTCTATGACTATAATGAGGGTTGATGGGGATTATTAGTGAATTAAGGCTTAGTGGTTACAGAGGTGGATTGACAATCATAAAGTTGTGAGTTCAATTCCCAGTCCAGGTGATGCATTATGTCCTTGAGCAAGACACTTTATTCTATGTTGCTCCTTTTGCCAGGAGTTGCGACTGGTAGATAGTATCAGTAATTGGAAAGCACCAATGGAAACATTGTTTTCTTGGTCTGATCTGACAAGTTCCAGCCCATTTGGTAAGTATGTGAGGTCTGGGATCTTGTCGATTGTTAAAAAAATATGATGATGATCATCATCATCGATTAATGTCTATCTTCCATGCTAGCATGGGTTAGATGGGTTTGTCCCATTTGGAGGCTTTTTGTCATGACACCTACACAATCACTTTAAAGTGGGCTGGATGTTTTGTGGTACCAGCATAATATACATATATATATATATACATAAACATGCGCATATCATGATGAAATTGATATACACATATATATATATTTGCATGCATATACATATACCATATATGTAATATACATTCACATATCATACATATGCATACACACTTCATATATCAACCGCGTTGATTGGTGTCCATCATTCATGGGTAAGATGGATTGATTCTTGTTTAGCTCACCTGGGGCAGATTTTAGCTTGGTTTCTACAGCTGGGTGCCCTTCCTACCGCCAACCACATTTACAGGTGTGTGCTGGGTGCTTTTTGTCATGTCACCTACATGACCACTTTACAGTGTAGACTGGGTACTTTTTGTCGTGACACATACACAACCACTTTACAGTGGGACCTGGACACTTTTGTCATGTCACCGACATGACCACTTTACAGTGGGGCCTGGGCACTTTTGTCTTGGAACTAGAGTGGGGGAAGGAAACTTTGGGAAAATGTGGACAGGATAGTAGAGGAGGTATGGTTACTAAGGGAGGTGAATGAGAGGGGATAGAAGGTTGAGGAAGGTGTTGCCTACTAGGTATAAGCCTCAGCCTGAGAATAATAGAGTGCGGGTCTTCTGTAAAACTGCATAGCGCCAGTCTTCTGTAAAACTGCATAGCAGCAGAGGTCGCAGTCCTGTGTCATTGCTTTTGAGAAGTATAATTATGCAAGGTCAGCTTTTATTACCTCATCCCAAGTCTTCCTAGGCCAGCCCACACCACGGCTACCATCGACTTTGAGCACCTTATTATATAGCTGTCATCCTTCATACGTATCACATGTCCATACCAATGCAATCTCCTCTCCTACATGCAACAACTGATCCCTCTTATGCCTAATTCTTCATGCTGTATATTTATACTTTGCCATTCATGTATGTTGCTATTGCATATCCAGTGAAGCATGGAGGCTTCATTTCTTTCCAATCTTCACATGTCCTCTGCACACAATGCCTAGGTCTCGCTGCTGTGCAACAATGTTGTTCGTATACATGCATCATACAGTCCTGCCTTTCATTTTGAGGGAAAAACCTTTTGTAGTTAGTAATGGTAGTAGCTCCCTGAATTTTCTCCAATCCGATCTCACTCTGATTACTGTGCTTTCAGAACACTCTCCCCCACTACTGATTTGGTCACCCAGGTAACGGAAACTATCTAGCACATCAACCGAGCCCTCTGAGCATTCTTGCTACTTACTGCCCTCTGTGCACCTTGCCACAAGTAAAACCTACAATCTTTGTTAGCCTGCTTAGATCCCACTACATCTCTTGTGTACCCATTGCTTGTATTTGGTACATTGAATGGAATTTCTACCTACTCCTTTCTGCACACTGAGCAAGACCATTTCCCAGAGGGGATTTGGGCCCTGTTATCCCTTCTACTTACTAGAACTTTAGTCTTTGCCAGGTTGACTTTAAGACCTTTAGATTCTAGGCCTTGCTTCCAGGTTTGGAATTTCATCTCTAGTTCAGTTATAGATTCGGCTATAAGGGTTAGGTCATCGGCATATAGAAGTTCCCACGGGCAGCCGGTCTTATACTCCTCCGTTATTACCTGCAGAACGATAATAAACAGAAGAGGGCTAAGAACAGAGCCCTGATGGACACCAACCTGCACACTAAATTTGTCACTATAGTCATTGTTAATTCTAACCTTACTGGCTGTTCTATACATTGCTTGAATTTCCCTTACAAGCCATTCATCAACTCCTAGTTTCCTAAGAGCCCACCAGATAATGGAATGGGGGACTCTGTCAAAAGCTTTCTCAAGGTCTACAAAAGCCAGGTAGAGGGGCTTACTCTTAGCTAGGTACTTCTGCAGTTGTCTTACAAGGAAGAGGGTATCTGTGGTACTCTTACCTGGGACAAATCCAAACTGCATCTCATCTATGTTAACACGTTCTTTAATCAGTTGAGCTAAGACTCTTTCAGTGAACTTCAACCTGGACAACCAACTTAATGCCACTATAGGTTTCTCTATTTAGGGCATCTCCTTTGCCCTTGTAGCAGTTTATGATGCTGCTGCTACACCAGTCATTGGGTATGACACCATTTTGTATGACTTACTTTATAATATGGGAGACTGTGGTGTGGCCCACCATACCTGAAGTTTTCAGCATCTCAGCAACTATCCCTGAGTGGCCAGCTGCCCTGCCTGACTTCATATCCTTGATTGCCTTACTTACTATACTTGTACAGCCCGTCCCTCTTTTGGGTCGACATGCATTCTCCTCATTCAGTAATCTTTCATAGTGGCACTTCCATGCTACCTTCTTTTCAGTGTCAGCGAGGACAAGTTCACCAAAATCATTACTCACACACTTCTCTCCACTGACATCACAATTTTCCCTGACACACTGTCTAGCAATCCTGAACACTGCAAAACAAACTTAAATTTTTTGTTTTCTGCTTCCCTCCTAACGTTCTGGTAAACTTCCTTGCTACCCCCATTATGCCAATCTTTACAAGCCTGTCTTTTAGCCTTAATTGTCTCATCAGTAAATAATTATTGCTAAAATTCCTACCATTACCATTAATAACATAGTTATCAAAACTTTCCTTATATTATTACTAGTCTAATTACTTTTAACTATGAGAAAATTTGTTGTTGTTTCAGTATATGGAAAGCATTATATAAACAGAAAATGTGGATGTGATCAACCTTTAGTCTGGAAATGTAGCCAGCAGTAACCCAGAGGTCAAATTCCCCAACCTGTCCAGGCGATTGGCACATTGTTTTGTATTATCTACTGGATTTACTGACAAATGGTAACAATATGTCTGGCTCAGTCATATATCTCAACATTTTTTTGGAACAAAATACCTGCATCAGTTATTAGCTCTCGAGACACTACATCCTTTAAATCCTCCATGCTTCCTGAGATTTGCCAACACTATACCTGATATCTCCCTTCCATACACACGCACACATTTATTTTTTCATGACTCGTATTATTTTTATAAGATATGAAAAGATGAAGTTGAATTTTAGATAAGATACTATATATATATGTGTTGCTAGTAGAATTATTTTTTAAAATTAGAATTATCTTTAAACTACATATTTATGGGAAAGTGTCTTCGATACAATTAACCCTGACATATGCTTAGGTGGTCAGACCTGCTTCTGAATCTTTCCTAAGAGTTATACTGAATTGGATAACCAACATTAAGATACAATCTATATATATAAAACTGTGGTTGTCTGTCTGTCTATCGATTTTTGGCACACATCTCCTCTTAGAATCTCTCACGGAATTTCACCGAAATTGCTATACTTGTACATTGAGCCCTAGCGAAGACATCGGAAAAAAATATTTCAAATTGACCTGCCCTATCTGACGAAATCGAATATAATGTATCGATTTTTGAGCGTAAGTGATCAGTTATTTCCCTTTGTTCTGTTTACATTGAGCGTCTTACGTAAAAAATTACGCTGGCTTTACGAACAGTTGTCGAGCCAGCAAAATATTGACCTGCAAAATTCATCAGTTCGAACACTAAGCTTCCGTTTTGCTTCATTTCCATTTAAAAGCATTTTAAAACAATATTTTTACTTGAAAACAAGTCTATTTAAAGACTACGTAAAACAAGCAAATATTTCGTCGTTAGGCGTGCAGACAGACAGTCGTGCAGACAGATGATATAGGCGTGCAGACAGATAGTCGTGCAGAGAGGTGATATAGGCGTGCAGACAGATAGTCGTGCAGAGAGGTGATATAGGCGTGCAGACAGACATAACTAATAATTTGGTTACGCTAATGTTTTTCTCTGCGTTGCAGTGTTTACATTTTCGATCTTTGTTAATAAATAACCAGTGCAGTTTCTATCCCCAGCATCCTCTTTTGTTATAACATTCGGGTTATCGTTATGTTTTCTTAACTTCATAAGGCATATTGTTGGTTGAGGGAATATTAATCAAAAACACCACATGCAAGTCTGCACAGTAGACACTACAGTTTTTAAGCCAAGAAAGAAACTTAATATTGTAACTTTAACACAGCTTCATCAGTTCGAACACTAAGCTTCCGTTTTGCTTCATTTCCATTTAAAAGCCTTTTAAAACAATATTTTTACTTGAAAACAAGTCTATTTAAAGACTACGTAAAACAAGCAAATATTTCGTAAAAAAAAGCAAAAATTATATAAGTTTATTTAAAATATATGTATCTGTAAATTTCGTTAGGCGTGCAGACAGACAGTCGTGCAGAGAGGTGATATAGGCGTGCAGACAGACAGTCGTGCAGAGAGGTGATATAGGGGTGCAGGCAGACATTCGTGCAGAGAGGTGATATAGGGGTGCAGACAGACAGTCGTGCAGAGAGGTGATATAGGCGTGCAGACAGACAGTCGTGCAGAGAGGTGATATACGCGTGCAGACAGACAGTCGTGCAGAGAGGTGATATAGGCGTGCAGACAGACAGTCGTGCAGAGAGGTGATATAGGCGTGCAGACAGACAGTCGTGCAGAGAGGTGATATAGGCGTGCAGACAGATATAACTGATAATTTGGTTACGCTAATGTTTTTCTCTGCGTTGCAGTGTTTACATTTTCGATCTTTGTTAATAAATAAACAGTGTAGTTTCTATCCCCAGCATCCTCTTTTGTTATAACATTCGGGTTATCGTTATGTTTTCTTAACTTCATAAGGCATATTGTTGGTTGAGGGAATATTAATCAAAAACACCACATGCAAGTCTGCACAGTAGACACTACATTTTTTAAGCCAAGAAAGAAACTTAACATTGTAACTTTAACACAGCTACTGAGCGACCCCGAGCAACGCCGGGCTTTACTGCTAGTATGACATATAACTTGGGGCATGTTCACTTTCTTAGGGAAATTTACAAAAAGAAAAAAAATGTCAAACATTTTATACATGTATCTGTGTATATCTTTACAGTTAAATAATGGTTTCTGATCAAGGCACAAGGCCAACAATTTTGGTGGGAGGAGAAAGTCAATTAAATTGACCCCAGTGCATTACTGGTACTTTATTTTATCCAACAAGTACAGATGAAAGGAAAAGCTAACCTCGGCAGGATTTGAACTCAGAACATAAAATTCTGTAACTATATACCACAATGCATGTTGTCCAATGCTCTACCGACTCTGCCATTCCACCAAGCTTTTTATAGTTAGATAATGAAAATAGGAATTTGTTTCAGCTTACCATTTGCTGTTTTCCAAGGTGTTGTACAATTTCTGTATTCACTCTGGTTTCTAGATCAATTTGAATTTCTATTTCCTATAAAATAAAACATTATTTATTTATAAAAGAATGTGTTACTCAAAATTAAAAAGCAGTTGGATGTATACAATAAGTAATATATAAATAGGTACAATACATTTATTTGTAAATATATAAAAAAAGGTTCTAAATTACTTTATGCAATATATATATATCATCATCATCATCATTGTTTAATGTTCATTTTCCACACTAGCATGAGTTAGACAGTTATATATATATACTGTTTTGTAGAAAATACATGGTAAACTGAAATATACCTTCCCAGGAACTTAGAGTTTCCCAAAGGTATACGCCAGTTTACCATGTACTTTATACAATGTAGTATATTTATTTCTATAATTACATATTGAGGGCTTTTTCTTTAGTGGTTACAACCACACGTTCAATCAACAATGTACATTATTTATATATATATATATATATATATATATATATATATATATATATATATATATAACGAAGGAGTTGTGGTAAGGAACCAGATGGATCATAATGCACCAGAGTACTCAATACTTTTTAGTCCAGAAAATAGCCGTCGAAACGGCTTGAGCTCTGCCGTCGGGGTCAAACTTTCTCCTGTATATATATAGTAATAATAATAAATTTGAAGACTAAAATCCAAAGAGGGCTCGATAAGGATAAATATATATCAGATATATAAGAACCGTAGAACAAATATTTATTAAAATAACAGATTAAAGTTTAAGCAAAGAATCGCTGCTTTCACCCTTAAACGTTGCAACCGAAGGAAGACAGGAGGACGATACTTTGGTTCGTGGAAACGTTCCCTGGCAAAGAACGGAAAAAAAACGAAGATAATACGTCATAATTTGGTGCGGTGAAAACAAATACATGCAAAGACAAAACCACGTTTATGGTATAAATGAAGTCGTAGACTAATATTCTATTAGGTGGTTCATGGAGACGTTCTCTGGCAATGAACGGAAAAAACGAAGATAATACGTCATTATGTGGAGCGGTGAGAACAATTACACGCAAAGACAAAACTACGTAAATGGTATAACTGAAGTCGTAGACTAAAATTCTATTTAGGAAACCGAATGATTCTCAGCTTCAGAGTTAAGAATTAAGTAAATAAAATACAGAGGTAATTGAAATTAAATATATACATACATGCTTCCATATATGTACGTACACAAGCATACACGAAAACACTCGCCATGGGTATGTAAATACAAGCACGTACACAAATATAAACAAAAAAAAAACGCGCACGCATATACAGAACCCACGCAATGCCTGTACCCGCACACATACGAACGTATACACCAAATACACATGAAAATATATATATAAAAAAAATATATATATATATGTGTGTGTGTGTGCGTGTATACATAATATATATAAATATACACACATAAATACGTATATAACACGCGCACACACATACCTACATGTAAATACACATATGTTCGCGGACTTACGTCAACCAAAACACAAAGTACACATATACACACACCCTACATACATACGAACTCGCATACTCACACAGACGCAAACTCACGTATACACATAACCAAATGCACATGTACCAGTATATATAATAAATACGCCATAACATATACAAGCAAGTATACGTACGAGAAAGTATACGTACCTTCGGTTGTAACGTTTTTTGAAATATTTACTTCTGCGTTCACAGATTGACTTTTTTAGTTTCAGAAGATCCCGTTAAGGGTGAAAGCAGCGATTCTTTGCTTAGATTTTAATCTGTTATTTTAATTAATATATATATATATAATATAATTGAATAAACAAGAGAGATGAACACTAATATAAACATACATGTGTTCGAATCGTAAGGACCAAATTTGCTGTGGCGAAAAAATACTAACTACAGCACTATAGTTTGTTATCCTTAACTTTAAATATTAAATTAAGAAAAATTAAGAGAAATAACATACCTATATTGGGCAAAAATGCCTGGTATATATATATATATTTATTAAAATAACAGATTAAAGTTTAAGCAAAGAATCGCTGCTTACTATTATTACTACATATATATATATATGAACAGCATTACGAACAGCAATCTTACATGGGCGCTGTCTGTAGAAGACTTGCGTAGATTAGAAAGAAACGAAGCCTGCATGCTTCGATGGATGTGTAATAGTAATATACGCGAACGGCAAAGCATAAATGAATTGAGAGAGAGACTGAGCGTAAGAGAAATCAAATGCTGTGTGCAGAAGAGGGGGTTACATTGGCATTGACATGTGATGCTTATGAAGGATGACAGCTGCATAAAACGGTGCAGAGCACTAGATGTCGATGGAAGCCACAGAGTGGGGAGACCCAAGAAGACCTGTGACTGGGATGAGGTGATAAAAGCCGACCTTACCCAATTGCACCTCTCAAAGGCGATGACACATGACCGTGACCTCTGGCATCACGCAGTAATACAGAAGACCCCCCCCCCCCCACGGGTACAAGCCGAAGCTGAAGCATATAGACAATATGCCCCCACCGCCTCCCACTGCAAAGTGGTCGTGGAGGTGTCATGACAAAAAAGCACCCAGGCCACACTGTAAAGTGGTCATGTAGGCGCCATGGTAAAAAAGCACCCAGCACTCACTGTAAATGAGGTTGGTGTTAGGAAGGGCATCCAGCTGTAGAAATCCAGCTAGAATCAGTTCCCGTATGAGCAAAGCATTGTCAGCCGACCTGGCATTGCCCACAACAGGACAACCCATCTAACCCATGCTAGCATGTAAGAATGGACATAAAACGGTGATGATGATGATGATGATATGATCGGAAAATGTCTTGGGATAATAGCGCTCTTGAAATGGACCCTATAACCCTCACAGCCTATGTTTACATTTCTCTGTTTAGTATCAGCCAAGTCTCAGATGTAAGTACATATTCTCTGATTTTGTCTATTCTTTCTCTCTCCCTCTCTTTATCCCTCACCCCCACTTTCCCACTCTCTCTCTCTGTCCCTCTTTCCCACTCCCTCTATTACTCTTTCCCTCTCTCTCTGTCTCCTGTAAATATTTACCACAAGAAGATGCCATATGTATTGTGACCAGGATCATATTATTCGTAAAGCTGACTAATGGTTACATCAGTTTATTTTGCTAAAGCACTGTTATTTGTGTCCTAGGCCTCCGGTGGTTAAAGGCCCTTTGCATATACATATAAAGGCATGTGGCTTAGAGGTTAAAGCACTGGAATCATGATCGTTGACCGACTAGATGGTGCATTGTCCTTAAACAAGATACTTATTTCACGTTGTTCCAGTCCACTCAGCTGGTAAAATTGAGTTGTACCTGTAATCCATGGGGACAGCCTCATTACACATGGCATCATGCTGAATCTCCCTGAGAACTATGTCAAGAATGCATGTGTATGTGGTATATATATATATATATAGTCGTGGAGGTGCCACGGCAAAAAAGCACCTAGTACTCACTGTAAATGAGGTTAGTGTTAGGAAGGACATCCAGTTGTAGAAATCAAGTCAAAATCAGTTCCCCTATGAGCAAGACAAGATCACCCGACCAGGCATTGCCCACAAGAGAACAACCCGTCTAACCCATGCTAGCGTGGAAGAATGGACATAAAATGGTGAAGATGATATATATATATATCATCATCATATATATATATATATATAACCAAAAGTTTATATGGTTCGTTGATTATTCAACAAATTCAATTTTACAATAGATTAGAAGCACCCAACCGGAATTTATCTGGAGTATCTACTACAGGAATTGACTACCACTACAGGAATTGAAGATTCAAGACCTTAGGGGTATGTTGTATAACCAATCTCTTATATATTTTATCTGATGAAAACGTACTGAAACACCATTGTACTTTTGAAATATGTATAATAAAATATATACTTTGGTTATGATAATATTTTTCATTTATTAATATTTTGAATAATATTATATATATATGCGGTGGATTGGCAGTATCAGTAGAGGGTCGGACGCCATGCTTTCCAGCATAGTTACGTCCCTTTACGATCTGAGTTCAAATCCTGCCGAGGTTGACTTTGCCTTTCATCCTTACGGGGTCGATAAAATAAAGTACCAGTAATGCACTTGGTAATTGCTGGCCTTGTGCCTAAAGTAGAAACAATTATATATATATATACTCAGACACTCCACCTTAATACCAACAACAAGTATCCTCCACCGTACTACAACTCGTCACCTCCTCACTTATACTCCCCACTGCTACCAACCTCATTGTCTGCACACCATGAACTTCCACCTTCTATTTCCTCCCTAAAATCCCCAAAATTCACAATCCAGGCCTCCCCAACATCTCCACCTCTAATTTCACCACCAAACACATCACCGCCTACTTCAACTCCATCCTCACACCCCTAATGGCTGCCCTCCCCACCCACATATCTGAGACCAACCATCCCCTCTCTTTTTCAACTCCATCTTCCCACCTGGCCCATCCACCTCCTTTTCACCTTTGACATCAACTTCCTCTACACAGTCATTCCCCACAGTTTCTGCGCTCTTTTTCCATCTATAGGGGTATTTTGCCCAATTTTCGAAGCTATTTTTTATAGCAATCGATTGTGGTTGATGTTATTTTCTGCCTTCCTCATAATGAGATCACCCAGATCCCAAAATACAAGGTACAGTCCCAATATATGCAAGGTACAGTGCAGCCATCAGGCCAGACTCAGCTCATAATAGGATCACCCAATAACATGGCTCCACTATAAGTAAGGCTTGGCGTGGCCAACTGGCCTGACCTCCCTCATAATGGGAACACCCAGCTCCTAAACTATGGTTCCAATGTGAGCAGGGTATGTTATGGCCAACTGGTCGTTCCTTCCTCATAACGGTGCCTTCCAGTTCCATACTGTAAATATAGTTGGTGTTAGGAAGGGCATCAAGCAGTAAAAATCCCAACCGAAATACAGTTCCATCTGAGCAAAGTACAGCCTGGCTAGCTGACCAAACTTGTCTCATGCCGTGGGTTACCCATCTAACCCATGCAAGTATGGAAAAATAGACGTTAAATGGTGATGATGATGATGATGATTTGAGATTTTCTACATTTTCTAAGAATTTCAAAACACTCAACATTTTAAAATGTTGATATTTGTATATATATATATATATGTATGTGTGTGTGTGTGTATAATTTCACCCCTATTACGTTTAGTGTTACTGCCAATATATTATAATCAGTCAAGTTTGCATTACATGCAAACGAGCATCTCCACCAAATGTTCATCCTGCAACATTTATATTGACTCCAGTCTACTTCCATGCCAGTACTGGTTGAGTGAATGTCACTGATGAGAGATTCTCAATGGCTACTGACAGAATTTGTGACATTTTTTGGTTACAAAAAAATATCTTTCTTTGATAGCAACGCTACCGTATGTTTATTGTATTTATTCATATTATATGATTTCATATACACCAGGGCGGTGAATTGGCAGTGTTGATAGAGGGTCAGATGCCATGCTTTCCAGCATAGTTACGTCCCTTTATATTCTGAGTTCAAATCCCGCTAAGGTTAACTTTGCCTTTCATCCTTACGAGGTCGATAAAATAAAGTACCAGTAATGCACTGGGGTAATTGCTGGCCTTGTGCCAAAAGTAGAAACAATTATGTTTAGACTCTATCTTAGTGCTACTACCAATTATATATAAGGTGGTGGAGATGGAAAATGTTTGCTGGCACCACAAGGCTATTTATGCATTCATGTGGAACTACAAACAAGGAAATCTGTTGTCAAAGACTTGTCAACCCCAACATCTAACTTGAAGTAACCAATCAAAGCCCCTGATTGTTCTCTTATGGTGACTATATTTTTTCACTCTTTCACTTTTCCTAGTGTCTAATGTTAGACATACACACGCACACATATGTGCGTGTGTATATATATATACACACACACACATATGTGTGTGTATATATATAAAAAAAAGCACTCAGCACTACATCCAGCTGTAGAATCAAGCCAAAATCAGTTTCCGTATGAGCAAGACAAGGTCAGCCGACCGGGCACTGCCCACAACAAGACAAGCCATCTAACCCATGCTAGTGTGGAAGAATGGCTGTAAAACGGTGATGATGATATAAGTCTATAAAATCTATGATAATGTAGGAATAAGTCAAAGTGTTAATATATATATATCTAACATCAGTATCATGTGGTGATTGTAGTTTTCATTTGTGAGTACACACACCTGTGTGTGTGAGCATGCATGTGAGTGTGTGTGCGTCTGTGTGTGTATATACATACATGTATACATATATATCAATAGTTGTGAAGGCTTAGAGGTTAGGGCAATCAGCTCATGATCATAAGGTCACAAGTTCAATCACCAGTGGCACATTGTGTTCTTGAGCAAGGCATTTCCTTTTACTTTGCTCCAGTTCACTTAGCCAACAAAAATGAGTTGTACCTGTAATACAAAGAGTCATCCTTTTCACACATAGTGTGACACTTAATTTCACAGATATTTTCATTAACGCCTTCAGTGCCACGGACGAGATAACTCGTCCTAACATGTTTGAACTCTTTTCCAACAGTTAATAACTTCAAAGCTAGATGGGGTTACTAGTTTATTGATGTGATGTTTGTCAATCATTCAGATATGGGTTCTTAATAAATGTTTGTTTAACTCTTTAGTATTTAAACCAGCTATATCCGGCCAGAATTCTCTCACCTCTTTCTGTTCAAACCGGCTGTAACCAGCCGCTCATACTGAAGTTAAGGTATTGTTCTCAAAATAAATAATTGTTTCTACTTTTGGCACAAGGCCAGCAATTACGCAGTGTATTACTGGTACTTTATTTTATCGACCCCGTAAGGATGAAAGGCAAAGTTAACCTCGGCGGGATTTGAACTCAGAATGGCAAGGGCCGTAACTCTATGCGTCAAAGCATGGCGTCCGACCCTCTACCGATACTGCCAATCCACCGCCCTTTCAAAATAAATAATATTAAAATCTCATAGATTCGATATTATGTGAGATATTATGTAAGATAAAGTGTTTACCATGAAAATAAAATAATAAATATAGAGTAATGTAAATGCTAAAGGGTTAAAAAAATAGTCATTTTACTGAAAAAAAAACCAGCACAGCAACTATAGCTGTCTAAAATATACGCAGCAATCAACAGGTTAAAGACATGTGTATTTGTGGAATATTCAGCCACTTGCACATAAATTTCATAAGAAGGCTGCTCCAGTGATCAAACAACTGAAAACTCCTTGTTAAAATTGATGGAAGTTCAACATATTTGTAGTTATATCATTAATATATCTGTATAAAATCCCGTCGAGGTTAACTTTGCCTTTCATCTTTACGGGGTCGATAAAATAAAGTACCAGTAATGCACTGGGTAATTGCTGGCCTTGTGCCAAAATGTAGAAACAATTAATGATATAAATGAGGGGAAAAAAATTCACAAAAAGGTAAGCAGTATAAACAATTAACAAAGAGGACAATGAAAACAAGTAAAAACAAACACAAACTCCTATTATTAGCTATCATCTGGAGATTCACGTCATTTCAGCACATCAACATTGTTGTGCCATGTTCCCACTGTAGTAGTAATAGCTTAAACGTAATCTCTACTGGTTTCCTGTTAAAGCAATAATAAATAACACATACTAGAAACAGACAACTGATCAGATTGTAGCTTTGTAGTTACATGAGTTTATGACTCATTGTTGATGGTGTCCCCTAGAGCTGTTGTTTACTTTTGTTTTTAATTGAATAAAATGGATTTTGGGGGTGATGAAATGAGCATGTGATGGACCCAGCACTTCATATGGTAAAAGAGCAAGGTGTAGACTCTTTACAGTTGAAGAAATTATTGATGATATGTCTTCTATGGAGAAGAGGGAGCAAGAATTTCAACAAGTTTACCCTTACACAGACAGGAAGAGTAATTTGGACAATGAAACTTGTTAAAGTGAAAAGGAAAGTAGTGATTCAGGTGAACAAATTAAGTGTGGCTCTCACACAGCTGATACTAATAGGGGTGGTGGAGATTATGTAAATCTAGATGAAGGGTTGCTAAACACTTTTACTGTGCCTTGTGTTGATTCTGTCCATCAGTTTTCCTGCAATCATTACTCTTTAGCTGTGTATCATCATCATCGTCGTTTAACATCTATCTTCCACGCTAGCATGGGTTAGACAGGAGTTGTCCCACTTGAGGCAAGATTAGTCGGGTGACCATGTCTTGCTAGTATAGGACTATATCTGGCAGGTTTTCTATGGTTGGATGCCCTTCTTAACACCAACCACATTTACAGTGTGGACTGGGAACTTTTTACCGTGTTACCGACACGGCCACATTACAGTGTGGACTGTGTGTTTTTTTGTTGTGACACCTACACGATCTTGATCTCGATCTCATTTTCTCATTAGTTTGGACTAGATGTTGTGGTACCAACATAACTTTACAGAGAAAGGGTGGTATTGGTGGGAGTGGGAGGATGGAGTAGGGGTAGTGGGTTGGGGTGTATATTTGGTTAAGAGGTGCCTACTGACTGTAGGTTTCACTTTGTACATAGGCAAGGCGAGTCTTCTGTATTACTGTGTGGCGCCAAAGATCTGTGTATGCAATGTTATATTTTTTTTGCTCAGGAGCCTAAGTGGCAGGTAAAATTTGACACAGAGGCCCATGTCTGAGACACTTAATGATAGAATCAGTAAATCCAGTGACACTAGTAACTATAAAAAGATTGCTATTAGGGAACAAGGTAGTAAAAAATAAAGCAGTCCAATATATATACAATAACAATGGATATAAAAGTGTGGTCTTTTGACTGGGCCATGCCACACATTTGTAGTTGGAAACTATAAATGTATATTTAGATATAAATATTTATTTATGTATGTGTGTATGTGTGCATGCCTGTGTGTGTGTGTATGTCAGCATGTAAGTGTGTTTGTGTGTATGCTTGCATGTATGTGTGTATGCTTGCATGTATGTGTGTATGTGTGCATCCCAGCATGTGTGTGCATTTGTGTGCATGCCTGCATGTATGCGTGTATGTGTGCATACCGGCATGTATGTGTGTATGTGTGCATGCCGGTATGTATGTGTGTATGTGTGCATGCCGGCATGTATGTGCGTTTGTGTGCATGCCTGCATGTATGTGTGCATACCGGCATGTATGTGTGTATGTGTGCATGCCGGCATGTATGTGCGTATGTGTGCATGCCTGCATGTATATGTGTATGCCTGCTTGTGTGCCTGCCAGCATGTATATGTGTATGTCAGCATGTATGTGTGTTTGTGTGCATGCCTGCATGTATGTGTGCATGCCGGCATGTATGTGTGTATGTGTGCATGCCTACATGTATGTGTTTTTGTGTGTATGCCGGCATGTATATGTGTATGTGTGCATGCCTGCATGTATGTGTGCATGCCTGCGTGAATGTGTGTGTATGTGTGCATGCCTGCATGTATGTGTATGTATGTGTGTGTTCATCTCCATGTCTTGAATTTGACACTACTAGCACAGAAGGTGACATTTGTTTATGTCCTGCATAAACAAAAGTCCTGTAATGTATGAAGATCAGTGCCTTACTTCAGAAAAAGAATACAAATAGAAGTTTGCATTAAGAAATGCATCCAATCATATAATATTGCATTTAAAAAGCCTAATGCAACCCATGCTAACATAGAAAAACAAACATATATATTATAATGATGATTTATTGATACAATATATAAATAACATATAATATATAAATAACATATAATATATATATATATAATACATATATATAATATATATATATATGATATATATTGACATACCCATAACATATTGACATATATATTGACAGATATTTAACATTGTCACAATATATATATAGTGAAACACACTTAACATATTGAAACATAAAATACATTTATTCCTTTTAAATTGTGTTGTAAGTAGTTATTGAAAGGATTTGGGATCTAGTTTCCCTTTCAAGAAAGCCAGAACAATTTATTAATACATCTTTATAATAATCTATCTCTATATAAAGTGGCTGGTAATTGCAGCCTGATGGAATGGTGAGTTTATATAATAATGTATATCAATATAACATTATATGATGCGCCTATAACTCTGTATAGAGCTGCAGCTTCATAGAATGACGCCATGTTAATGAAAGCTTATATAATGATGCACCCAGATGTGACTTTACATAATACTTAGTTGGTGATGCAGATTATATAGTGATGTATGTAAAATGCAATTTCATAAATGTTGTGTTTAGGAGTAAACTGTTTTATGCTCTCTTTCTCTTTCTATTTCTTCCTTCTTGACTGTTATCTTGCTCTTTCCCTTTGATGATCATATTCAATTTGGAAACATGTCATAAAGATGATTTTTGACAAAACTAGCAACTGGAAATAAATTTTCTAACGAGACAACTATATAATTTTCAATTAGAATGTCTCGGAATAACCTCAAGTTATTTTGAAACATGTATTTATTTGTTTTACCCAATATCTTTTCTGAACTGAAACTATTTCTAAAAAAATAAAATGTTAACAGAGATAAGCATTGGAAATGTGTTAACTGAATATGTATGCATGTGTGTGCATGTATGTATATGTGTGCATGTATGCATATGTGAGTGTAGTTTAAGTTCTTCCACACTAGAAAGCGGGGAACAGAAAAAAAAACTAGTTATTGGTTGTAGAAGTAGTACTTATCTTGTTTAAATTTCTGAAATGCAGTGGATTGGCAGTATCGGTAGAGGGTCGGGTGCCATGCTTTGAAGCATAGAGTTACCTCCCTTTATGATCTGAGTTCAAATCCCGCCGAGGTTAACTTTGCCTTTCATCCTTACGGGGTCGATAAAATAAAGTACCAGTAATGCACTGGGATAATTGCTGGCCTGGTGCCAAAAGTAGAAACAATTATAATAAACCATGGATTGGCCGTTCCATTAGGTTGTCAGACACCATGCTTCGCAACATAAAATTACAGCTCTTTACATTCTGATTTCAAATCCCTCCGAGGTTAGCTTTGCTTTTTATCCTTAGGGTGGGGTTGATAAAAAAGTACCAATAATGCACTGGGGTTGATATAATTGATTTTCCCTTCCCTCCAAATAGTTAGTTTTGGGCCTAAATCAGACACAATTATTATAAAGCAATTTATTCAGGCGTAGTGTCATCATTTTGGTTATTATAGTCTCAACTTTTTTATTGTTGTACCCTCCAGCTTTCTCAAAACCCAAATTTATTTGGTAATGTTCTCAGAATTGTTAACCCTTTAGATTTTTCTCATTCCATTGTCCATTCATAGAATAACCTTGTCTTAGTTGTTTGTGATGTGTGAGGGCTCATATGTTAGTGGTTAGAGAATTGGATTTGCAATTATGAGGCTGCAAGTTTGATTCCCAGACAAGCCAATGAGCCAAAACACTTTATTTCACATTGCTCTTTCTGCCAGGAGTTTCAACTGGTAGATAGCATCAGTAATGGCAAGACCAATGGAAACATTGTTTCCTTGGTCTAATTTGATGAGTTCCACCCACTCAGTAAGTGAATGAGGTCTGGGATCTGGTCAATCAATCAATTTGATTTGATTTGTGATGTTGCTTGCTTATTCTGCATAACACATTTCTTATATTTCTAATGAAATACACTGCCTGTATGTTTCAAATAATTTTGATAAAAAAATGTTTTTATTAAGTTGCTATTTGAAATATTGTTTAACAAAAATTTCTTTTAAAAAGTTATGACAGAAGTTTTTAATATAAATATGAATACTTTAAAATGTGCAGCTTTGTATAAGAAAACCAGGACCAGTTTCAGGTGGGTTGGTATCAAAAGGTTTAATCTAGAATATATAACTGGCACTCTGGCATTTACGACAATGAGTGTTCCAATTGATATGATCAATAGAACAGCCTGCTCATGAAACTAACATGCAAGTGGTTGAGAATTCCACAGACATGCATGCCCTTAACTTAGTTCTCAGGGAGATTCAGCATGACACAGAATGTAACAAGGCTGGATCTTCAAATTACAAGTACAACTAATTTTTGCTAGCTGAGTGGACTGGAGTAATGTGAAATAAAAAGTCTAACTCAAGGGTACAACACACCACTGGGAATTGAACTCATGACTTTACAATTGTGAGCTGAATACCCTAACCACTAGACCATGTGTCATCACAGCTAGAGTACATATAGATACATTAAGCATACAGATACATTAATCCAGGTATGCTCTGACACTTAATCAACGATTATATTGTTCAATAGATAACTATGTATAACAGAAATTAAGAGCTTTTAAGCCTAATTTTGTTGTTTTTTTCTTAGACTTTAAAGTTCTTATTTAAATAATTGTATAATAGTACTTTTCTATTTGTAAACTTATAACATGATTAAACAACCGGGATAACTGGCTTATGTTGGCCCAGTTCACATAGCTACAGATCTGCATTAATATCAGGAAGAGTTCATTACTGTGCACAGTTCAGACCACTATATAATTGTTTGTTTGTTTTTGTTTAGGCATAAAGGTGAGATATTTTAAAAGATGAGGGAAGGTGTAACTAACTGTGGTCCCCTCTTGGTTATAAGTAATTGTGAAAATGATGAAACTATTTACAGTTATTTGACAACCTAAAAATCACACTTTACCATCTTAACACTGTTGATACCAACCAACTGGAGACCACTTCTGATTCTGTACTACAAAACTACCCATTTTAAAGAGTTCATATTTAACCCTTTACCATTTACATTACTCTATATATACTATTGTATTTTCATTGTAAAGGCTTTATCTTACATAATTATTTCACATGAATCTACAAGGTTTTGATATTATTTATTTTGAGAACAATACCTTAATATAAATGTACGCGACCAGTTACAGCCAGTTTGGACAGAAAGAGGTGAGAGAATTCTGGCCAGATACAGCCGATTTAAATGCTAACGGGTTAAATTAATTTCATGGGAAAATCTTTTTCTTAAGTTATGTTCCAAACACCATTTTAATAATTGTTTCCCCTTTTGGCACAAGGTCATCAATTACCCAGTACATTACTGGTACTTTATTTTATCGACCCCGTAAGGATGAAAGCAAAGTTAACCTCGGCGGGATTTGAACTCAGACCGTAAAGGGACATAACTATGCTGGAAAGCATGGCGTCTGACCCTCTACCGATACTGCCACTCCACCATTTTAATAATGATAGTTTAACTATTTTAACTTTTAACTTTTAAAAACCTGTAATGATTTAGCAGAAAATATCTAAAAATAGGTTTAATTAAAAGGATTATAGTATTTTTACTAGCAAATATTTGAAGTATTAGAGTAAAGACATTCATATTTAATATGATGTAGACATAATGCTGTTTTGTACTATTTAAGAAAGTTTTGTTAATGTGATTTTATGTGGTTTGTCAAATATTTATAGTATCTTGAACCCTTTAGCATTTAAACCGGCTATATCCAGCCAGAATTCTCTCACAAGTTTTCACTATTACAGATACTTCAATAATTAATGTTTTGCACTTTTAAAACATGTCTTGCTAATGCAGTTACGTGTGGTACAAGACATTAAGAGTTAAGCGAAAAGTTTCTACTCATCCAATACTATCTACATATGATGTATAATATAGTGGCCAAAACATTATACAATGAAATCTGTAGAAAGGATAGACCTGAGAATAAAAATATAAAAGGTTGCAATGATGTGGTGGAATGTTCCAGTCAAAACCCCCAATATAATACAAACATAATAGACCATACATAGTGATATAGGACAGAAAAGAAGGCATGTGCAGTAGAGGAAATCAGCTTCCCAGCAGATGTTAATAATATATAATGCTTAAGATTCAGGAAAAGGAGAACATTTATGCTGAACTATCGAGAAATCTACAGATACTCCACCTGACTATTCCTTTAGATTTGAATCTGTGATTATTGGGGCTCTTGGATATGTTACTAACTGACTCAGTACAAATCTTGAGAAGCTAAGCTTCACAGAACCAGAAAGAGCATTTTAAGAAGCTGCAAGTACAGTCCATTAATGAAACTGTCAAGATATGTAAAACATTTCAGAAATTCAGCATGTAATCATCATCATCATCATTTTTACATCCGCTTTTCCCTGCTTGCAAGGGTGGGACGGGAACTGATTCTGGCTTGATTTCGACAGCTGGATGTCCTTCCTAACACCAACCTCATTTACAGTGAGTGCTGGGTGCTTTTTCTGTGGTGCCTACACGTCCACTTTACAGTGTGAGATGAGTGCTTTTTTTGCCGTGGCACCTCCATGACCACATTGCATCTCATTTCTACAGCTGAGTAAACTGGAGCAATGTGAAATAAAGTGTCTTGCTCAAGGAAACAACACATCACCCGGTCTGAGAATTGAACTCACAACATTTCGATTGCAAGGTCAATAATAACTGCATATATACACATCATCATCTTCGTTTAACATCAACTTTCCACGCTAGCATGGGTTAGACGGGAGTTGTCCCACTTGAGGCAAGGTTTGGTCGGGTGACCGTGTCTCGCTCATATAGGACTATCTGGCAGGTTTTCTACGGCTGGATGCCCTTCCTAACACCAACCACATTTACAGTGTGGAACTGGGAACTTTTTACTGTGTTACCTACACGACCACATTACAGCGTGGACTGTGTGTTTTTTTCTTGTGACACCTACACGATCTCGATCTCATTTATTTGGACTGCATGTTGTGGGACCAACTTTATAGAGAGAGGGTGGTGTTGGTGGGAGCAGGAGGATAGGGGTAGTGGATTGGGGTGTATATTTGGTTAAGAGGTGCCTACTGACTGTAGGTTTCGCTTTGTACATAGGCAAAGTGGGTCTTCTGTATTACTGCATAGCACCAAAGATCTCGGTCCAGTGACATTGTCTTAGAGAGGTGCAAGTGTGTAAGGTCGGAATTTATCAGATTGTCCCAGCTTTTTCTGGGTCTACCTACCATCAATTTTGATCGCCCTGCACTTTTTTATACAGCTGTCATCTTTCATGCGCATCACATGGCCATACCAATGTAGTCTTCTCTCGAGTAAACAGCATCTGATCCCTCTTATTCCTAATTTCTCACTTAGTTCACTTATGCTTTGCCGTTCACGTATATTACTATTACACATCCAATGGAGCATGCATGCTTCGTTCTTTTCCAGTCTACGCAGGTCCTCTGCACGCAATGCCCATGTCTCACTGCCATGTAGCATTGCTGTTTGTATACAAGCATCAATAGTGCTTGGATGAAATTTCCATCAAAATATTCAAAATTAAATATATTTGAATTCAAACAAAAGCCCTTTAAAATGGGTAGTTTTGTGGTATCTGATAAAAACCCTTTAAAATGGGGGAGGGGGTATCTGATAAGAACTTTTAAAAATGGGTGAGTTTGGGGCATCTGATAAGAACCCTTTTAACCCTCTCATTTTAAATGGTTCTAATCAAATACCACAAGCCCCCACCCCATTTTAAAGGGTTCTTATCAAATACCACAACAACCCCTCCCCCATTTTAAAGGGTTCTTATCAAATACCACAAGCCCCCCCCCCCATTTTAAAGGGTTCTTATCAGATACCACAAAATCAGCCATTTTAAAGGGTTCTTATTTGAATTAAAATCTTTCAACTTAATTTGTTATAAGAACCTTTTATTGTGTTATGTTACAAACATCATCTTAAAAATGAATTAATAAATAATTTTAGTAAATCTCTCCGAAATGCTTCATTAATTGACTGAAATATAGTGATTTCATTACAAGTATAATAATTGTTTTTACTTTTGGCACAAGGCCAGCAATTACCCAGTGCATTACTGGTACTTTATTTTATCGACGCCGTAAGGATGAAAGGCAAAGTTAACCTCGGCGGGATTAGAACTCAGGTCGTAAAGGGACGTAACTATGCTGGAAAGCATGGCGTCCGACGCTCTATCAATACTGCCAATCCACAATGAAAGGGTTAATTAATATATCTAATAAAACCACAAGTAAACAGATCCTTTGGTAGGTCTTAATAAATGTAACCCACATTAATAATTCTGTTTTATTAATCTAATCACCTGCAACAACACATTTCATTAAATTTTCATCATATACAAATACAACATATACATACCACCTCCTCCATATTTTAATTATACCTAATATATTGTTTAAATGTAGAAGTTTATCAAGGATAGCAAATTACATATTAACAATGAGTGTTGCTCTCTTTCTCTGTAGTGTGATAATGATACATGGCAACAATATTTAATTGGTTTTCTGTCTTGTCGAGGGATTCAATGAGTTTGTTTACCCACAGTAAATTATCAGATTCAGAAATTATCATTATATTTTGGTTATTGATTGACTAGGAAATGAATGATTAAAGTGTGCTATATCAATAGGAAGTTAAACAACGAAACCAATATTCTATGAACTACTGGCTTTGGAGAGCAATGATCAATGATGTACAGAATACTGTAATGTAATGTTTTTAGCAGAAATATATCACTGAATTAAAAACATCCAATGTATATATATATACTGATATATATATATATATATATATATATATATATATATATATATATATATATATACTGATATATATATATATGTATGTATGTATATATATACATTTATATGTATATATATATATATATATATACATATATGGCACACACACACACACACATATACATACACACACATATATATATACACACACATATATACACACATATATACACACACATATATATATACATATATATGTGTGTGTGTGTGTGTGTATATATATATGTGTGTGTGTATATTTATATATGTGTGTATATATATATATATGTGTGTGTGTGTGTGTGATAGAGAGAGAGAGAATGAGGGGGGGGGGAATAATCCACTATTATTTTAGTAAGTTATGTCAAGCTCAATGCGTCATTAAAGTCGACAGCATGAAGGAATCCAAGTCAAAAATATGCTCTGATGGGTTACAATACTGGCATAAATAATTAATGCCAAACGAAAATCAAGGTTTTTTATTCGAATTCCATCTTTAATTTCTACAATTGCTTCTATGGAGATAAATGTAGTGTCCATATACAGAATCCATCAATTAATCATCAATAATTTAAATGGCGCATGAGCTAAATTCCCATTTCATTAGAAAACATAGATAAAAAGACTTATGAGTTCGATACCTGATCCGAGCTATGTGTTATGTCCTTGTGCAAGACACTTTATTTCACGTTGCTCCTTCTACCTGGAGTTGCAACCGACAGATAGTATTAGCAACTGGAAAGACCGACGAAAACATTGTTTCCTCGGTCTGATTTGACGAAAGTCGATCGACCCTTATTATGTATATTATAGAGGTAAAGTTGTATGGTAAAGATACATATTACTAGAAAGTGGAGTGTACAGATTTGAAATAACTGTACATCTTTAAATTATGTGTAAAGATGAACATAAGTTACTTAATAAAATTATGATAAAAATGTAGTTCTCAACCACTCCTAATCTAGCTGATTATATCTCCTCTGGTAATAATAGAAAACTCAAAATATATTAGCTATCTGATAACAACAATAATAATAATGATACAAGCAATGAAAATACATTAAGGCATTTGAATCGTGCCAATGTAGATCCAGGAGAATCTCCTTCAACTATCTATCATCCATACTCTAATTCACATATAACCAAATAGATAACCACAACTGTAACTGCAGAAACCCTATATCCTACTCTCTTAATTTTCTTACTAAAATTATAGTGTACCAATGTCTGTACACCTCCTGCACCAAAGTATATTGGTGCAACCTCAAATAGCTTCAAGTCTGGATACTATATGCATTTTCACTCCTTTAAGAAGAATAAATTAAAAAGTTCTACCTCATTAGTCCATTACATATTGTGGGAATTAAAAGAGGCTAACATTGAGTACTCTCTTAATTGGAATATACTTAGGGTAGCCCAGGAATATAAACTTGGAAACCGTAGATGTAATTTGTGTCTCACTGAATGCCTCTTAATAATTTAATCTCACTTATCAATCTTAACTAGAAAATCTGAAATTCTCTCTACTTGCCTACACAGGAATTCATATTCCTTTTACTATAGTAAATATGATCCTACTTAGTATATTATTGTAACCTATTAAGCCCCCCCCCCTTCTCCTTCTCACAACTTTTTAAAATTATACTGTATCACTTAAATTTCAGAATAAATTATTGAACTTAAAGTTATAGACTTATCAAGATGATATGTAATCTGTAACTCATCCTACTTGCTAACACATGAAATATTACTATTATTATTACTCCTTTTATATTAGAATTGTAGAACCATGTTAATTTATCACTGCATCTTCTTCCCCTTATATAATTGCCTCTTACATCCTTTAATTACATATTAGACTTAAAGAATAGTTAAATTCATCCAAGTAAGTTACTTAGTATGTGATTTAAGTACAACTAGCAGAATGGCCCAGCATTGCTCGGGATTTGCTCTAGGGTTCTTATATATTTGATTTATATTTATCCTTATCGAGCATCGTGAAATAAATACGTTTGTTTATATTTTGTTACTGTGTATGCGAATATATCTGTACACGAATATATAATTATCATCATCATCATCGTTTAACGTCTATCTTCCACGCTAGCATGGGTTTAGACGGGAATTGTCCCACTTGAGGCAAGATTGGTCGTCTCGCTCGTATGGGACTGTCTGGCAGGTTTTCTACGGTTGGATACCCTTCCTAACACCAACCACGTTTACAGTGTGGACTGGGAAGTTTTTTCCGTGTTACCTACACGGCCACATTACAGCGTGGACTGTGTGTTTTTTTTTGTCGTGACACCTACACGACCTCATTTATTTAGGACTGGATGTTGTACCAACATAACTTTATAGAGAAAGGGGTGGTGTTGATGGGGATGGGAGAGTTGGGGTATATATATATCCCCCTCCCACTACCCCAACTCACAGGACCATAAGTATTACATGTGTAAAGTTTAAAAACAATCAGTTGGGTGGTTCTCAAGTTTTAGGGAGTTAGACATTCTCTGTTTTAGATATATAGATAAGAGTTTTATAGCCACTACTTCCTTTGATTGCATTACATTCTATCACATGCCCCACAAACAATTGATTGTTATCATCAAGTAATTCCTAAGTGTACTTAGGATTTTATCATATCTGCATACTTGTATATGATCTATTACAGCGAGAGCTGGCGAAAGTGACAGTCCTGTAATCAGTGCTTATAACACAGATATATATTTGACTGGTTACAGACAATAGCAAATACAGTACTGGAAACTGTGATTGTTCACATTGCAATGTAATGATATTTTGTACATATATTAATACGTGCTTACAATACTCAGATATATTTTTGACCGGTCACTATCATAAACAAACAGCATAGCTAATATAAAGCATTATTGACACCAGTTTTGCTTATATATCAACACATGCTTGCCATTGTAAATGACTTTAGTAGCTTTTCTCTCTCTTAATTCTGTGTGAGTAAAATAGTTTTTTGACTGGTCACTGTCATAAACAAACACTGTACCAAATATATAATGAATGGATTTGATCATGAGATCAAACCAAGGAAACTATGTTTCCATTGGCTTTTTTTATTGCAGATATTATCTGCAAGTTGCAACGCCTGGCAGAAGGAGGTGAAATTTGAACTCAGAACGCACAGAGTCAGATCAGACATCACAAAGTCTAACTCTTTAACACTTCCCTCACTGCTCCTGTACTGGTACATTATTTATCAACTCCAAAACGATGAAATATGAAGTTGACCTCTGAGCAAAGAAAGCTGAAACAAATACCAAACATTTATCCAATGTTCTTATAACTGTCAATTTGCTGGCCTATTAATAGAGGTCAATAAAATAATTACCAACCTAAATTAAGTACTATGGTCAATATGATTGACTAAAAATCCTTGAATGAGATATCACAGTATGGCTGTAGTCCAATAACCAAAATTAGTGGAAAATAATAATAATAATAATCCACATATAAAGATCTAGAGATAGAAAATAACTCGAATGTGGAAAATGAAAACTGAAACAATACCTATAATTATAGGTGCTCTGGGAATGATAAAAAACCTACGCAGACAAATACATAACCAAAACTCCAGGACTTATAAATATATACAACATACAAAATATAGCACTAGTAGACACCACACACATATGAAGAGTACTCTCAATACAATAGAAACAACATCACCAAAACCACACAGCACATACCCAAGGTGCACAGAGCTGTGCTCGGTAATGCAGTGATAACACACAAAATAATAATAATAATAATAATAATAATAATAATAATGATTTCTTTATTAACCACAAGGGTTTACAGAAAGTAGACATTAAGGACAGTGCAGGACAATGCAGGACGGTACAAATGGGCATTTCTGCGTGTAAAAAACAAAAACAGAGGATGTAACAAAAATAACAATGAAAATAACAATGAAAAATTCCCCAATAGGGGGGAGACTTCGGAGGGACATTCGTGGTGAAAGCCCAGTAAAAAGCCACAATGACCCTGACCACCAAGGCAAGTGCCCTCTCCCAGTTTTCCACCTTTAATTTACAGATATATAATAATAATGGTTCCTTTATTGGCCACAAGGGCTAACATGAAGAAAAACATTACAGACAGCACTGAACGGTACAGGATGAAACAAAGTGGGTTTTGGCCGTGTAAAAAAGGTTATAACAAGATATAATAATAATTGTTTCTACTTTTGGCACAAGGCCAGCAATCATTCCAGTGCATTACTGGTACTTTATTTTATCGACCTCATAAGGATGAAAAGCAAAGTTAACCTTGCCATAACTTTATGCAGCAAAGCATGGTGTCTGACACTCTACCGACACTGCCAATCCACCGCCATAATAATAATAATAATTGTTTCTACTTTTGGCACAAGGCCAGCAATTAATTCAGTACATTACTGGTACTTTATTTTATCGACCCTGTAAGGATGAAAGGCAAAGTTAACCTCGACAGGATTTGAACTCAGACCATAAAGGGACGTAACTATGCTACAAAGCATGGTGTCCAACCCTCTACTGATACTGCCAATCCACCGCCCTATAATAATAATAATAATGCTTTCTTTATTAACCACAAGGTTTTAAACAAAGTAAGACATTAAGAACAATACAGGACGGTACAAATGGGCATTTCTGCGTGTAAAAAACAAAAACAGAGGATGTAACAAAAAAGAAACAATGAAAAATTCCCTAAAGGGGAGAGACTGCCGAGGGTTACTCGTGTAGAAAGCCCATTAAAAAAAGCCACGGTGACCCTGACCACCAGGGGAAGTGCCCTCTCCCAGTTTTCCACCTTTAATTTACAGGCACATACTCAGAGTAGGTCCATTCACTCGGGCCATTCTTGCCTCTCTCACCCATCTTTCAACAATCCCTCTCTACGCTGATTTTCCTTTTCAAATGAAATTTTAAAAAGTTAATCAGGGCATCACCGAAGAGGTAAGTGCTCATCTTCAGCCCTTTCAAACGTGTCCACCATACTATCTCTTTCGCCATGGCCACCAGACAGATAAAAACTGCCTGCCCTTCCCGGCTAAAGGAAGAGGGTGGGGCAATCCTCATGATGGACTCAGCTGAAAGCCGGATCCATCCTACACGCGACAGCAGATGTTCGATTTAAACCCACAAGTCAGCAATGCTCGGACACTGGACGAGTGAGTGCAGGACGGTTTCGTTGCCCTGCATGCATCTCGGACATGCCCGGCTGACGGCACTTCCATGCCTGTAGAGTTTATCCCGAACTGGCAAAGCTCCTCGGTAGCACTGCCAGGCCAGGGATTTCTGGAAGTTGTCCATAGACCCCGGCCCGAAAGTTTTTCCGAAGAGATTGGCTAGTTGATTTTCGTCGACGCCTAGAGTTTCCCCAAGTATGTCGTCGCTCTTCCACTCCACTAATCCTCTATAGAACACCAAGGTGGAGTTTCCACCGATCACATTGCCCGACTGGTCAAGGTCTGTGAGCGCCTGAAGACATTCCAGTCTCCAAGCGCTCCCTCTCAGTCTTCGCCACACCTAATCACCGTCGAGGAAAAGGTGGAGATGTCGTAGCCTGAGCGAGTGTCTGCCCAGCCCTCCACGTAGCGGGTGTTGACAGCAGATGGACCGCCTGACCATCGGAGTGCATCCCTTCCACAAAAAGCGAAAGAGCAAACACTCCAGCACAGTCAGGCGAGGCTTAGGAGAAGGCACGACAGTCACGCGATATTAGATGACGGACGCGACGTACGCATTCGCCACCTTCGCTCGACCTTTCGGGGATAGCTTCCTCTCTGCTCATTTCTGGGTGAGAGAAGCCACTCTGCTCATCACCTCGTCCCAATTTTTGTCAGTCTGGAGGTCCAGACCGAACTAGAACCCTAGCAATTTAACTGGTCCATCCGTCCAGCGCCACCGACTTTTCCTGGTTGATCATTGCTCCTGTCACTGCTTCGTATTCTCTTAGTGTAGTGCCGATCGCCTCGATGTGTTTGGTGTTCGACACCACTATGGTGACATCGTCCGCATAGGCTGACACGGATCTTCCACATCCTAGTTCGCACGGGACCCCCCCACCCTCAACGTCTCCAGCTTGTGCAGTAATGGCTCGAGGGACAAGAGGGGACATCCTTGGCGTACCGAGTGCATGATGTTGAACGGTTCCGAAAGGTGACCATTCACCCTCACCACAGAACAGATGTCGCTGTGCATGGCAGCGATCCAGCTTCTGAATATGGGCCCAAAGCCTCAGGACTGCTGCCAGATAATGATGGTCGACCCTATCGAAAGCTTTCAACTGATCTAAATTGATCAAGGACCCACCCATGCCAGGTTCCCTAGCTACCCTCTCCATGATGTATCGCATGAGATGGAGGTTGTCGTGGATGGATCTGTCTGGAATGGCGCATGTCTGCGCCTCTCCCACCAGACCACCAACGACAAGCACCAACCTCTTTGCTAGCACCTTGGACAAAATCTTGAACTCTGTGTTTAGCAGAGTAATGGGCCTGAAATTATCTATGTTATCCCCCTTGTTCGGATCATTTCTCAGCAGCGCCACCACTCCTCGGCTCACAGAGCTAGGAATTTTCCCGTTCTGTTGCCAGTTGCAGTAGACGTCCGCCAAGAGGCCTCTGAACAAGTCTGGCATATGTACGTAAAATTCATAGAGCAGACCATCCAAACCAGGCGATTTACCCCTTGTGCAGCCAGTCATTGCCTCCCGTACTTCAGTGGCTGTTATTGGCTTTTCGCAACACTCCGCCTCAGTGGCCGAGAGCTGCAGCAGTCCGTCGAGGTAGACACAAAAGTCCATCGCACGATCCGGCTCGCCGCTGCCCCCGAACAGCTGAGCGAAGTGTCACTGAAAAGCTTCACACATTTTCCCGGGATCGAGTAGCATGCGCCTGTCGTGGCCCACCAAAGACCGGATCGTGACTTTGTTGCCACAACGCGCTTCTGTCACTCAGGCCCATTGAGCAGCTTTTGTCCCCTCGTGTCTGAGAGCACGCACCCTAGCTCTGATAAGCAGCCTTCGTGCTTTGCATTGAAGAATTGGTCAAGGGCCAATTTCGCTGTAAGTACGGTCGCGATGCCTTTATTAAGTGCCTCATCTAATTTTCTAACTAGTTCTCCCTCTGCTCTATTTTTCTCTATTGCTAAAGCCTTACTAAACCTAATGGACTCTATTCTAATCGCTCTTTTCAGAGCAAACCACCATTTGCTGTTTACAATGGCCCCCATCAACGCCCATTTAACTAGTTCGCTAATCCGGTCTCTGTCGGCCTTGCGCGCTGTTAATGACGCGTTTAGCTTCCAGTAGCCGGGTCCCTGTCTATGAAGCCTATCTAAGTCAACCTCACAGATCACGAATTTGTGGTCCATGTAGTCGACTATTTTGAAATGTGGACAGCCTATGCTAGACCTATCTATTTCCCTACAAAATACCCTATCTAGATATGATCTGGATGACCCGATACGGTTTGTCCATGTCCACATTGGCACATTTGGGAAATCCAGACGGTACCTGTCAGAGAGTTGAAACCGTCTGAGCAGGTTTGCGAGGCTTTTACACCCTCCTCCCCTATCCACTAATCCAACACAGTCCCAGCGTGCATCTAAGATCCTGTTCCCGTCGCCCACTAACACTAAAGAGCGGGACATTCCAAGAAAGGTCTCCAGACGCCGGAAGAAATCAGGCCGCCCTGCTCCTGTCGGGGCATAGATGGCCACTAGCCTGAAAGCTTGCCCATCTCCGCTGGTCACGTCCAGCACCACCAACTTACCTTCTGGGTCCAGGAAGATGGCCCGTATGGCAAGATCCAAACCTCTCTGAAAAAGCACAGCAACTCCTCCCCCTGATCCAGGATGGCTGGGAGATGCGTAAACATCGTAGCCGCTGAAGATCGGTGTGAAGGCTCGTGCTTCGGAGATTCTCGTCTCGCTGATGGCCACCACATCTATGTTTAGTGACCTGAGATCATTGAGCAGGTGGCCCTGCTTCCATGACGATCCCGGGCCAAGCGCATTTATGCTGCCTATTCTGAGTGAGGTCATGTTGAAAAGGAGTGGAAAAAGATGGGAAAAACCACTTACCTCACTTTTCGTAGAGGAAGGATGGTTTCTCCATCCTTCTCACTGCTTGTGGCCTCCTTCGGAAGGATGTCCTTATAAATCCTCCTGGAGAGTGTTTGTCTCCGATGTTCTTGGGGAAATTTTGTTTTAGCGTTGTGTATGCTTTCTGTGTGATGCAAGTGATTTGTATGTGTGGAGGTGGTGTGAATTTGTGGGGTGTTGTGTAGTCTTTTTCTGTGATGCTGGTGTTGTGTTGGATGTAGTGTAATAATTGGTTGTTGTTCAAATTTAATTGTTTCTACTTTAGGCACAAGGCCAGCAATTACCCAGTGCATTACTGGTACTTTATTTTATCGACCCCGCAAGGATGAAAGGCAAAGTCAACCTCGGCGGGATTTGAACTCAGATCGTAAAGGGACGTAACTATGCTGGAAAGCATGGCGTCCGACCCTCTACCGATACTGCCAATCCACCGCCTTCAGTTCAAATTTAATTGTTTCTACTTTTGGCACAAGGCCAGTAATTACCCAGTGCATTACTGGTACTTTATTTTATCGACCCCGTAAGGATAAAAGGCAAAGTCAACCTCGGCGGGATTTGAACTCAGATTGTAAAGGGACGTAACTATGCTGGAAAGCATGGCGTCCGACCCTCTACTGATGCTGCCAATCCAGTTCAAATTTAATGCTGTGTAGTGTGTATCGTTTTGGTTATTTTGTTTTGTTTGCGTTTGTTGTGGGTTTGTTTCTGTTTCGCTTTTTGGTGATTTTTGTGGTGTTGGTGATGGTGGTCTTGGGGTTAATGATGGTGATGGTGTTGGTGTTTGTGTTGATGGGGCTGGTGATGCTGGTGTGGGTGGTGGGATAGCTGTCTTAACTTTTTTGTTTGTTTGTTTATTTACTTCCCCCTGCATTTTGTTTTTGGAGGGCGAAGGAAGTGGATTTTTTTCTTTTGGGTTTTTTTTTTCTTTTTCTTTTTCTTTTTCTTTTTCTTTTTCCTGATATCATTTCCCACCCCTCCTCATCGTCACAATCTGTCTCCAGTTGCGATAGGTCGGGAGTGGAAAATCCTCCGCAGGCGTTGGTTTTGGTTGTGGCATGGTGGATGGTGGAGGCGCTGGTGCTAATTCTGGCGCGGTGGGTGGTGGTGGTGTTGGTTTTTCTACTGTTGCTGCTACAGTTGCTTCTGTTGTTGCTGCTACAGTTGTTGCTGCCATTTCTGCTGCTGGTGGTTTTGATGGTTGAGTCACTGGAGTGGATAGGAGAGGTGGCCTCAACTTTTTAGCCTGAGGGCAGAAAGCCTTTAGGTGGGTTCCTTCGCCACAAACGACACACCTAGACCTTCTACCCTCAACGATTATGGTGACGTGGCTGCCGTCATTGAGGTCTATCACCACAATAGCTTGGGACGAGTGTGAACTCGTCACTTCTTAATGGGGCCATGGAGTGCTCTCTGGCTTCCTGTGGGGTTCCAAAGAACACGTCCATGGTACCATATTTCTGCCCACATCTGATGTGAGGTTTTTTTCGCCCACACATGTCCCAAAGCTTTTTGTATCTGGGACTTGGATGCCCGTTCCACTCGGTGTGATTTTGTGTTTATCGTCCGATATGACACGGTGCATTGGCACCGATGCTCCAATTTATTAGATGGGGATGGGGGGCGGGAGGCTAATCCTGTACCCATCTTTTTTTAACATTCTCTTGGCTTCATTTAAGTCATCCTGGCTTACCTCGATTGTTTCGCTTTTCTTGGCTGCTTTGGCAAACGACACATTTTGTTTTGCGCTGGTGTTGATGTTGTTGTTATTCTCATTGTTGTTGTTGTTGTTGTTGTTATTGTTATTTTTGGTTTCAGTTGTGGTGGTGGTGGTGTCAGTGGTGTTCGGCGTGGAAGAGTCGATTCTGGGTGAATCCATTTTGATGTCACAAGATAATAATTTTTTTTTTTTGTTTCTGTTGTCGCTATGGTGGTGGTTGGGGTGGCGGCTTTAACACCTGCAGTTATTGGTAATGGCGGGAAATGAATGTCTGCATGTGACAAATTTAAATTATTGCCACTGCTTATATTTTTAGTGTTAGCAAACGTAGTAATGTCTACAATGGTGGTGTTGGTAGTGGTGGGAGGTGTTGGTTTGTTCTGATGGCTGTCAGCTTTGTGCGGCTGAGTGCCGTCCATGTTTTTTTTCAAAGAAAGTTTTTGTTTGATAATTATAAAAGTTTAAAATGTTGGGCTCAAGGCCCCAATATTATTTACTGTCCTTTCCAGAAAGCAATATATGTGAACTTATAAACACTTAACAACAAAAATTTTCCATAACTGGCAATTTGAAACAACTGAAAACAACAAACCTTTGCGGAGCTCACGATAATACGATTTCCTACGTAGGTCGCCAATAATCATAATAATAATAATAATAATAATAATAATAATGCACACTGTGAATTTATTTGCCCTAGGTGTCAGGAAGTCACTCGGCATATATCTCAGAAACAATAATGAAAGAAAATAAAAATAATAATAATAATAAGATAGTTCTAATGGGAACCGCCCATATACTAAGGAAGATTCTGTCAATATAAATACATCACAGGTCTAAACACCTAAAGAAACATATGTGTGTATGTGTTCCTTCTTAAACATGGCAGACCTTGTTGTCTCTTGAGGTCACTGGTTGTGACTTGGTGATAACTCGTATGAATATAAAGCAAGATAAATGAAACAATAATAATAATAATAGCAATTTCGGGGGAGGGGAAAGTCAATTAAATCGACGCGGTACGTGACTGGTACTTTATTTTATCAACCCCAATTTGGGGAATTTTGAATAATAATAATAAAGAAAGAAATAAAGAAATATAAAAAGAAAGGAAAAAACAATGCTTTTAATACTTAATGTTTTTGATACCAAACTGCCTGAAACCATCCCTTGGTTCTACACTGTAAAGTGTTTATATTTATCTAAAAACCTTCCACCACAATTATATATTATAAAATATGTTCCAAACACCAGTTAAATAATCGGAAATTAGTTATAATACTAAATCCTTTAGAATTTTTGATTAATGTCAAAATTATTTGAAAAACATAGGCAGTGTCTTTCATTAGAAATATGGTAATGAAAGTGTTAAATGTATCAATGGCTGGATTATATGAAGTTGTAAGAACACACTAAAGCAATTGTTTAACAAATTTTTGTTCTTTTCTTTTTTTGTTATTTTTTCTTCTTTTTTTTAATACCTTTTTATCATTGATAACAAGTATAAAATAGTTCTTGAAATCTAGACAGTACCTGAATTGTTGAAACTTGTGTTTTAGAGCTAAATGCTTTCCTTGACAATAATCGCTCAATATATTGAAGCAATAAAGAGAGTCTTTATGTGGTTGTTGTTGTATAACCCAAGGCCAAACTTAATTGAGTAGGCTTATGATCAAAGGCATACTAACTAACCCATGACCATCTAGCCCTTTTTCTTATGTGCAGAGAACCCATAATCACATTATCTGATGTATCCAGGGTCAAAACTAACCTTAGTGGGATTTGAACTCAGAACGTAAAGCTCTGTAACTATATCATCTGGAGCTCTACCAATAGTGTCAATACAACGCCCTTAATAATAATAATTTCTGATTTAGACACAAGGCCAGAAATTTGGGATGAGGGGAAAGTCGATTAAATCGACCCCTGTGCATTACTGGTCTTTTATTTATTGACCCTGTAAGGATGGAAGGCAAAGCTAACCTTGGCAGAATTTGCACTCAGAACGTAAAGGGACGCAACTCTATGCTGCAAATCATGGTGTCCAACACTCTACTGATACTGCCAATTTCTTTGAAAAATCCAATCCAACCCATGCTAGTATCTAAAAGCAAATGTAAAAATGATGAGGATGAGGGTGATACTATGGATTTGTAGCATAAACACAAGGTCTCAAAGTTGAGGGTTTATATTTGACCCCGGTAATTTATCATCATCATTTTAATGTCTGCTTTCTCTGCTAGCAAGGGTTGGGTGGGTCTACATAGACCAAGTCAGTACTGAAGCGGGGCTACTGATCTCCCAGGCAGGCTAGGGATCTGCGTCCTGCTTATGTATGCTCTCACGTTCTACCAAATGCACAGGAGAGGTTGTCATATCTTTGACACAACTGAGGGTCCACCCGCCCCTTTGATTGGCAAGCTTTCTATGTCTGGATGCCCTTGCTACCACCAACTACTTTCATCAACCCTAGAAAGATAAAAGGAAAAACTGAATTTGGTGAAATCTGAACTCAGAATATAAAGGACTGTGACAAAATATTCCGTTTTATGGCTGTTTTAACAATTCTTTCTAATAACAGTTTCTAGCATAGGCAGAAAACTAGAAATTTGAGAAAAGAGGTTAGCTGATTAAATCACCCCTAGTACTTGACTGCTACTTTAAAGATCAAATTTAAAAAAAATGAAAGGTAAAGTTGACCTGAAAAGGATTTGAACTCAGACTATAAAGAGCCAGAATAAATGCTGCAAAGCCATTTGACTGATACTCTAATTATTCTACCAATCCAACACCCTATAATTCTCTTCTTCCTCCTCCTATCATCATCATCATCATCATTTTATGCCTGCTTTCCATGCTGGCATGGGTGGAATGGATTGTCACAGTCCAAGACCAGACAAGTCAAAGTGACCACATCTTGCACATATATACCACATTTGGTATGTATGGATTTTACAGCTGGATGCCCTTCCTAACACTAGACCACCTTACTAAATGTACTGGGTGCATTTTATTGACACAATCACTACCACTTTACAAAGTAGAGTGGGTGTTTTTTATAGTGGCACCAATGCTAAACAAATTGTCATATGCTGAGCCAGACTGAAGAGCTCTCTTAAACCCTATATTGTCTCCATAATTCAGCTTAATAATGGCTTCTGAGTAAAGCACAAGGTCAACCAATTTGGTGGGGAGGGGAAAGTCAATTAAATTGACCCTAGTGCATTACTGGTTCTTTATTCTATCGACCCAGTAAGGATGAAAGCAAAGCTAAACCTCGGTGGGATTTGAACTCAGAACGTAAAGGACCATAACTACATGCCACAAAGCATGTAGTTATGTCCAATGACCTACCGATGCTGCCAATCCACCACCCTTGGCAGTATTGGTAGAGTGTTAGATAACAAGCTTTGTGGCATGTAGTTACAGTCCTTTTATTTCTGCCAAATAATAATTTTGCCTAATAATAATAAGTAGTGCCAAAGCTAGACACTAGCTAGAAAAATCTTAATTCTTTCAGACAATTTGCTTTCTCCAAATAACATATTTAAATTTCTCATTCAGATATATATTGTTATTTCCATCTGCATACATTTAATGCTTTTAATCCTTGTATTAGCTTTTAAATTTCAGCTATTTAGCTGTGGGTTATAAGACATTATTTTCTTTGCCAAATAAAAATTAATTATAATTCAGCTCAGTATTGCTAAGATAACTTGTAATGTTACACTCTCATATGAAATTCAAACTGAGGAATATAGAAATGGTTGGTTCACGAATATTTTTTTTTAGAGAAGAGTCTTTCCTCTTTATCTCACTTAAGCCATACTTTTACATATAATTTATATTTTAAATCTTAACTGTTTATGTTATAGCTAATTACTATTTATATACTGGAATTTCCTTTAAGTTATAATTATAAAATTGTACATCCGCTTTCCATGTTGATAAGAGCTAAATGAGTTATTACAGTCTATGATTAGACAGGTTGGGAAAACATGTTTTTAGTATGATAGGAACTGTGGTAGCCAGTTGCATGAAAGCCTGTATGTTTATGGTTGAATAGTTACAAAGTTGCCTGTACTCACATAATGTAAAGGGAAGTAATATGTTTTGTTTCTCTGGTAAAAAGTTTATAAGTACTAATTTCACAGATTAATTTGACTGAGCCTCTGTTGTGTAATTGGAAAGCTAGCACAGGGTTTTCCAGGTCTTCTCTAGTACCCCATTTTACTGTTTCTTGCGTTTACTCATCATCTCCTTCATGAAGTCTTCTATCCTGAGATCAATCATTACCACTTCTTCAGTCTTTCTTATATGGTCCTTTGACATGCATCATTTAACACTTTGTCACCCTCCTATCATGTCCATACCAGAGCAATCTTCTCTCTTGATGTTGATTCCTCTAATGTCTATTTTTGGCTCATCTTACCCCCCCCCCCCCCCATATTTAGTTATTCAAGCACCCTGACATTACATATCCAATGGGTGATACTTTCTTCATTTCTTTCAAGCATGCACACACCTTCTACATTCAGGTTCCGTCATGCACTACTGCACTTTGTACTGAAGGATTATATAATCTGCCCTTCATTTGGTGAGAGAAAAGAATTTTGTTGCCAACCGATATAGTAGCTCCATGAACTTTATCCACCTTATTCTTACAATACTACAACAACCTCCACTATTAATTAGTTCCTCTAGATAACAGAAACTGTCAACTATTTTAACAGAGGCTTCTAGATAGCTAAAATGTTTAATGTCTACTATGAGATCTGTCTCGTTTAGGTTGTCTTCCAGAGTTAAGGCAGCTGTAGTGCGCAGAGTATAGATAGATTTAGAAAAATTGAAGTCAGTGTTGTAGCATACATACAAACTTTATTGGCATATTACAATTGTTTCAATATCAATCAGCTCAGGGTACAATCAAGATGACAGGGCCCAACTCTTTTTCGACATCGTGTCAGATATTCAAGATTATATGTGAAAAGACACATATAAACATGTCTTTATATATATAAACTCACATATCTGACAAGATGTCGAAAAAGAGTCGGGTCCCGTCACCTTGATTGTACCCTGAGTTGATCGATATCGAAACAATTGTAATATGCCAATAAAGTTTGTACATATGCTACAACACTGACTTCAATTTTTCTAAATCTCTTTCTCTCTTGCTATAATATTCTTGTTATGATTTTTTGCTATAAGTAATAACCATATCCTTATATATAACATATACCTCATAATATTTATATTATAGCTTTAATACAATGTTTCATTATAATATTTCATTACTATTTTGATATCTGTTCAACTTTCTTTTGCTCTTGCTCTTTAATTTATTGGGATTAACACTTATAATTAGTCTTCTCACATATAATGTATCCTGTTAAATGTTCTAATGGTTAGGAATACCTTTGATATGCTCCGATGATTCCAGACCTATATCTGGATGAAACGATCATAAGCTATTAAATGCCATAAACCAAATTTAATTGCTATTTATGTTGTATTTCTGCTCTGTAGTATATCTGATATTTTACATTGAGCTACTTATCTTATATTACCATTATCTTATTTATATTTTTATATATAAATATAATTATTTCTATATATATATATATATATGACTTGCGACTCCTACACTTATTCATTTGCTTATATATGTATATATATATATATTTCTTCTAACACCTCTCAACCATTCCTTTCAAAGGGTTATGACCTCAACTAAAGTGTATTACTTTTCATCTTAACACCATATGAAAAAAACAATTTGATTTGTTAGTTCTTCAACTACCTCCAAATATGGACATGATACTAATTCTGAGTAAAATTATTATTGAATAAAATTATTATTGCTTTTGAAAACAGCTGGTGATATGCATGTAAGTAAATATTCTCTCTATCTGATATTTTGTAAACTTACATAGATCAATAACTGAGTATAGATACAATATATTATCACCATCTAGAAACGATCGTAAAGCAGTGAAGTATATCTCTAATGACTTGATTTTTTATTTCATTGTTTTAACTTATATCATGACTCTGTTTTCCTTTTAATGTTTTATTGTTTTCTGAGATTCATTCTTAACCTACAACATTTTCAACATATGGATTACATTGAGTTCTTCATACAGAATAGACCCCACAACTTACAGTGGATACCTCTGTGTGTGTGTGTGTGTGTGTGTGTATATATATATATATATATATATATATATATATATATATATATATATATATATATATATATATATATATATATATATATATACACCACCCCGTTCTATGTAAAGTTATGTTGGTGCCGCGCCATCGAGGCCGAAACAAATGAGATCGTGTAGGTGTCACGACAAAAAAACACACAGTCCACGCTGTAATGTGGCCGTGTAGGCAACACGGTAAAAACCTCCCAGACCCACACTGTAAATGTGGTTGGTGTTAGGAAGGGCATCCAACTGTAGAAAACCTGCCAGACAGTCCTATGCGAGCAAGACAATCACTCTTGCCTCAAGTGGGACTACCCCCGTCCAAACCCATGCAAGCGTGGAACACGGACGTTAAACGTTGATGATGATGATGATGATGATATATAGCAAAAATTTATTGACAAGACATGTAGAAAAAAACATTTGAATTAACAAACCTATTTTAAAAACATTTTATGCTAAATCATTACAGCATGCTATGAATTAAGTGAAGGCACATGGTTTAGTGGTTATAGAGTTGGATTTGCAATCATGAGGTTGCGAGTTCAATTCTCGGACCAGGTGATGCGTTGTGCCCTTGAACAAGACACTTTATTCAATGTTGTTTTTTATGCCAGGAGTTGCAACCAGTAGATAGTATCAGCAATGGAAAGACCAATGGAAACATTGTTTTCTTGGTCTGATTTGATGAGGTCCACCCCACTCAGCAAACGAATGACATCTGAGATCTTGTCAATCGATCAGAGCGATGAAGTAATAAACCACTTTTATATATATTTTCTGCTAAATCATTACAGGATATTAAGAGTTAAAGACAATATGTATTTGAAGTGGAACAAATAAATGATTTGAAAGTCATTCCTAATGGGTGGTAATGTGCATGTTCCAGCACTGTATAGTGTAATTTTGTAATAAAGTTTTAAAATGGTATTCAAGTAGAAACTGTCATGAAATCATGAAAAAAAAAAAGTGGGGTTTCAAATGTAATGAATGGGAAAGAAAAAAATTTTTGTGGCAAGATAGTGATGAAAAAGAAGAAAGCAAAAATTCCAAAGAATAAATGAGAACTCCCAGTGATTTAGATTCATATACCAACTTTTTTTTTTTTTTCCATGAGAGGATAAACAATATATATGGCAAGATATCGAAGGATTTAAAAATATAATCATACATGTTTTATTATTTTTACTATATAGATTTTAGGCATTATTAACCTTTGATTTGAAATTTATAAAATATATTTATGAGTTTGGTTTCAAAATGACAAAATCTTCTCTAAAGTTTTATTGTCAATAAAATAACTTTCAAGCAACATTTATTTTAAGAGCTGTACCAAAGAGTGTGATAATAATTGTCAATATTCAATAAACTGCCATTATTTATAATCAAACTGTGTGGTGTACATTATCTTTTTTCTGTAGGTCAGAATTATAGTATATCATGCACATACAAAACATGTAAATCTTGCACTTCAACTAAATGTTATGATAAATATTTTCCTTGACACCTTTTTGTCACTGCTTCCCTAGCTAGCCCAAGAACATAAGTGTGTAATTGTCATGATGAAGTAGCACTGGTGACATAATAAAACATATCCAATCCCCCCCCCCTATAATGTTGTAATGCTAATACCACAACAAAAAATACTCAATCCACCCTGTAAAGTTGTAGTAGTGGTTTCACAACAAAAATCACCCACTCTCCCCATACTGGTGCCATGAGAAAAAACAGCCAGTCCACCCTGTAAGTTGGTAGTACTGGGGCCATAAAAAAGTTCTCAGTACATGCTATGAAGTGGTTGGCATTAGAAAACTAAGTCAAAAGCAGAATATACGAGCAAAACAGGGTCACCTGATCTGTCTGACCTCATAACATAACAGCCTGCCTAACCTATGCATGAAAAATAGACATTATATGGTGGTAGTGGTGACGACTTTTATGCCTGGGAATTCATTATCATGCTACCATGAAATTGTGCATACAGTACACACGCTAATTGTATAATGGGTTGATTGGCTTCAGTGACATTCCATTCTAATAACTATTTACAGTCAGTGTATCATTGGTTGGATACAGTGCATGATTTTGTGTTGATATATAACCAAGATGGCTGCAAGAAAAGAAGTGGCAAAAGCATTTACAGAATGTATGGATTCAGAGCCTGGCTAGAGAGACGTGTTTAGGATCATAAGAATGATGAAGAGTAGAAGGACAGGAGAGCCAACAGGTGTTGTGGGAGATATTATAAAGGTAGAGGGAAGTTGAGGTATGACGAGGATGACAGAGGGAAAGAAGACTGTATTCCAGGAGATAAGTAGTCTTACTACTCTGTACAAGAGGAAAGACAATCCCCTAGACTGTGTCTCATACAGAGCAATAAATTTAACAGAACATGGAATGAAGGTGTTGGAAAGAACAGTAGAGAAGAGGATAAGGAAAACAGTGAAGATGATGAAATACAGTTTGCTGACAGTCAAAATTTTACCCACATTCAAATTTGAAACTGTAAACTGACAAAATCTCTAAAAATCCAGACGAAAAAATAGTTTAAACACTAAAATCAAAACGACAATCTTAATCTATAAAAGTGACTATAGAATATTGCTTCCTTTGTAGTATATAGAATAGGATATTGAACTATGTATGTAGGTTGCAAAATGTAGGCAATATTTTTGTAAAAAAAAACTAGCAGAAATTTTGTGTAGAGGCACATTTTTTCAAGAGAAAGGTCATAAGCTATATGATTTTAGATGCTATATTTATCTATCTATTTACTTATGCATGTGTGTGTGTGTGCAAAACATAAATAGGAATAACAAATCAAACGACACAGTATAAAGAAAAATGTATTACTTTAACGTTTGATATCATATAGACAGTATGCCCCCACCCCGCCTCCCACTGTAAAGTGATCATGTAGGTGTCACGACAAAAAGCACCCAGTCCACACTGTAAAGTGGTCGTGTAGGCACCACGGTAAAAAAGCACCCAGTACTCACTGTAAATGAGGTTGGTGTTAGGAAGGGCATCCAGCTGTAGAAATCAAGCCAAAATCAGTTCTGTATGAGCAAGACATAGTCATCTAACCCATGCTAGCATGGAAGAATGGACGTAAATTGGTGATGATGATGATGATGATGATGACATTCAATGCTATTGCCATAAATATTGATAGCATAGGTTCACTAGTTTAATATAAGTTGCAAATCTATGAATTTGTAAAATTCGAGATTCATTGTTTTTCTTATACAGATGTGACCTCTTCAGTTTCTTATCATCATCATCATCGTTTAACATCCATCTTCCACGCTAGCATGGGTTTGACAGGAGTTGTCCTACTTGAGGCAAGGTTGGTCGGGTGACCGTGTCTCGCTCATATAGGACTATCTGGCAGGTTTTCTATGGCTGGATGCCCTTCCTAACACCAACCACATTTACAGTGTGGAACTGGGAACTTTTTACCGTGTTACTTACACGGCCACATTACAGCGTGGACTGTGTGTTTTTTTGTCGTGACACCTACACGATCTCGATCTCATTATCTCATTTATTTGGACTGGATGTTGTGGTACCAACTTTACAGAGAGAGGGTGGTGTTGGTGGGAGTGGGAGGATAGGGTAGGGGTAGTGGATTGGGTTGTATATTTGGTTGAGAGGTGCCTACTGACTGTAGGTTTCGCTTTGTACATAGGCAAGGCGGGTCTTCTGTATTACTGCATAGCGCCAAAGATCTCGGTCCAGTGACATTGTCTTAGAGAGGTGCAAGTGTTAAAGGTCGGAATTTATCAGATCGTCCCAGGTTTTTCTGGGTCTACCTACTCCGTAACTACCATCAATTTTGATCGCCCTGCACTTTTTTATGCAGCTGTCGTCTTTCATGCGCATCATGTGACCATACCAACGTAGTCTTCTCTCAAGTAAACAGTATCTTATCCCTCTTATTCCTAATTTCTCATTTAGTTCATTTATGCTTTGCCGTTCACATATATTACTATTACACATCTTATACATTTGCAATTCTCCCTTGGTACTAAAAAGGTTCCCTGCTCCTACTATATAGATACACCTTAGATTATGTATAGAAAGATCATTTATAAACATTCTACTATGATGCTTTTCAGGACTTTTGAGACAAATACCAGGGAGGGAGATAAGCATCCTTAAATCAAAGACCAGGCATTAATGTTTGCAACAAAATAGACTCTGCTAAAGGCACCAAGGACCAGCTGATAATGTTAAACTAACTAGGAGACTGATAAAGAGGCTACTAGTGGATTTGAGACCCAAGGAGGCTACTAGTGGATTTGAACTCAGAATGCAAAGAGCTGAAAGAAATATTGTAAGGTACCCTGTTCAACACTAACAATTCTACCAGCCCAAAACTGGTATTTTATTTATCCCCTTTAGAAGGTATTTAACTCTTTCATTACTATATTTCTATTGAAAATAACTGCCCATGATTTTCAAAGAACTTTGAAATTTATCAAGAATTTGGAAGGATTTAATAATATAACTAAATTTCTCAATATTAAGTTAGTGTTTGGAGCATAACTTAACAAAGATTCTTATGCAAAATCATGATGGAATTTAAATATTTTGAATTAAACAGTCTTATATCATAGAGTTGTAACCAGATGACAGTACCAACAATTGGAAAGACCAAGGGAAACATTGTTTCCTTGGTCTGATCTGATGAGTTCCCCTCAACTAAGTAAACGAATGAGGTCTGAGATCTTGTTTAGATTCAGACAAAAACAAATATCATAGAACACTAGGTGGTTCAGGAGAAGTTTGGTATCAAATGGATTAATAGTTGTTGCAATTTAGCTCCAGTTCAGATTTGATACAGTAAATCTATGATCAAAGGTGTTCAGGTGTTTCAGCCACAACTATCCCATTTTTTATTCAGATGTAATGTATCTGGGATTACATTATCCACATCATCAAATATGTCCTTCCTTTTTAAGATGCATTCGTCATCATCATCATCATCATCATCATTTAACATTCACTTTCCATGCTAACAAGGGTTGGACAGGTCTACATAGACCAAGTCAGTACTGAAGCAGGGCTTGTTTGGCAAGCTTTCTACAGCTGGATGCCTTTCTAACACCAACCACTTTGTAGCATGTACTGGGTGCTTTTATCATGTGGATCACCAGCATTAAGGAGGTTGTCATGTCCTTCACATAACTAAAGGGTCTTCCCAAACAGCATTGTTCTTCAATTTTCTTTAACTGGATAATCTTCCCTCTTTATATAACAATCAATCCACTGGTGGTAAGGTGGCTTGATCTATGTGAAAGAAAGCTCTGACCTTAAACTTTTCAACAGCATTAAGGTAGGGGATTTAGCTATTATTTCTGTATGGTGTATGTATTATTTATGTAGCTTATGTTTAATTGTATTTGGGTGTAGTGCGATGTGTATATACAGGTCAAAGAGCAGTTTGTGGACTAAGGTGATTGTATTTTGTATGTCCGGACTTGTATTTTTCCATGCTTAGAGGAAGTAGGATATAATATGGAGACATCCTCTAAAAATTTCAATTTTAGTATTTGAATATTTATCAAGGATTGCAATATTCTAAATTTTTCACTTAAGTGAAGTGAACAACTCATTGTTCCTTTCTGTTAAAGGTGTGATTTATCCAAAATATTCCAATTAATTGTGTATGGAATCTTTTTATCCTTCAGGTTCCATACATGATTTGCCAATGCCATGGCCGTCCTCATTTCCTGATGTTTGAATGACGTAATATGTGGAATAGCTGACTTCACCGACTACCTATTGAAAATTTTCCTATACCTGTGTTAAAGGGGGAAATGTATATCAAATAATTCTAAAAAGATGTTTTACCTATATTAGTCTTCACTGCTAGGGAGTAGGGTGGTGTAAACTAGATTATATTTCTTTTCTTACTTTTATGTGATTTTGAGTGGTGGTGCTAGGTATATATTTAATTTTATCTATGAAACCACTAACCACAAGTATTTTATCATAGTATGAGGTTACCCTATCAAATATCTCCTTGAATCCTACTGCTAATATTGGGGACTCGATTTTTTAAAGATTACTGGAGGGTAGCAGAATCCTCTATTAATGTATCTTAGTTTTTTGTTAGGCTTATAAGGCTTGTGGGTACCTATAACTAAATCCAAGTTTACATCTAAGAATTTGGCATTGGTATCTACGATTCTTTTAAATCATAAGTTACTAAAAGTCAGTAGTATTTCTTTGCAGAAATTATCCAGTAAATGCCTATTGCAGTTATGGGATACTGTGAAACCGTCATCACAGTAGAGACCAATTGCATGGTTGGGGAATTTTCCTTTAAGTGTATGAAGGATAAAAAGTCCACACATCTTCACTATCATAGAATCCCATCGATACTCCAAAGGGATACTTTGGGATTGATTTTCTTAACCCAGGTAGACTCAAAAGTAAATAGGAGGATTTTTCTGGTATGCAGACTTCTATCTCTTGGTCATTGATAGGACCAAATCTGCAAGTGAACTCCAGAGCCTTAGCTAATAGTGAACTAGTGATGAAGGGGTAAAAATTTGTTATAGAATTGTGTAACCATGGCCTTATTTTTCTCTGGAATATTATTGAACCAACCTATCACTGAATAAATATTCTTCCACTGTAATAGATCAGTGTTATTCTTAATACATGTATTTAATATCTTATTACTGGCGAATCCTATTTTGGTTCTAGCAGAGTTAATTAATCTACAACTAAGTCTATTATTAAAGTTCTTTTTATGATCTTTCAGGGTGATATAAGCATTATGCTTAGCAAGGCAATCAGTTCTTTTATCTATCTTTAGGGATCTAGCAATAGGTTTAGCTTCTTCATTCATTTTATTATAAGTACTTTGCTTTCTGGTATTTGTTAGTAATACTATCTAATAAGAGATTATTGTATTTATACTTAACAGCTTCATATAAGTCTTTTGTTTTATCAGAAAAGGCGAAAATATTTCTAGAAGATTTAATCTTATTTGTGCCATGTGAAAGTTTGGCCAAGAAATGGTTATAGTACTTACAGAACTTGATGTTATTAATCATTTGTAATAAATTCACTTAGAAGGGGACTAGGTCTCTAACTCTAGGAGGATGACTTTATGTTAACATGTTAAGTTGCAGTGGTGAATATCTCTCTGTCAATTAGTAGTGCCTTCCATCTCAATCTGTACACAAGATTTTCCACTTTTTCTGAGTATTTTTGTATAATTTGTATTGATTGGTGTTGGTATATTTTTGGTACTGTAGTTGATCTCATATAATTTCCTCTTGCTGCGTTGGTATATCTCCTAGTATCTTTAAAATCTTATTGGGCTAAAGGATGCCAATCTCATTAGTAAATAAAGGGCTATGTATCAATAAGAATAGATGAATGAAAAAGAGTGCTCTATGTAATGTACAATGAAGTTAACTATACATTCCAGCCTCACCAAAAAGGTATGGACTTGTATCTAGGCTAGAAACCATCACTGTTGATAAACAATATTTTGCTTTTGAGAGTGTTTGTGATTTGTGTATGTCTGTTACTAATTGCAAATTATTATTAATATGTTCAGCGGTGGATTGGCAGTATCGGTAGAGGGTCGGACGCCATGCTTTGCCGCATAGAGTTACGGCCCTTGCCATTCTGAATTCAAATCCCGCCATGGTTAACTTTACCTTTCATCCTTACGGGGTCGATAAAATAAAGTACCAGTAATACACTGAGAAATTGCTGGCCTTGTGCCAAAAGTAGAAACAATTATTAATATGTTCAAATCCCGCTGAGGTTAACTTTACCTTTCATTCTTACGGGATCGATAAAATAAAGTACCAGTAATGCACTAGGTAATTGCTGGCCTTGTGCCAAAAGTAGAAACAATTAATAATATGTTTCTTATGTACTTTATTTTATCAACCCAGTAAGGATGAAAGCAAAGTTAACCCGCCAAGGTTAACTTTGCCTTTCATCCTTATGGGGGTCGATAAAATAAAGTACCAGTAATACACTGGGATAATTGCTGGCCTTGTGCCAAAAGTAGAAACAATTATTAATATGTTTCTTTTTTACATCATATTTTTTTAGTATACCTATTTTCGTCATAATTTTGTAATGAATTAACTATGATACACATGTAACATTATTTTTAATATAACTGATTGCATCAGATGAAATATTACAGCCTTTAGTTCAATATTACAAATGTTCACAACAATCAGTTCACGAGTAAAGATATGATAAACATTTGCATTAAGAGATCTATTTTTAGGTATTTTCTGCTAAATCATTACAGGATGTTAAGAGTTAGAGTACTGAACAATTAAACATATAATTCTAAACAAACTTATGATTTACGGAGTACTGAGAAAATTTGTAATTTGAATTGAAAATGTGATTGTCCCAAACATTAAACACTGGATATTGAACCAAATGTCTTACAGTATTGCTTCCGGCTCTTTATGTTCTGGGTTTAAATGCTGCTGATGTCAATTTTGCCTTTCATCCTTCTGAGGTTGATAAAATAAAGTATTGTAATCAATTGACGCCTGCTTCCAAACTTGTGCTTATCATCATCATCATCATTTTTACATCTGTTTTTCCACACTCACAGGGGTTAGAAACAATTATTAAAATGGAATTCGGAAAATATCTTAACAAAATGTTAAGGAGGTTTTAATTTAAATATAAATACTCCAAAATTAGAGGCTTTGTATTATAAAACAGATGATAGGACTGGGGTCCCTTATTATTAAAAGACCCAAGAAACCCTCTATGAGACACATCATAGGAAGCTGGCAAATCTTGCACGAGTGTAAGCTGTAAGAACATTATAAAACAAGAAGTAGTCTCACAGCTTGCTTTCAAAAAGATTAGAATATAGAATATAAAAGTGAATATATAAACTTACCTCAATATCATTTCTAATATGTTGCTCAGATGTACGACAAATCTTCTGTGTCTGTGATACACTCAGTTTCGTACATTTGTTCACATATTTGCCTTCCATACCAGTCTTAGCTTTCATTTCCTGTATTTGGTCTTTTAAGTAAGCAATCATCTCATTTCGGCTTTCGATCTCTCGTTCTTTTTCTTCTGTAACCTCTGCCAGAAGTTTGTTTAATTCCTTCAGTCTTAGCTGACTGCATCGTTCCCTTCACATAAAAGTTAGAAGACTCAAATAAAATCATACTGAAATCATACATAAAATGATAACATTTCATTTTTATTTTTATCATCAACATCTATGATTAGTAATTATGTTTTCATTCTCGAAGAGATTTCTGAAAATAGCAGTCTCATGAGAGAAATCTTTAGAGAAATCTTTGATAACAAATTTTTTTTTAAAATACAGAAAATTTTCTTTAAAAAATATAGAACAGTAACTTTGCCATCTTAGCATCGTTTTATCGATAAGTTACAATATGCTATGCAAGTGGAAAATAGAATGATTCGAAAAGTAATAAATGAATCTCACCTCGAAAACAGTAATCAAATTATCTCAAGTAAAGGTCTAGAAGTAAAGTGAGAGCTAAAATGTCATAAACATGACAAATCAATAATTTAAATGCTAAAGAATATTAACCCTGTCTTTCCAGTTTTCCTGTTTAACATTATGTTTTGCAATAACTATCTTGGAAATTTAGACACATAATCACCAATCAGTCAGTATGAACCCGAATCTTCCAAATTATGGAAGCAATGTGGATACGGATAATTGGTGACAAGGACATCAAACCACCTTATTTTCCTTTGCTTGTGATGCATTAACTATGTAATACAAAAAGATTCACAAGCTTTGAACTATTAAACTGATCAAAGAATTTTATTGATAATGCTCTCATAAGAGGACATATTAATCAACATTACTAACTGCCAAGAGGTGATATCATAAAGAATTTAAGAACAACTAAGATAGTTCATATCCCAGAAGACAATCAAAGATGAAACCAATTGAAACAGTGCAAAACACACAAAAAAAACATGATAAATGAGAGCAACAGTCTGGAAAATTTAAATTAATGATCATAACAATACCATTTCATAAATTTAGTCATATGGCAAATCAAATTAGTATTATGAAGAATCATGAAAGGTGCTCATATACAATGAATACATCCATAAATGAATACTCTGGCAGTATCAGTAGAGGGTTGGACGCCATGCTTTGCAGCATACAGTTACGGCCCTTTATGATCTGAGTTCAAATCCTGCCGAGGTTAACTTTGCTTTTCATCCTTACGGGTTTGATAAAATAAAGTACCAGTCACACACTGGGGTCGATTTAATCAACTTTCCCCTCTCCCAAAATTGCTGGCCTTGTGCCTAAAGTAGAAACAATTATTATTGCTGTTGTTGTTGCTGCTGTTGTTGATTGACAAAAGCTTCAAGTGTTTAATTATTTTCTGAGTTCAAATCCCACTGAGATAAACTTTGTCAGGTAGTGGGATTCAACATAATCAACTGTTCTCTCACCAATATTTATGTATAAATAAAATTATCATTATCATTATTAAGATGAATCTTAATTCCTGGTTTAGTCAAGATAGTGAACCACATCCAGTTTTCTTAGGCAACATGACATTGTTTCATCCTTTTCAGTTTATATCCAGTACCTTTTGTATTATTCCAATTGTTCCAGGCAAACAAGGTTTCTGTAACATTTCTACTGTAAGATTCATACTTTCTTCCTTACCTTCCATGTGAGTATCAAATGGACTATCAAGCTGGGTCTATCAACTGACACATCTTGCTTTTCTTTTTGATCTAGCTGTTTATCAGTTTATATGGGCCAATCCCATAAAATTTTGCAATCTTCCAACTCCAATACTTTCTCCGGTTGGTGCATATACCATTTGTCTGTCTTGACAAATCCCCACTTCTCACACAGTTTCTAATGGATTACATTGGCCATGTTATCATGTCTCACCTTCTTAAATTCATTTTGAGCAAGTTTCAGGCACTCTGAGATAATGTGTGCCACTGTTTCAATTGCTCCACCCAACAATCGACACAGAGAACATACATCGTCTCCATATACTGATTTTCTGATGTTATTCATGCAAATTGCCTGATCTTGTGCTGCAATTTTTCAAATATCACTTCTTTAGCCAATCCTATGATTTCATCCCTCTCACTTTTTCTCAGCTTTTCTAAACTGCCCTCATATGCAGTTTCATGTTCATTCTATACCTTTTCTTTTCTTTTTCCACCAGTATTAGTTCCTAACAAACCTGTTCTCTTTACTTCTCTCAGTAACACCTCTCTGGGCATACGTAAACGTTGCTTTAACTCTTCTATTTCTATTCTAACACAATCGTCTATCCCAATCCAACCTCGGTCTCCATTTGCTCTTTTCATATATAATTGGTCCACATCTGGCTTGAGGTGATGTGCTCCATACAACGTCAGCAGCTTTTTCGTTTTGTCATCCAAAGCCTCCAACTCTGCCTTCATCCAATCTATGATGCCAGCCCCATATCTAATGATTGACACTGCTCTTGAGTTGGTAGCAGAGATAATATTCCCACAGTTGAGTTTTGATTTAAATATTGTCCTCAATCGTCATAATACTCTTTGCTTATCTGATCCTTCATCTCTTTATGTTTTATTCCAACTGTTTCCAATATTCCAAGATATTTATATCCTCTTCCTTCTCTGCATTTCATCATGTTACTATCTAACATTACAATTCCTTTTGTGCCTCTCCTTTGTTCTGTCCTACGCCATCTTGTTGGTAGTAGGACAGAACAAAGGAGAGGCACAAAACAAAGAAAAGAATCCCCAGTCACTGAAGAGGTCACATAATGTGTGACGAAAGAACTTTGACAATATATGAACCAACCGACCAACCGGAAATTTATAAATTTTTAAATTTATAATCTAATTTATAATAAATTGGAGTGAAAGCAACTGGTGCGTGTGTTTCTTGATGGCAACATGACCCTCCCAAAGTATAACAATATATATATATATATCCTTGACCACCTTGACCGACCATATAACATATTATAAAGTTAGAAGAAATAATAGACACAGATATATACCTATTTTTCTTCAATGTCCCGACTGTACAGTTTCGCTGGTCACTATGCAAACATTTTATATCATAGAGATGTAACATTGTTGAGAGGTAAGCCAGCTTTTCAAGGGAGCACCTCAGGGAAAGAACGCTTCTAGACACGTCCGTAGCATGTGAGAGAATCACAAAAAGGCGGAGGGAGATACTATCACGTGATACACCGGTCAAGAAAGGGGACTAAATCCCTTGTAGCAGTGAAAAATATCTCAGAAGGCAGAGGGGATATTGATATGATACAGAGGCTACAGAGGGGTATATACATGTATATGTATGTATGCACATATATATGTGTACCTCTCATTATTGTATATATTCATTTCATTTTACGTCCGTTTTTCCCTGCTTGCAAGGGTGGGACGGGAACTGATTCTGGCTTGATATATATATATATATTTATGTATATGTGTATATATATATATCATCATCATCATCACCATTTTACGTCCGTTCTTCCACGCTAGCATGGGTTAAACGATATATATATATATATATATATATTTATGTATATGTATATGTGTATATATATATATATGTGTATCATCATCATCATCATCATTTCATTTTACATCCGCTTTTTCCCTGCTTGCAAGGGTGGGACGGGAACTGATTTTGGCTTGGTTTATACAGCTGGATGCCACCAACCTCATTTACAGTGAGTGCTGGGTGCTTTTTTGCCGTGGCACCTGCACGACCACTTTGCAGTGGAATGATATGGACCCCAGTCCCTATCATTTCATTTCTACAGCTGAGTAAACTGGAGCAATGTGAAATAAAGTGTCTTGCTCAAGGAAACAACACATCACCCGGTCTGAGAATTGAACTCACAACCCTTTGATTGCAACGCCAATGCTTTAACCACTAAGCCATGTGCCTCCATTTATATATATATATATATATATATATATATATATATATATATATATATATACATGTATATATGTATATATATGTGTGTATATATATGTGTATATATATATTAAAATATAAATATTAATAAAATAGATGTTCTTTTGATCAATTACATTTTATTATACATATTTCGGATGTACAACAGTACGTCCTCATCAGACAAAATATAATGATACATGACATACCCTGAGATAATCATTGAATATCGTTTAACACTTTAATATATATATATATATATATATATATATATATATATACATATATATATATATATATATATATATATATATATACATGTATATATGAACACTACTAAATTCATCCACTTCTTTGTGATAAAACCTTTCCATCTCACACGATCCAACATTAACTGCCTCAATTCTTCACCGGATAATTGTGTTTTTCTCAATGACTCTCTTTAATGTCTTGAGAGGTCTTTTATATTTGCGCTTACATTAGTTGGCTTCCTTAGTAAAAGTTTTGTAGCAGATTTGTCAGCTCTCATGACATGACTTGCAAGTTGAAGAGGCTTGATATGGATAGTATGACTAATGGGCAGGAGGTTGCCATAGAAAACTTTGTTTGTAACACAGTCGAGAAGTTTCATGCTTTTTATCTTACTTACCATTCGTGTATAGCAACCATCTAAAGCTTTGGTGATAGGTGTTGTTATTGACCATGATTCACAAGAATACAATAAGATTGATTCCACTCAAGCTTTGAAATAATCTAACTTTTATTTTTGTGGTTATATTAGATTACCACACCCTAACTAGCAAGTTCCCAGCAGCCCATGCTGGTGCTATCTTGGTGTTTACATAAGATGAGTAGGTGTATGTGCCAAGCTATTTGGGACAACTCCCGTCTAACCCATGCTAGCATGGAAGAAAGACGTTAAACAATGATGATGATGGTGATGATGATGATATATATATATGTATGTGTGTATATATATATATATATATAAATGTATGTGTATGTATATATATATATATATATATATATATATGTATATATATATATATATATACGTTATTCCGGGTTGAATCGGAGGTAACCACAGTAAGGTACTCAATACATAGCAGAGTATAAAAGTTTTAATATAGATGAGATTCTACAGGACTAGAACTGTTTCATTCTTTAGAAATCATCAGGAGATGATTTCTAAAGAATGAAACAGTTCTAGTCCTGTAGAATCTCATCTATATATATATATATATATATATATATATATATATATATATATATATATATATATATATATGTATATATATATATATGTATATATATATATGTATATATATATATATATATATATGTATATATATATATATATATATATATATTTCGTTTCTGAATTTGATTAGCAAGATTCTTTATCTGAAAACGTGTGATGAAACCAATATTGTTATACTTTGGGAGGGTCATGTTGCCAATAAGAAACACAAGCACCAGTTGCTTTCACTCCAATTTATTATAAATTAAATTTATAAATTTAAGAATTTATAAATTTCCGGTTGGTTGGTTGGTTCCACAACCGGACGGTTGTTCATATATTGTCAAAGTTCTTTCGTCACACATTATGTGACCTCTTCAGTGACTGGGGATTCTTTTCTTTGTTTTGTGCCTCTCCTTTGTTCTGTCCTACGCCATCTTGTTTTTGTGTGTGTTGTCAAGATGGCATAGGACAGAGCAAAGGAGAGGCACAAAACAAAGAAAAGAATCCCCAGTCACTGAAGAGATCACAGAATGTGTGACGAAAGAACTTTGACAATATATGAACAACTGTCCGGTTGTGGAACCAACCAGCCAACCGGAAATTTATAAATTCTTAAATTTATAAATTTAATTTATAATAAATTGGAGTGAAAGCAACTGGTGCATGTGTTTCTTATTGGCAACATGACCCTCCCAAAGTATAACAATATATATATATATATATTTATACTCGGAATTTTACCTAGAGTGCTTAAAATTATTTGTGACTAATCCCGGTCTTTTTTTTAAAAAAAAGTGCGATAATATTGCTATTTTGCTGAACTCCTTACATTTTGTAGAGTTTTTTGACTGTTGTTTCTTGTAAATAGACATTCGTCTCATTCTGACGTCACCAGCCATGTCTCTCCATGTGTGTTTATTTTCATAATTCCGCATGAGGTGAACTAGCCTGCTTTTAAATTCCCTTTTTGGCATATTTTGGCAGTGGAACTTTTGGTTATCGCATTGAGCTCTACTGAGGAACGAATCCAACCGTGACTAATTCCACTGAAAAGTTTCGTGAAATAGCCTTTTTAAGACTATATAGAGCATTTGTAGTTTTTCCAAATTGAAGGATGCGTATTTAAACTTTATTTTATTTTGAGTTAAGACACTATTGGTTTTTTCCGTGGATTTCACAAAATCTGTGGTTAAAATCTCTGTCTTGATTTTTTTTTTTAATTGAGTTTGAATTATTTTCCCATATCTTACATTAATTATTTTCCATTTTGATGTTATAGTCACTTATATATTATGAAATACTGTTGGCTTCTTGCTCACATTAATTTCTATATTTTCATTTATATATATATACATATATATATATATATATATATATATATATATATATATATATATATATATGTATGTGTGTATATATATATATATATATATACACACCAGTTGGTGCTACTGGTAACATGTATCCCAGTACAACCTGTATCATGGTCGAGTCGTTGGCGACGGAACTGGCAACCCCACCAAGGTTTCTTGGGGAGGAGGTTGACGTTGGAGTCCAGCAGAAAGAGGATTTGCTTTGAAATCACTATACGTATCTGAGGAACTTGCGAATCCAGAGTCAGGTTCAATCCACACACAGATCGCAGCTCGAGCTGTTTGCCGGAGAAACAATTGTAATACGTAATAAATTGTGTTCCGATGCATCACTGGTTCTTCATTTTCCATATTATATATACTGTTTGTTCCTCCTTCAATGATCACATACATTACACACCTGAACTGCCTCTCACATGGCCTGAAGACATTATGTACTTCATAGCCCCTCATGTACGTCTATCATTACTTCATAAATCAGCCTCCCATCTAATTACATTGATATCTGAGGCTTTAACAAATTGAATGAACTCATATTTGGTTTTAACATTTCAAAGTTATGATTTTCTTTCTCTCTCTCTTTCTATGCCTCTATCTAACCATCTATCTATCTATCCCTAACTCTCTCCCTCTCTCTCTCTATATATATGTGTGTGTGTGTGTGTGTGTGTGTGTGTGTGTGTGTGTGTGTGTGTGTGTGTGTGTGTGTGCATGTGTGTGCATGTGTGTGTGAGTGTGTCTTTCTTGTGTTGTTACTATTGTTGTTGTTAAAAATGGAACTGGAAAGCCATTTTATTGCAATTTATTTTCTTTATTCATTAGTATTAGATATTAAATATCTTATTCAGAGAAATTTGAAAAGAAAAAAAAGATTTTACTCACAAAAATTTTGAAATAAATTAAAGTTTTTACATTCATATATTTCAGTGGAACACACTATTTTCAAGACATGTAGAATTATAGACAGGAATTCTTTTTTATATTCAACCCTTCCATTCTGGTACAGAGACTTTGAAAGCACTGTCATCAATGGCTTTATGAAGTGATGCAAGGAAAATCATGGATATTGAATATGAAATGAATCAAGTTAGTAGGTTGTATTGACATCATGAATTTGTGCTTCTCCTGTTGGAACTAGGACCAGACCTTCCATCTTCCTGATATAGTAGTAGTTTGACACACATTCTTTCCAGGCAAATCGTATTCTTATATATATATATATATATATATATATATATGTGTGTGTGTGTGTGAGTCCTGGGTTCAATCAGGGGTAACCACAGTAAGTAAGGTACTCAATACATTAGTAGAGTGTAGACATAATATTTAATATAGAAATGGCTTCTACAGGACTAGAACTGTTTCATTCAAAAGAAATCAGCAGGAAAGCTTTCCTGATGATTTCTTTTGAATGAAACAGTTCTAGTCCTGTAGAAGCCATTTCTATATTAAATTTGATATAAAGAAATCATCAGGAAAGTTTTCCTGATGATTTCTTTTGAATGAAACAGTTCTAGTCCTGTAGAAGCCATTTCTATATCAAATTTGATTTGATATATATATATATATATATATATATATATATATATATATATATATATATATATATATACCATAAAACATGTCTATAGAATCACCAGATAAAATCATCATCATCATCATCATCATCAACGTTTAACGTCCGTGTTCAACATATGTTGATTTAAAACTGCACTATCCACAAGTGTTTTTTAACCTTCATATCATGTCCTCCTATTTTATCTGATGAAAACACAAATGTTATTGCATGATGATATTTGTTTTTGAAATGCGCATAATAAAATACATGGAACTCATTTAACCATCTTTTGATCTTATATATTATGTATACTCCAGTCCTACAAACTGTAGAGTGCTTCTTAACCGATATCTGCATTGCTTTATTGTACTACAATAAAACTCACCTCCTACATATATATATATATATATATATATATATATATATATATATATATATACAATATTAAATAAATGGAAACTATATTTATAAAACCATATTTATTTCATTATATATATTTCGGGGATATCATATTAACAATATGCTATGCCTTCCTCAGACAAAATACAATATAAACAGTTTTATAGATAAATAGATTCGACATACCGTTATAACACCGACTTCCATTTGAAGAGGTTTAAGCTGGCAGCTTAAACCTCTTCAAATGGAAGTCGGTGTTATAACGGTATGTCGAATCTATTTATCTATAAAACTGTTTATATTGTATTTTGTCTGAGGAAGGCATAGCATATTGTTAATATGATATCCCCGAAATATATATAATGAAATAAATATGGTTTTATAAATATAGTTTCCATTTATTTAATATTGTAAATATACTCCAAATATTTGTCGAGTGCTTTTATATCAGTTATAAATATTTACTAGTTGTAACCCAACAATTTTAATTATAACTTTCCATGTATATATATATATATATATATATATATATATATATATATATATAAAGATATACTAAAATATTCAAAAATAGTTTGTAGTGTGGTTATGATGTTGATATCAAAAGAAATTATATATAATTAGTTATTTCCTGCACTCAACCTAATACTCTAATCACTAAGCCACATGCCTTCACACAAACACACACATTCATGTAAACGCTGCCTGTAACTGTATTTACACACCTAACTAACATACACACACACAAACATATATATGTATATATATATATATATAAACATATATATACATATATGTTTATATATACATATATACATATATGTTTATATATATATATATATATATATATATATATATAAATGGAAAAGAATGAAACGAAATTTCATTTCTCACTCTTAGTACGGCTGGTACTTAAATGTAAGTATGTACACGTACATACATATATGTATACAGACGTACAGTAGCATGTATATATATACATACATGCACACATATATATATATGTACGTAGGGGTTTACCGAACATTTATTATAATGTTCGGTTTGTTTGTTTGTAAACAAACAAACAGCCCGAATTACGCCGTACGTTGTTCAGGCAACCATCATCGCCTTTTTGTTCAACACTGACACAGGAACAATGTACTAGTTTCAACCTTATTAGCTATCGTCAGCATCGTATACCTTCCTGCCAGATGTTTGAACGTCTGAAAGTATATACTTTCCTTATGCATATTAACATATACATATGTTTATATATACATATACACATAAATACATATATGTTTATATATACCTATATATATGTTTATATATACCTATATATATATATATATATATATATATATATATATATAATATATATATATATATATATATATATACATATATGTTTATATATATACATATATATATACACATATATATATATATGTTTATATATACCTATATATATATATATATATATATATATATATATATATATGTATCAATGCCAAAATGCTTATCAGCACAGCAACAAATAGGAACAACAACAAAGTATGAAGACGTCGCATCTCAGAGTTGCAACACTTAATGTTGGCACTCTCAGATCTGCTGAAATAGCAGAGATGCTGGAGAGAAGGCATGTGGATGTGTGCTGCGTGCAAGAGGTGAGATAGAGAGGTGCCTTTGTGAGACTAGTCGTAGGCAAACATCTTAGCTATAAGATTTCTGGGTAGGTAAGGAGTAGGAATTTCCTGGCTGAGAGATGGATCAATAAGACAATAGAGGTAGTTCGAGTTAGTAATCAAATAATTAACCTTAGATTAGTTATAGGCAGGAGACTACTGACAATCATCTCTGCCTATGCTCCCCAAGCAGGCCTAGGCAAAGATGAGAAAGACTGCTTTTACGAGCAACTTTTACAAACAACCGCAATGACAGAGGATGGAGACATCGTTATGCTAGCAGGAGACTCCAATGGTCATGTTGGACAGCTCCAGGATGGTTACACTGGGGTACATGGTGGGCACGGTTACGGCTCAAGAAATGAAGAAGGAGTAAGACTTCTTGAATTTTTGTGATGCAGGTACACTGACTATTTGCAACACAAACTTCCAGAAACCTGCCAATCACCTAATAACCTACAAATCTGGTGAGCACATAAGCCAGATTGACTTCTTACTAGTTAGGCAGAGGGACAGGCAGATATTGTCTAATACCAAGGCATACCCTAGGGAAGAATGTACCCCACAGCATAGGTTAGTCGTTAGTGATATCTCAGTAAGCAAGAGATGGAATGAGACATACAGGAAGGTGTGGAGAAGAAAGGTCTGGAAGCTAAAAGACCTTTCACTAAAATACAAATTTAGGAAAGCCCTTCAAGATGTATAAGACGAAAAATAAGACGATTTAGAGACGTATGACATAGATAATAACTGGAATTTCTTACGTGACAACTTGCTGCAGGCTACTGATGAAACTTGTGGCTGGAGCAGAGCTCCAACCAGAGAGTGACCTGGTGGTGGAACAGCACAGTAGATAAGGCTATTAGAGACAAAAGACTAGCATGGAAGGCTTGGAAAAAGGGTGGGAGTAGGGAAGAATATACAGCCGCTAAGAGAGAAGCTAGACGTCAGGTGTACTTAGCATGCAGGGAGGCGGAGAGTAGGAGGTTTGCCAATGTTCTGCGATGGGAAGATCAGAGGCGTGCGGTGTTCCACATTGCAAGGCAGTGTGTCAATGCAAATCAGGATGTTGTTGGAGATAAATGTGTCCGGGATGATGCCGGTGTACTTAGTGTCACAAATGATCAGAAAAAGGAGGCCTGGAAATGTCATCATGAGAGACTGATGAATGTGGAGAACGATTGGGAGAGAGAGAAATTACCCTTAGTAGATCCGACAGAGGGACCAGTTATTGAGATTGACGAATATAGGGTCCAAGAGGCGATTAAGGAAATGAAAAATGGTAAGGCTGCTGGACCATCGGGAATAATTGCTGAGATGCTGAAGGCATCAGGGGACGTAGGCACTAAACTGGTTGCATCATCAATCAGGCTATATATGGTGGTGCAGTTTGGTTTTGTGCCTGGGAAGAGTACAACAGATGCCCTCTTCTTGGTGAGACAATTGCAAGAGAGGTTCTTAGAGAAAAATAAGCCACTATACTTAGCCTTTGTTGACCTAGAGAAGGCCTTTGATAGGGTACCCCGATCTGTCATCTGGTGGTCCCTAAGGAAGATAGGTGTTGAGGAATGGCTTGTGAGGACTTTGCAAACTTTGTACAGAGGTACTCTCAGTAAAGTCAGGGTAGGAATGGAGTTTAGTGAGGAATTCCAGATACAAGTAGGAGTACATCAAGGTTCAGTCCTCAGCCCGCTCTTGTTCATTATAGTCCTCCAAGCCATAACAGAGGAGTTTAAGACTGGCTGTCCATGGGAACTTCTCTATGCTGACGATCTGGTTCTTATAGCAGAATCATTAGAGGAGCTAGAGAAGAAATTCTGGCTATGGAAACAGCAGTTGGAATCAAGAGGACTGAGAGTGAACCTAGCTAAGACAAAAGTGTTGATGAGTAGAAAAGAGGACAAAACTCTGATTCCGTCAGGGAAATGGCCATGTTCGATATGCAGAAAAGGAACTGGCATAAATTCTATAAAATGCACACAATGCAGATCCTGGGTACACAAGAGATGTAGCGGGATAGCAGGCAAACTAACAGGTAGAGAGAAATATGTATGCAGTAGATGTACAGGGAAATTAGACAGTAGAAGTCGCATTGATAGACACATTTTTCAAATGCAGGAGGACGCTATAGAAGTGGTGGATAGCTTCCGGTACCTAGGAGATCAGATTAGCAAGGGGAGGAGGGTGTTTCAAGGCCATAGTATCTAGAATAAGGACGGTTTGGAAGAAGTTTAGGGAGCTGCTTCCTCTGCTGATGAAGAAGGGTTTCTCCCTGCGTACGAAAGGCCGGTTGTATGATGCCTGTGTGAGGAGCGCGATGCTGCATGGTAGTGAGACATGAGCAGCAACTGCAGAGGATATGTGACGGCTGGAGAGAAATGAGGCAAGCCTGCTCCGTTGGATGTGCAGTGTAAATGTGCATGAACGACCTGGCATGAATGTGTTGAGAGAGAAACTGTGTCTGAGAGGGATAGAATGTAGTGTACGGGAGAGGAGACTGAGGTGGTATGGACATGTGATGCGCATGGAGGATGACCGATGAGCAAAGAAGTGCCAGGAAATGCCAGTTGATTGAAGGAAGACGTGGTAGAGGTAGACCACGAAAAACATGGGCGGAGGTGGTGAGAACAGACCTCAGATCGTTGAAGCTCACGGTGGAGATGACAAAGGACCGTGACGACTGGAGAGATGCTGTGCTGAATAAGACCCGTCCCACCCTTGCAAGCAGGGAAAAGTGGACGTAAAATGATGATGATGATGATGATGATGATATGTATATATATATATTAAAATAACAGATTAAAGTTTAAGCAAAGAATAGCTGCTTTCACCCTTAACGGGATCTTCTGAAACTAACTTTTTTTTTTGTGTGTACGTGCCTGTATTTGTATACCTAAGGTGAGTGTTTTCACGTATGCTTGTGTATGTACGTATATGATGCATGTATATATTTATTTAATTTCAATTACCTCTGTATTTTATTTACTTTATTCTTACTCTGAAGCCGAGAATCATTCGGTTTCCTAGTTAGAATTTTGTCTAATACTTCAGTTATACCATTTACGTGATTTTGTCTTTGCGTGCAATTGTTATCCACGCTCCACATATGACGTATTATCTTCGTTTTTTCCATTCATTGCCAGAGAACATCTCTATGAACCACCTAATAGAATATTAGTCTACGACTTCTTTTATACCATAAACGTGGTTTTGTCTTTGCGTGTAATTGTTTTTCACCGCTCCAAATAATAACGTATTATATTCGTTTTTTTCCCATTCTTTGTCAGGGAATGTCTTCCTGTCTTCCTCCGGTTGCAACGTTTTTTGAAATATTCACTTCCCCGTTCACAGATTGACTTTGTTAGTTTCAGAAGATCCTGTTAAGGGTGAAAGCAGCGATTCTTTGCTTAAACTTTAATCTGTTATTTTAATAAATATTTGCTCTACGGTTCTTATATATTTGATATATATTTTCCTTATCGAGCCCTCTTTGGATTTTAGTCTTCAAATTTATTATTATTACTATATATATGTGTGTGTGTGTGTGTGTACGTATGTATGCATGTATGTATGTATGCATACCAAAATATTCAAACATGGTTGGTAGTGTGGACATGATGTTTGTATCAAAAGACGTTTTATATAATTACACCTATTTCCTGCTCTTTAATGATTAAACATCAGATGTAGTGCAGTGAATAATTTAAAATTCAGCAACATACACCATTTGGCAGGAAATTCTCAACAAAATAAACAACAATCAGATGTGTTTATAAAACGATTCGATACTGATACGCTTTTTTCCTCTCTCTTCTTCCTAGTTCTACTTCCTCTATCAGCACTTTACAAGTAAAAAAACAGTCAATCCCATCAAACTACATAAGAATCACTAGAATTTATCAAATTAATGAACCGATTACATTTAACAAGCTTAAATTTACTGTCAATTTCTCTCTGTCATTCTCCCTCTCTCTTTCACTCTCTCTAATTCTCCTTCTCTCGTGCACTTGCTCTCATTTCCCCCCCACCCTCTCTCTCTTTCACTCTCTCTAATTCTCCTTCTCTCGTGCACTTGCTCTCACCCCCCCCCCTCTCTCATTCCCTCTCCTCTCTCTTTCTCTTATTCCCTCTCTCTCTCTCTCATACTCTCTCTCTCTCTCTTTCACTCTCCTCTCATTCACTTGCTCTCATTCAACTCTCTCTCTCTCTCTCCCTCTCTCATGCATTTGCTCTCCTTCCTTCTCTCTTTCATACACTCTGTAACTCTCCATCTCTCATGCATTTGCTCTCATTCCTTCTCTCTCTCTCTCCCATATACTTTCTCTCTCGCTCCCTGTAACTCTCCCTCTCTCATTCACTTGCTCTCTCTCTCTCTCTCATGCACTTGCTCACCTTCCTTCTCTTTCACTCTCTTAAATTTCTCTCTCTCTCTCACACACACACACTCTATCTCTCTCATACACTCTCTCACTCCCTCGCTCTCCCTGTAACTCTCCCTCTCTCATACACTCTCTCACTCCCTCGCTCTCCCTGTAACTCTCCCTCTCTCATGTACTCTCCCTCCCTCCATATCTATCTCTCAATCTCTTTTGAAATCAAATTTATAAACTGGTCACATTTCACAATCTACAGTTTATAATTAGACTAAAGTCTCTCTGAATGTTATGAAATTTATGATAAATCACTTTTTTTGCTTATTCTCTCTGTTTCACTAGTCTCTCTCTCTCTCTCTGTATATATATATATATATATATATATATATATATATACACACACACACACACACACATATACATATATATATACACACACACACACACATATACATATATATATATCATCATTTCATTTTCCATCCGCTTTTCCCTGCTTGCAAGGGTGGGACGGGAACTGATTCTGGCTTGATTTCTACAGCTGGATGCCCTTCCTAACACCAACCTCATTTACAGTGAGTGCTGGGGCTTTTTCCATGGCGCCTACACGTCCAATTTACAGTGTGGGCTGGGTGCTTTTTTGCCGTGGCACCTCCACGACCACTCTACAGTGGAATAATATGGACCCCAGTCCCTATCATCTCATTTCTACAGCTGAGTAAACTGGAGCAATGTGAAATAAAATGTCTTGCTCAAGGAAACAACACATCGCCCGGTCTGAGAATTGAGCTCACAACCTTTCGATTGCAAGGCTAATGCTCTAACCACTAAGCCATATGTGCCTCCATATACATTTATATATACATAGAGAACTGGATTCACATACATTATGTCCTTGAGCAAGACACTTTATTTCATGCTGCTCCTTCTACCTGGAGTTGCGACCGATAGATAGTATTAGTAATTGGAAAGACCAACGGAAACATTGTTTCCTCGGTCCGATTTGGCGAAAGTCGACCGACTATATATTATATATGCATACACATATATGAAAAAATTCAGGACCCCAACAGCTGAGCTCCGGCCATTATATATACATATACATTATAGGCGGTGGATTGGCAGTATCGGTAAAGGGTCGGACGCCATGCTTTCCAGCATAGTTACGTCCCTTTACGATCTGAGTTCAAATCCCGCCGAGGTTGACTTTGCCTTTCATCCTTACGGGGTCGATAAAATAAAGTACCAGTAATGTACTGGGTAATTGCTGGCCTTGTGCCTAAAGTAGAAACAATTATATATACATATACATATATATAAACATATACACACATATAGATTGATAGATATATACACACTTGCTAGCTTGGAAAATGGGTGTTAAACGATGATGATGATGATGATGACACACATGCACTCTCACACATCACTCTCACACATCACTCACACACATCACTCTCACACATCACTCTCACACATCACACACATGCACTCTCACACATCACTCTCACACATCACTCTCACACATCACTCACACTCATCACTCTCACACATCACTCACACACATCACTCTCACACATCACTCTCACACATCACTCACACACATCACTCTCACACATCACTCTCACACATCACTCACACACATCACTCTCACACATCACTCTCACACATCACTCTCACACATCACTCTCACACATCACACACATGCACTCTCACACATCACTCTCACACATCACTCTCACACATCACTCTCACACATCACTCTCAAACATCACTCTCACACATCACTCACACACATCACTCTCACACATCACTCTCACATATCACTCTCACACATGCACTCTCACACATCACTCTCACACATGCACTCTCACACATCACTCTCACACATCACTCTCACACATCACTCTCACACATCACTCTCACACATCACTCTCAAACATCACTCTCACACATCACTCTCACACATGCACACACACATCACTCTCACACATGCACTCTCACACATGCACACACACTCATCACTCTCACACACAAGCACACACACACATGCCCTCTCACACATCACTCTTACACATTCACACTCACACATGCACTCTCACACATCACTCTCACACATTCACACTCACACATGCACTCCCATACATGTACAGACACTCATCACTCTCACACATGCACTCTCTCACATCACTCTCACACATGCACTCTCACACACATCACTCTCACATGCACTCTCACACACACTCTCACACATCACTCTCACACATGCACTCTCACACGCACTCTCACACATCACTCTCACACATGCACTCTCACACATCACTCTCACACATGCACTCTCACACGCACTCTCACAAATCACTCTCACACATGCACTCTCACACATGGACTCTCACACACACACATCACAGTCTTACTCCCCTCACTCTTCTTTTTTTGTTTGTTTATCTTTTCAGAGAGTTAGGTTTGTGGGGTGGGGGCTATTTTCTTTTTATATATTGTTTTTTTTTCAAAATCAATCAGTCGGTGATATTGGAAATGCTTTATCAATTAATTATGTTTCGAAAAACTAGTAGGAAAACACATCAATTAAGAAATTATTAATTAATCAGACCAATTACTAAAGCATGTTCTCCTCTGATCAATTGATTAATCACATTGGCTTCATTCTGTAGACTCTGGCCATACTGGGGCACCACACTTTTTTACTAGCTTCATTCATTAGACTCTGGCCATTCTGGGGCACTACCTTTACTCTTTTACTGGCTTCATTCATTAGACTCTGGCCATACTGGGACACCACACCTTTTTACTGGCTTTGTTCATTAGACTCTGGCCATACTGGGGCACCACACCTTTTTACTGGCTTCGTTCATTAGGCTGTAGCCATACTGGGGCACCACACTCTTTTCCTGGCTTCGTTCATTAGACTGTGGCCATACTGGGGTACCAACTTTACTCTTTACTGGCTTGATTTATTAGGCTATGGCCAAGCTGGGGCACCACTTTTATTCTTTTATTGGTTTCACTCATTTGACTGCGGCCAAGCTGGGGTACCACCTTTCAGGAATTTAGTTGATCCTTATATGAAACTCCAAATTTCTATCTCTCCCAAGGCAGTGATCAGGCTCCAAGGCTATACAGCTCTAGACATTTGTCCAAGGTGTCACACAATTAGACCCTTGCCTAAGGCACCATCACACAGTGAGACTGAACCTGAAATCATGGGGTTGTGAAGCAAACTCCTTCACCACACACCATGTCGGCCAGCTACGAGGAATATTGGAAATACTAACAAATCATAAAATTATGGCAGCAAGATATGAATTAAAATTTAACATACGAGAGAAGTGGACAATATTATTGTTTTCAAATTAATATTTTGTGTGTATGTGTGCATGTATTTGTGTGTATGGGAGCAGAGGTGTAATTAAGTTTTGTGTATGTGTCCAAATATGTGTGTATGTATGTGTACATATGTGTGTATGGAGGAGGAGGTGTGATGTTTGTGTGTGTGTGTGCATGTATGTGTGAATGTATATGTGCATGTATGTGTGTATGGAGGAGGTGTGATAAATGTTTGTGTGCGTGCGTGCATGTATGTATGTGTACATGAGGAAGGAGATGTGATACTTGTGTGTATGCATGTGTACATGTGTGTGTGCATGTATATGTACATGTGTATGTGTGCATGTATGTGTGTGCATGTGGGGATGGAATGAAGGTGTAATTAAATTTTCATCTTTGTAAGTTCTCGATACAATAGACACACCCACACCCTACAAATTGATGGTCTCCTGCCTTAGTTAAGAACTATTATCATCATCATCATCACCATCATGGTCGTCATCATCACCACCACCATCACCACCACCAGCACCACCACCATCACCACCACCACGATCACCATCACCACCACCACCATCACCACCATCACCATCACCACAACCGTCACCACCACCACGATCACCACCACGATCACCACCACCACGCTCACCACCACCACCACAATCACCACCACCACCACCACCATCATCCTCATTGTCATGTTTATTATTATTATTATTATTATTAAGATTTTGTTGTTGAATATTTCCAGATGTTATTTCTTGAAAGAAAATTAAATTAAAAGTACACATACACACATTACATACACATACACACATTACATACACATACACACATTACATACACATACACACATTACATACACATACACACATTACATACACATACACACATTACATACACATACACACATTACATACACACATTACATACACATACACACATTACATACACATACACACATTACATACACATACACACATTACATACACATACACACATTACATACACACATTACATACACATACACACATTACATACACATACACACATTACATACACACATTACATACACATACACACATTACATACACATACACACATTACATACACATACACACATTACATACACATACACACATTACATACACATACACACATTACATACACATACACACATTACATACACATACACACATTACATACACATACACACATTACATACACATAAACACATTACATACATATACACACATTACACACACATACACACATTACATACACATACACACATTACATACACATACACACATTACATACACATACACACATTACATACACATACACACATTACATACACATACGCACATTACATACACACATTACATACACATACACACATTACACACACATACACACATTACATACACATACACACATTACACACACATACACACATTACATACACATACACACATTACATACACATACACACATTACATACACATACACACATTACATACACATACACACATTACATACACATACACACATTACATACACATACACACATTACATACACATACACACATTACACACACATACACACATTACATACACATACACACATTACATACACATACACACATTACATACACATACACACATTACATACACATAAACACATTACATACATATACACACATTACACACACATACACACATTACATACACATACACACATTACATACACATACACACATTACATACACATACACACATTACATACACATACACACATTACATACACATACACACATTACATACACATACACACATTACACACACATACACACATTACATACACATACACACATTACACACACATACACACATTACATACACATACACACATTACATACACATACACACATTACATACACATACACACATTACATACACATACACACATTACATACACATACACACATTACATACACATACACACATTACATACACACATTACATACACATACACACATTACATACACATACACACATTACACACACACACACACATTACATACACATACACACATTACATTCACATACACACATTACATACACATACACACATTACATACACATACACACATTACATACACATACACACATTACATACACATACACACATTACATACACATACACACATTACATACATATACACACATTACATACATATACACACATTACATACACATACACACATTACATACACATACACACATTACATACACATACACACATTACATACACATACACACATTACATACACATACACACATTACATACACATACACACATTACATACATATACACACATTACATACACATACACACATTACATACACATACACACATTACATACATATACACACATTACATACACATACACACATTACATACACATACACACATTACATACACATACACACATTACATACACATACACACATTACATACACATACACACATTACATACATATACACACATTACATACACATACACACATTACATACACATACACACATTACATACACATACACACATTACATACACATACACACATTACATACACATACACACATTACATACATATACACACATTACATACACATACACACATTACATACACATACACACATTACATACATATACACACATTACATACACATACACACATTACATACACATACACACATTACATACACATACACACATTACATACACATACACACATTACATACACATACACACATTACATACACATACACACATTACATACACATACACACATTACATACACATACACACATTACATACACATACACACATTACATACACATACACACATTACATACACATACACACATTACATACACATACACACATTACATACACATACACACATTACATACACATACACACATTACATACACATACACACATTACATACATATACACACATTACATACACATACACACATTACATACACATACACACATTACATACACATACACACATTACATACACATACACACATTACATACACATACACACATTACATTCACATACACACATTACATACACATACACACATTACATACACATACACACATTACATACACATACACACATTACATACACATACACACATTACATACACATACACACATTACATACATATACACACATTACATACATATACACACATTACATACACATACACACATTACATACACATACACACATTACATACACATACACACATTACATACACATACACACATTACATACACATACACACATTACATACACATACACACATTACATACATATACACACATTACATACACATACACACATTACATACACATACACACATTACATACATATACACACATTACATACACATACACACATTACATACACATACACACATTACATACACATACACACATTACATACACATACACACATTACATACATATACACACATTACATACATATACACACATTACATACACATACACACATTACATACACATACACACATTACATACACATACACACATTACATACACATACACACATTACATACACATACACACATTACATACACATACACACATTACATACATATACACACATTACATACACATACACACATTACATACACATACACACATTACATACATATACACACATTACATACACATACACACATTACATACACATACACACATTACATACACATACACACATTACATACACATACACACATTACATACACATACACACATTACATACACATACACACATTACATACACATACACACATTACATACACATACACACATTACATACACATACACACATTACATACACATACACACATTACATACACATAAACACATTACATACATATACACACATTACACACACATACACACATTACATACACATACACACATTACATACACATACACACATTACATACACATACACATATTACATACACATACACACATTACACACACACACACACATTACATACACATACACACATTACATACACATACACACATTACATACACATAAACACATTACATACATATACACACATTACACACACATACACACATTACATACACATACACACATTACATACACATACACACATTACATACACATACACACATTACATACACATACACACATTACACACACACACACACATTACATACACATACACACATTACATTCACATACACACATTACATACACATACACACATTACATACACATACACACATTACATACACATACACACATTACATACACATACACACATTACATACACATACACACATTACATACATATACACACATTACATACATATACACACATTACATACACATACACACATTACATACACATACACACATTACATACACATACACACATTACATACACATACACACATTACATACACATACACACATTACATACACATAAACACATTACATACATATACACACATTACACACACATACACACATTACATACACATACACACATTACATACACATACACACATTACATACACATACACACATTACATACACATACACACATTACATACACATAAACACATTACATACATATACACACATTACACACACATACACACATTACATACACATACACACATTACATACACATACACACATTACATACACATACACACATTACATACACATACACACATTACACACACACACACACATTACATACACATACACACATTACATACACATACACACATTACATACACATAAACACATTACATACATATACACACATTACACACACATACACACATTACATACACATACACACATTACATACACATACACACATTACATACACATACACACATTACATACACATACACACATTACACACACACACACACATTACATACACATACACACATTACATTCACATACACACATTACATACACATACACACATTACATACACATACACACATTACATACACATACACACATTACATACACATACACACATTACATACACATACACACATTACATACATATACACACATTACATACATATACACACATTACATACACATACACACATTACATACACATACACACATTACATACACATACACACATTACATACACATACACACATTACATACACATACACACATTACATACACATACACACATTACATACATATACACACATTACATACACATACACACATTACATACACATACACACATTACATACATATACACACATTACATACACATACACACATTACATACACATACACACATTACATACACATACACACATTACATACACATACACACATTACATACATATACACACATTACATACATATACACACATTACATACACATACACACATTACATACACATACACACATTACATACACATACACACATTACATACACATACACACATTACATACACATACACACATTACATACACATACACACATTACATACATATACACACATTACATACACATACACACATTACATACACATACACACATTACATACATATACACACATTACATACACATACACACATTACATACACATACACACATTACATACACATACACACATTACATACACATACACACATTACATACACATACACACATTACATACACATACACACATTACATACACATACACACATTACATACACATACACACATTACATACACATACACACATTACATACACATACACACATTACATACACATACACACATTACATACACATACACACATTACATACACATACACACATTACATACACATACACACATTACATACACATACACACATTACATACATATACACACATTACATACACATACACACATTACATACACATACACACATTACATACATATACACACATTACATACACATACACACATTACATACACATACACACATTACATACACATACACACATTACATACACATACACACATTACATACACATACACACATTACATTCACATACACACATTACATACACATACACACATTACATACACATACACACATTACATACACATACACACATTACATACACATACACACATTACATACACATACACACATTACATACATATACACACATTACATACATATACACACATTACATACACATACACACATTACATACACATACACACATTACATACACATACACACATTACATACACATACACACATTACATACACATACACACATTACATACACATACACACATTACATACATATACACACATTACATACACATACACACATTACATACACATACACACATTACATACACATACACACATTACATACACATACACACATTACATACACATACACACATTACATACACATACACACATTACATACACATACACACATTACATACATATACACACATTACATACATATACACACATTACATACACATACACACATTACATACACATACACACATTACATACACATACACACATTACATACACATACACACATTACATACACATACACACATTACATACACATACACACATTACATACATATACACACATTACATACACATACACACATTACATACACATACACACATTACATACATATACACACATTACATACACATACACACATTACATACACATACACACATTACATACACATACACACATTACATACACATACACACATTACATACACATACACACATTACATACACATACACACATTACATACACATACACACATTACATACACATACACACATTACATACACATACACACATTACATACACATACACACATTACATACACATAAACACATTACATACATATACACACATTACACACACATACACACATTACATACACATACACACATTACATACACATACACACATTACATACACATACACACATTACATACACATACACACATTACATACACATACGCACATTACATACACACATTACATACACATACACACATTACACACACATACACACATTACATACACATACACACATTACACACACATACACACATTACATACACATACACACATTACATACACATACACACATTACATACACATACACACATTACATACACATACACACATTACATACACATACACACATTACATACACATACACACATTACATACACATACACACATTACACACACATACACACATTACATACACATACACACATTACATACACATACACACATTACATACACATACACACATTACATACACATAAACACATTACATACATATACACACATTACACACACATACACACATTACATACACATACACACATTACATACACATACACACATTACATACACATACACACATTACATACACATACACACATTACATACACATACACACATTACATACACATACACACATTACACACACATACACACATTACATACACATACACACATTACACACACATACACACATTACATACACATACACACATTACATACACATACACACATTACATACACATACACACATTACATACACATACACACATTACATACACATACACACATTACATACACATACACACATTACATACACACATTACATACACATACACACATTACATACACATACACACATTACACACACACACACACATTACATACACATACACACATTACATTCACATACACACATTACATACACATACACACATTACATACACATACACACATTACATACACATACACACATTACATACATGTACACATACACACATGTACACACACACATTACATACACATACACACATTACATACACACATTACATACACATACACACATTACATACACATACACACATTACATACACACATTACATACACATACACACATTACATACATGTACACATACACACATGTACACACACACATTACATACACATACACACATTACATACACATACACACATTACATACACATACACACATTACATACACATACGCACATTACATACATATACACACATTACACACACATACACACATTACATACACATACACACATTACATACACATACACACATTACATACACATACACACATTACACACACATACACACATTACATACACGCATACACACATTACATACATATACACACATTACACACACATACACACATTACATACACATACACACATTACATACACATACACACATTACATACACATACACACATTACATACACACATTACATACACATACACACGTTACATACACACACACATTACATACACATACCCACATTACATACACATACACACATTACATACACATACACACGTTACATACACATACACACATTACATACACATACACACATTACATACACATACACACATTACATACACATACACACGTTACATACACACACACACATTACATACACATACACACATTACATACACATACACACATTACATACACATACACACATTACATACACATACACACGTTACATACACATACACACATTACATACACATACACACATTACATACACATACACACATTACATACACACATTACATACAAATACACACATTACATACACATACACACATTACATACACATACACACACATTACATACACACACATTACATACATGTACACACACATTACATACACACACATTACATACATGTACACACACATTACATACACACACATATTACATACACACACATTACATACATATACACACACATCACATACACACAGTACATACATGTACACACACATTACATACACACACACATTAAATACACACACACATTACATACACACACATTACATACATGTACACACACATTACATACACATACACACATTACATACATGTACCCACACACACATGTACACACACACACATTACATACTTGTACACACACATTACATACATGTACACACACATTACATACACATACACATATTACATACATGTACACACACACACATGTACACACAATTACATACACATACACACATTACATACACACACATTACATACACACATTACATACACACACATTACATACATGTACACACACATACAATACATACACACAATACATACACACACACATTACATACTTGTACACACACATTACATACATGTACACACGCACACATGTACACACACATTACATACACACACACACACACATTACCTACACACACACATTACACACATGTACACACACATTACATACACACACATTACATACACACACATTATAATCACACACATTACATACACACACATTACATACATGTACACACACACATTACATACACACACACACATTACCTACACACACACATTACACACATATTACATACACACACACATTACATACACACACATTATAATCACACACATTACATACACACACATTACATACATGTACACACACACACATTACATACACACACACATTACATACATGTACACACATATACATACATGTACACACACATTATATACATGTACACACACATTACATACATGTACACACACACATTACATACATGTACACACATACACATGTACACACACACACATTACATACATGTACATATTACATACATGTATACACACATATACATACATGTACACACACATTACATACATGTACATATTACATACATGTACACACACATATACATACATGTACACACACATTACATACATGTACACACACATTATATACATGTACACACACATTACATACATGTACACACACATTACATACATGTACACATACATTACATACATGTACACAGACATTGCATACATGTACACACACACATTACATACATGTAAACACACACACACACATTACATACATGTACACACACATAGAGATGCAAACACATACATATACACAGAAACATGGTGGCTGCCAACTCGTTTTCGAGTACGGCCACTACTATATATCCATGTAGGAGAACCCCTACCGATGCGCTGAACGAGTGTGACTTTTTAGTCCAGCCAGCGACTTGAAAACTCTGGTACAAACACTACACCTGTGACAATCATTGACACATAGTGCTGGGCCCATGGTACCATGTGACGACAAGTGCAGAGAGATCTCCAGATATAAAGCAATGCCTGTGCCATGAAGCTTTTATAGTGAGCAAAGGCACTGCACAAAGCCAGTCCCACTCTCTTAACCAAGATGATATTTACCAAAAAGAAGAACAAGTCAACATCATTGGATACCATCAGGGTTGCAGGTGTTATATCAGAGTTTTCCTTCTCCTAGAATTCTGCCTTGACAAAGGCTAAGGGGTCATCTCTCCCGGAAACATACATACATGTATACACACAGAAACATACATACATGTATACACACACACACATGCGTACATGTGTACACACACAATCATATACACACACAACAAACACACACACATATGTACATGTATACACACACAATCATATACACACACAACAAACACCCACACATACATACATACATACATGTAAACACTCACACAGAGACACAAACCAACACACATAAACACACATACATACGTACATGTAGACACAAACACATGCATACATGTACATACTCAAACACACACACACACACATGTACACACACACGCACTTATACATACATGTACACACTCAAACATACACAGAAATGCAAACACATACACATACAAACACACACACAGATGTAAACACTCACACACACATACAAATGTAAACACTCACTCACACACACAGATGCAAACACAGACACACGCACATTCACATAGAGCTAGAGACAAACACATACACATATACACACAAACACACACACTCACACACACAGAGCTAGAGACAAACACACACATATACACGCAAACATAAACACTCACAGACAGATGCAAACACACACACACACACACACATTCACACAGAGCTAGAGACAAACACATACACATATACACACAAACACACACAGACAGTTGCAAACACTGACACATGCACACACATTCACACAGAGCTAGAGACAAACACATACACATATACACACACACACAGACAGATGCAAACACTGACACACGCACACATTCACACAGAGCTAGAGACAAACACATACACATATACACACCAACACACACACACAGACAGTTGCAAACACTGTCACACGCACACACAGACAGTTGCAAACACTGTCACACGCACACACATTCACACAGAGCTAGAGACAAACACATACACATATACACACAAACACACACACTCACACACACAGAGCTAGAGACAAACACATACACACAAACACACACACACAGACAGATGCAAACACTGACACACGCACACACATTCATACAGAGCTAGAGACAAACACATACACATATACACACATACACACACACACAGACAGATGCAAACACTGACACACACACACACATTCATACAGAGCTAGAGACAAACACATACACATATACACACACACAGATGCAAATACTGACACACGCACACACATTCACACAGAGCTAGAGACAAACACATACACACAAACACACAAACACACACACACAGACACACAGACACACAGACAGATGCAAACACTGACACACACACACATTCACACAGAGCTCGAGACAAACACATACACATTTACACACAAACACAGACAGATGCAAACACTGACTACACGCACACACATTCACACAGAGCTAGAGACAAACACATACACATATACACACAAACACACACAGACAGTTGCAAACACTGACACATGCACACACATTCACACAGAGCTAGAGACAAACACATACACATATACACACACACACAGACAGATGCAAACACTGACACACGCACACATTCACACAGAGCTAGAGACAAACACATACACATATACACACACACAGATGCAAATACTGACACACGCACACACATTCACACAGAGCTAGAGACAAACACATACACACAAACACACAAACACACACACACAGACACACAGACAGATGCAAACACTGACACACACACACATTCATACAGAGCTAGAGACAAACACATACACATATACAGACAAACACACACACACAGACAGATGCAAACACTGACACACACACACACATTCACACATAGCTAGAGACAAACACATACACATATACACACAAACACAGACAGATGCAAACACTGACACACGCACACACACACATTCATACAGAGCTAGAGACAAACACATACACATATACAGACAAACACACACACACAGACAGATGCAAACACTGACACACACACACATTCACACAGAGCTAGAGACAAACACATACACATATACACACAAACACAGACAGATGCAAACACTGACACACACACACAGACACATTCATACAGAGCTAGAGACAAACACATACACATATACAGACAAACACACACACACAGACAGATGCAAACAATGACACACATTCACACAGAGCTCATTGGAGTAACATTAAACTGTGCCATTAGAGGAAAGAGTTAGTATAGAGGCACATTGAGCTTTATTTCAGAAGTAATCAATAATTCTATAGTTACTGAAACTCCATCAATATTTCAAACTGAAAACAAAAATTCTGTATGATAATGATTTTAATTTTTTTTTAAATAAATAAATAATACAAAAAAATCTACTTCCCCTCCCCCTCCTCTCTCCTTTCTCTTTGTCATCTGTCATGGTGGTAGCATTTGTTGAAGCCATCATCAACATCTGAAACAATAGTTCTTAAAATCTATCGTAATTTCAAAACCTTCCTATCATCATCATCATCATCATCATCACTAACATCACTACCATCACCACTATCACCACCACCCACACCAATACCACCACCACCACCACTGTCACCACCACCACCACTATCAACACAGCCACCATAACCACCACCACCCACACCAATACCACCACCATCACTGTCACCACCACCACCACTATCAACACAGCCACCATAACCACCACCACCCACACCAATACCACCACCACCACTGTCACCACCACCACCAACACTATCAACACAGCCACCATAACCACCACCACCCACACCAATACCACCACCACCACTGTCACCACCACCAACACTATCAACACAGCCACCATAACCACCACCACCCACACCAATACCACCACCACCACTGTCACCACCACCAACACTATCAACACAGCCACCATAACCACCACCACCCACACCAATACCACCACCACCACTGTCACCACCACCAACACTATCAACACAGCCACCATAACCACCACCACCCACACCAATACCACCACCATCACTGTCACCACCACCAACACTATCAACACAGCCACCATAACCACCACCACCCACACCAATACCACCACCACCACTGTCACCACCACCAACACTATCAACACAGCCACCATAACCACCACCACCCACACCAATACCACCACCACCACCACTGTCACCACCACCAACACTATCAACACAGCCACCATAACCACCACCACCCACACCAATACCACCACCACCACTGTCACCACCACCAACACTATCAACACAACCACCATAACCACCACCACCCACACCAATACCACCACCACCACTGTCACCACCACCAACACTATCAACACAGCCACCATAACCACCACCACCCACACCAATACCACCACCACCCACACCAATACCACCACCATCACTGTCACCACCACCAACACAATCAACACAGCCACCATAACCACCACCACCCACACCAATACCACCACCACCACCACTGTCACCACCACCAACACTATCAACACAGCCACCATAACCACCACCACCCACACCAATACCACCACCACCACTGTCACCACCACCAACACTATCAACACAGCCACCATAACCACCACCACCCACACCAATACCACCACCACCACCACTGTCACCACCACCAACACTATCAACACAGCCACCATAACCACCACCACCCACACCAATACCACCACCACCACTGTCACCACCACCAACACTATCAACACAGCCACCATAACCACCACCACCCACACCAATACCACCACCACCACTGTCACCACCACCACCACTATCAACACAGCCACCATAACCACCACCACCCACACCAATACCACCACCATCACTGTCACCACCACCAACACAATCAACACAGCCACCATAACCACCACCACCCACACCAATACCACCACCACCCACACCAATACCACCACCATCACTGTCACCACCACCAACACAATCAACACAGCCACCATAACCACCACCACCCACACCAATACCACCACCACCACTGTCACCACCACCAACACTATCAACACAGCCACCATAACCACCACCACCCACACCAATACCACCACCACCACTGTCACCACCACCAACACTATCAACACAGCCACCATAACCACCACCACCCACACCAATACCACCACCACCACCACTGTCACCACCACCAACACTATCAACACAGCCACCATAACCACCACCACCCACACCAATACCACCACCACCACTGTCACCACCACCAACACTATCAACACAACCACCATAACCACCACCACCCACACCAATACCACCACCACCACTGTCACCACCACCAACACTATCAACACAGCCACCATAACCACCACCACCCACACCAATACCACCACCACCCACACCAATACCACCACCATCACTGTCACCACCACCAACACAATCAACACAGCCACCATAACCACCACCACCCACACCAATACCACCACCACCCACACCAATACCACCACCATCACTGTCACCACCACCAACACTATCAACACAGCCACCATAACCACCACCACCCACACCAATACCACCACCACCCACACCAATACCACCACCACCACTGTCACCACCACCAACACTATCAACACAGCCACCATAACCACCACCACCCACACCAATACCACCACCACCCACACCAATACCACCACCACCACCAATACCACCACCACCAACACTATCAACACAGCCACCATAACCACCACCACCCACACCAATACCACCACCACCCACACCAATACCACCACCACCACTGTCACCACCACCAACACTATCAACACAGCCACCATAACCACCACCACCCACACCAATACCACCACCACCCACACCAATACCACCACCACCACCAATACCACCACCACCAACACTATCAACACAGCCACCATAACCACCACCACCCACACCAATACCACCACCACCACTGTCACCACCACCACCACTATCAACACAGCCACCATAACCACCACCACCCACACCAATACCACCACCACCACCAATACCACCACCACCAACACTATCAACACAGCCACCATAACCACCACCACCCACACCAATACCACCACCACCACTGTCACCACCACCAACACTATCAACACAGCCACCATAACCACCACCACCCACACCAATACCACCACCACCACTGTCACCACCACCAACACTATCAACACAGCCACCATAACCACCACCACCCACACCAATACCACCACCACCACTGTCACCACCACCAACACTATCAACACAGCCACCATAACCACCACCACCCACACCAATACCACCACCACCACTGTCACCACCACCAACACTATCAACACAGCCACCATAACCACCACCACCCACACCAATACCACCACCACCACCACTGTCACCACCACCAACACTATCAACACAGCCACCATAACCACCACCACCCACACCAATACCACCACCACCACTGTCACCACCACCAACACTATCAACACAGCCACCATAACCACCACCACCCACACCAATACCACCACCACCACTGTCACCACCACCACCACTATCAACACAGCCACCATAACCACCACCACCCACACCAATACCACCACCATCACTGTCACCACCACCAACACAATCAACACAGCCACCATAACCACCACCACCCACACCAATACCACCACCATCACTGTCACCACCACCAACACAATCAACACAGCCACCATAACCACCACCACCCACACCAATACCACCACCACCCACACCAATACCACCACCATCACTGTCACCACCACCAACACAATCAACACAGCCACCATAACCACCACCACCCACACCAATACCACCACCACCACCACTGTCACTACCACCAACACTATCAACACAGCCACCATAACCACCACCACCCACACCAATACCACCACCACCACTGTCACCACCACCAACACTATCAACACAGCCACCATAACCACCACCACCCACACCAATACCACCACCACCACTGTCACCACCACCAACACTATCAACACAGCCACCATAACCACCACCACCCACACCAATACCACCACCATCACTGTCACCACCACCAACACAATCAACACAGCCACCATAACCACCACCACCCACACCATAACCACCACCACCCACACCAATACCACCCACACCATAACCACCACCACCCACACCAATACCACCACCACCACCACCACCCACTCCAATACCAACACCACCACTACAGCCAATACCACCAATACCATCACCACCACCAACAACAACACCACAACCACCACCATCACCACCATCACCACGGCCACCACTACCACCACCACCACAACCACTACCATTGCAACCATCACTACCACCACCACCAACACAACCATTAACATCACCACCATTTAATATCTATTTTTCATTTTTGCATGAATTAAAACAGTTGCTACAGTCTGATACTAGACCAGTCAGTCAACACAGACTCACAAATAGAATCCATTTTGGAGGGATGGATTCTATGGCTAAATGCCCTTCCTAACACCAACCACTTTACAGAGTGTACTGGGAGCATTTTACCATGGCCCCTCATCATCATCATCAACGTTTTACATCCGTTCTTCCATGCTATCATGGGTTAGACGGGTTGTCCTCTTGTGGGCAGCTGGATGCCCTTCCTAACACCAATCTCATTTACAGTGAGTGCTGGGTGCTTTTTCCGTGGCGCCTACACGTCCACTTTACAGTGTGGGCTGGGTGCTTTTTTGCCGTGGCACCTCCACGACCACCTTGCAGTGGGAGGGTGTGGGGGCATATTGTCTATATGCTTTCAGCTTGTACCCATGGGAGGTCGGGTACTCTGTATTACTGCATGACGCCAGAGGTCACGGTTGTGTGTCACCGCCTTTGAGAGGTGTAATTGGGTAAGGTCGGCTTTTATCACCTCATCCCAGGTCTTCTTGGGTCTCCTCACTCCGCGGTTTCCATTGACTTCTAGTGCTCTGCACCTTTTTATGCAGCTGTCATCCTTCATCCGCATCACATGTCCATACCAACGCAACCACCTCTCCTGCACACAGCATTTGATTCCTCTTATGCTCAGTCTCTCTCTCAATTCATTTATGCTTTGTCGTTCATGTATATTACTATTACACATCCAACGGCCCATGCAGGCTTCGTTTCTTTCTAATCTACATAAGTCTTCCACTTTCAGCGCCCAGGTCTCACTACCATGTAACATTGCTGTTCGGATACACGCATCATACAGTCTGCCTTTCATTTTGAGGGAGAAGCCTTTTGCAGCTAGCAGTGACAGTAGTTCCCTGAACTTCTTCCATCCTGTTCTTACCCTAGTTATTGTACTTTCTGAACACCCACCTCCGCTGCTAATTCGGTCACCCTACACAACCATTTAACAAGGTGGACTAGGTACTTTTTTTATAGTGGAACCAGTACTACCAACATTACAGAGTTGACTGGATGCATTTTATCGTGGACCCAACACTATCCTATTACAACACTATAAATATATATCTATCTATTTATCTCTAGACATACTCTTCGTACTCCAGGAGATGAGGGTTCCCCCTTTTTTAGGGGGTATGTGTTACCCATATGAACTTTCTCCCCATATTTGGGAAAATCGACTAATTTTTTTAATTGAATTTGTGATAACATTTTACATGTTTTTATTGTATGTAAACTTCTCCCTTTGTATTTGTCCCCTTCTTTTGTGCCCCTGTGGCTAATAAAGAAACATATCTATTTATCTCTATACATCTATCATTTTCTGTCAATCACTATATATCATCTCAGGTCGACCTGCTAGAAATAACAGCCATATCTCACTCAAATCCTATGAAACGAAAGGGCACATTGTGTAATGTAGTCTTGAGCTACCAGGACTGGATGTGCCTAGCTGGAGTGCTTTTGATCATCTACTAAAATCTTAACTGACCAAGGGTTAAACAACAATAACAACATAACTATACAGAGAGATGGGGAGGGCAAGAGAGATGGAGGTGATGACAGTGGGAGATCGGCTCTACCACGTTCATGTTTGTGTTCATTATCTATAGATATATATATACACTCTCAAGCATCAACACAAATAAGACAGAAACACAAAACACATACTTGAAACGTTGAAATCCAAACACAGAATCACTACAATGATAACAGCATATAGAAGATAGTTACCATAACCTTCTCTTTTCATCAGACACCAGAAAAGTTATAGGTAAATCCAAAACCTAACAGCCTCAGGGCCTAAAATATTTACAAACAGCGATTATTTTAACATACAGTTGTCTCCTGTTTGTACCATTCTAAATCTAATTTTGTGCACTAAGTTTACATTTTCTGTTAAATACTACATTGCACTTGATAAATGATGGTTAAAAGACTTAAAACACTCGTTTTTAACAAATCTAAATGAGATCCCAGACCTCATTTGCTTACCGAAGGTGATGGAACTCATCAGATTGGACTAAGGAAACAATTGCTCTTTCCAATTCTGATACTATCTACTGTTCATAACCCCTGTTAAAAATAACCATTACAAATGCTTTTCAGACTCAGAGAATAACAAACCCTAAGTCATGGAGCCTACTTTAAAGTTTGTGCTGTTCTAAAATTTCCTTAAATTAAACTGTGTTTACAAACATACATTTAAGGAATTAAGAAAGAATCCAACTATAGAAACCATGCTAAAACTGAAACATATGAATGTTGAGACGGAGCCCTCAGCCAGTCTAAGAGGACAGTAGCTCTGATGGTTAACCCTTTAGCATTTAAACTGGCCATATCTGGCCAGAATTCTCTCACCTTTTTCTGTTTAAACCAGCTGTAGCCAGCCACTTATATTGATGTTAAGGTACTGTTCTCAAAATAAATAACAACAAAATCTCATAGATTTGATATTATGTAAGATAAAGCCTTTACTACGAAAATACAATAGTAAATATAGAGTAATGTAAATGCTAAAGGGTTAAGTACTGACATAATTTGTAACAACCTGTCTGACCCATGCTAGCATAAAAAAATGGATGTAAAACAATGAAAAGTCATAATGAAAATAGGCCTGAAACTTCAATTAACTAAAAATTTAAACAAAGATTTATTTCATTTATTTAATTAAAGCAGTAATTGTTATTACCAGACAGTCAAATTCCTATGGCAATTGTTAAAGTCACTCTCCAGTAGACTTTTAGTCAAACTTGTAGTGGTGGAACTGTCTAATATCCTGGGTCTCTGACGGCAGGATTTATAGGGAGATGTGGGGGTGAATGCCCTAGGGCACCCTCATCAAACAGAGCCCTACACCATTTCCGAACAGGTCCCTTTCTTCTTTCTCTCTCTCTCTTCCAGCTTATGTGTGTATATATATGTGTGTGTATATATATATATATATATAGAGAGAGAGAGAGAGAGCAAACATCACGGGCGCTCTATCTGAAAATTATTTTTAAAAAGCATTAGAAATGCGCAACCGGTAAAACTTAAAACCAAAACTGAATACTAACCAATACTATTACTAATTTTTACTTATTCCTAATTAAACTATTTTTCACTGGGAACAATTTGTCAGCATTTTCTTTTCCTTTTACCAATATATATATATATATATATACGTTATTCCGGGTTGAATCGGAGGTAACCACAGTAAGTAAGGTACTCAATACATAGCAGAGTATAACAGTTTTAATATAGATGAGATTCTACAGGACTAGAACTGTTTCATTCATTAGAAATCAGATTCCTGTTTCATTCATTAGAAATCAGATTCCTGATGATTTCTAATGAATGAAACAGTTCTAGTCCTGTAGAATCTCATCTATATTAAAACTATATATATATATATATATATGTGTCTGTGTGTGTGTGTGTATATATATATATATATATCTGTGTGTGTGTATATGTATATATATGCGTTTGTGTATATATATATATATATATGTGTGTGTGTGTGTGTATGTATATATATATATATATATATATATATATATATATATATATATGTGTGTGTGTGTGTATATGTGTGTGTATATATATATATGTGTGTGTATGTGTGTATATATATATATATATATATATATACGGTGGCCTCCTCATATAACAAAACAAATGCACACACACACACACACACATATATATATATATATATATATATATATATAAATACACACGCACACATACATACCTATGTGTATATGTATATGTGTATATGTGTGTGTGTTTTGCTATATGAGGGGCCTGCTCCAGGTCCTCCAAGGTCTAAATCTGGTCCTGGTTCTCTGACCTACTTCTCTACTGTGATTGGGATGGAGTGAGCCACCCACAAGAACTAGAATTGGACTAGCTCTTTAAGCACATCTCTCTCGACATCCTCTAGAGTAATAAATTCACCAGGGCCATGAAGTAACAACTATAGATACAATTGGTAACTAAATTTTAAAATATGTTAGCCACAGTGCAAATAACTGTAAATAGTAGTTGATAATTATAAGTAATAATTGAATAAGTTGGATAAAACACCCTTTGAGGATGAAAAGAAGTGGTCAGAGGTGTGTGGTTCGATTCCTATTATCTGTAGTTCCAGTTGCAATCTTCCTAAAATGTTTTAATTCCTAATATCCTGTACCTCATGAAACCACATTAGCAAGACATTCTTAAAAAATACAAAATATCACTATGACTGCATCACATTAAAAATTGAAGTTTCTTCTTTAGTTTTCTAAAAATTCTGAGAATGATCTGCTCACTTGTAAGATATTATAAACATTTGAATTAACAAAACATATGATACCACATTAACAATATATTCTTGTAAAGTTCAACACATCACAATGACTGCATCACATTAGAAATTAGTCTTTAGTTTTCTAAAAATGTTAAGAATGATCTGTTCACTTGTAAGATATTATAAACATTTGAATTAACAAACCACATTAACAAAACATTCTTGTAAACAACAACACAGTGCTACCTTACATTAAAAATAAATTAGTTTACTGGAAATTTTCAGTGATCTATCCACTAGTAAAGATACTATAAATATATGAATTAAAAAATCTGTTTTTAAATATTTTCTACTAAATCCTTATTGAATGTTAAGAGTTAATTAATTGTTTCTACTTTTTGGCACAAGGCAACCAATTACCCAGTGCATTACTGGTACTTTATTTTATCGACCCTGTAAGGATGAAAGGCAAAGTTAACCTCGGCGGGATTTGAACTCAGAATGGCAAGGGCCGTAACTCTATGCGTCAAAGCATGGCATCCGACCCTCTACCGATACTGCCAATCCAAATGAAAGCCAAACTTGAATCAGTCAACTCAGCTTGCACTAAGACAGAAAAACAGAGTAACAAGATAAATACAAGAACAATGACTTAAGGAAACATAATATGGTCACCATAGAAACAACATTTCAATAAAGGAAAGGATTTAAAACTACTAAAAATGCCGCAAGCAAACCAAAATTCATGAGATTTGACACAATGTAAAACTATTGACCTATAAGCCTTTTATATGTCACATACAAGCTATTTACAAAGATAAAGGCAAACAAATTAATTGAAAAACAACCACATGAACAGAGTATGAAGATATGTTTTTTTCTTTCCACCATTGAAAGTCAGGAAATGGCAGAGTCATTAGCACATTGGATTAAAAAAGCCTTGGTATTTGTACCATCCTTCTGCACTCTGAGTTCAAATCCTGTCGAGGTCAATATTACCTTTCATCCTTTCAAGGTCAATAAATAAAGTACCAGTCCAGAACTGGAGTTAATTCTCTCTCTCTCTCTCTCTCTCTCTTCATCTCCCTGTGTCTTTCTCACCTTCTTTAGAAGAAGGGAGTTTACTGTGTTCCAACCTGAAGATGGATAACTACACCTGGTTTAAATGACCCTATGTCTCCATGAAGATTTAAGCGTCCTCTCTTTCTTTTCTACCATTGGCCACCTACATACCATGAATCAATTAAATATAACATCCCAATCTTTGTAGACTACCAAAAACAATTTCACTCTGTAGAACTACTAATAGTAATGACAATCATAACAAACCGAAGTTTTAAACCAACATATATCAACATCTGTGCTCTGATTTCAAATCCTGCTAAGGTTAACTTTGCCTTCCATCCTTTTGAGGTCAATAAAAAAAAGTACCAGTCTAGTACTTGGGTCGATTCTTTCTCTATATCGCTTTCTCACTTCTTCTTCTCTCTCTCTCTCTATCTCTATCTCTCTCTCTGTTGCTATCCTTCTCTGGAAGAAATCAGCTGTGTTCAGAAGAGATGGGTTCTGCTAAGTTTTAAAAAATTCCTGAGAAATGCTGTATGTCATTATGGCATCCCTAAGACTCCACCAGGAGTTACAGATCCATACATATATATCAACGCCATATATTACAGCCCTACTGAGAAGGAATGGTACAATCAAGAGTATTAGTCCTTGATATCAACCTCAGTACATTGTCTGGTACTTGTATCGTTAACCTCAAAGATTGACAAACGGCAAAGTTAACAGAATATCATGGAAGGCAGTTAATACAGATAGCTACAAGGTCTGTTGAAAAAGTATCTAAGAATTTTCATCCCTCTAAGATTGGTGCCATGATAAAATGTATCTAGGACACTATGTAAAGTGGTTGTGATGGTGCTGTGATAATAATGTGATTGGCATTAGGAAGAGCATCTAGCTGTAGAAATCATGCCAAAAACGGAATGCATGATATGGGAAGTATTAATGTTAAGGAGACAAAATTGTGTAGAATGCAGCTGCATACATTCATAGTGTATGGTATACATTCATGTTGAGTGGTAAGAAACTCTCAGGAGAGCTGGACAGCAGAAGGTCTTCAGAGAAGTAACCTCCCTTAAGAAAGTGTTTCAAGTAGTCAGCATGTGAGGTGCTGTACTACTTACTTAATCAAATGTGGGACCCACGCTATATATAATCATGGCAATAGCAGTGAATGTATTTAGTTTTTTTAGTCCAAGATTGGCATATATCCAGGATTACTGGATATATGAACATTTACACAAGCTGGGAAAATTGCGTTTTGATAAATTAATTGTTTCTACGTTTGGCACAAGGCCAGCAATCACCCAGTGCATTACTGGTACTTTATTTTATCGACCCCGTAAGGATGAAAGGCAAAGTTAACCTCGGCGGGATTTGAACTCAGAATGGCAAGGGCTGTAACTCTATGCGTCAAAGCATGGCGTCTGACTCTCTACCGATACTGCCAATCCACCGCCCTAGTTGATAAATTAATGGTTTCAGATAAGAAACCGTATAGTGTTTTACTGACATGTGGAAGTGATAAAAGATGAGAAGATATTTTAATTATCTATTTCTAGGATATAATTACATAGAAGGGCGGTGGATTGGCAGTATCGGTAGAGGGTCGGACGCCATGCTTTCCAGCATAGTTACGTCCCTTTACGATCTGAGTTCAAATTCCCGCCGAGGTTGACTTTGCCTTTCATCCTTACGGGGTCGATAAAATAAAGTACCAGTAATGCACTGGGTAATTGCTGGCCTTGTGCCTAAAGTAGAAACAAATAATTACATAGATGTTCAGCTGTATGATTGCATCACATTCAAAATTAAATTCTTTATTCTAATACGGTAAATTTCCTCAATGTTCCGACCACTAATAAGGATACTATAAACATTTGAATTAACAAACCCATTTTTTCTATTTTCTGATTAATCATTACTGGATGTAAAATACTTTGTTGACCACCTATTAAGTTGCTGTAAACATTAAGCCACATCATTTACTACTTGAGAACCTATGTTATCAATAATACTGGCAATAGTGTTCAATAACTGGGATGCCATATATACAAGGATTACCCAACATATGAACAAGCATCAAACTGGGAAATTTGCTTTTTAATAAATTAATTGTTTGCATAAGAGAAACCCTACAGTTTATGTTGATTACTGGCACCTGGCAGTGATGAAAATAAGAATGATAGTTTTGTAATTTATTTCTAGGATACAATTACAGAAATGTTAAGCATATATGAAGAAATGAGATCCAGGATTTAATACATGAGTAACTTTGGAGAAATAAATATATATAAATAAATATACAAACAAATATGATGTCTTATGGTTGATTTAGGGCAGAATTGCTAGAGCATTGGATAAAATACCTCATGGTGATTGTCTCGACTCTTTACATTCTGAATTCAAATCTCACCAAAGTCAACTTCGCCTTTCATCCATCCGAGGGTGATAAAATAAAGTACCAATCAAACACTGGGGTAGATTTAATCAATTTTCCCCTAATCTTAAATTGCTGGTTTTGTAGCTAAATTAAAAACTATCTGTAGAGCATTGGACAACAAGTTTTGCGGCATATAGTTACGTCCTTTTATATTCTGAGTTCAAATCCCATGGAGGTTAGCCTTGCCTTTCATCTTTACAAGGTCAATAAAATAAAGCACCAGTAACACACTGGAGTTGATTTAATCAATTTTCCCCTAGCCTTAAATTGCTGGCTTTGGACCTAAATTAGAAACTATTATTATACACTGAATTATTCAGACTAGGGTCCTCAAGTTGATTCTTATTGTCATGAAGACCCAAGGGTGGCCAGGCAAGACTGGAACTAATAGCAATATGTTATAAAGCTGATCTTGACTGCAGTTGAAAGATGATGATGATAGTCATGACTTTTCATTTTTTTATACATGTCACTCCACTTAGTTGACATCCACAACATGCACCATCACCCACCTCTATTGCTATCCATCACTAACTCTTTCTCTCTCCCTTTCTCTCTTACTATGACTCATCTTTATTGTTATCATTTCACATCACTCATGCTGTTCCACCTCCTACCAACTACCAACATATAGCTATCACTATCTCTGCTGTGTTACTCTTTACCTTTATGTCACTTTGTTTTCCCCTTCAGGCTAAGATTCATTCTCTCTCATCTTTCACACACTTGGTCATCACCTTTTCTATTCCAACTCTCAGTCATGTTCCTTAGAATGAATGGAAACCATCTAGAATAGAGAGGACTGTTTAGTCTTGCAGTTGACACAACAACCTCTCTAGTACTGGTGCCATGAAAAAATACACTCTCTACACTGTTAAAAGACCATACAGGTGCCATGATAAAATATACACGCTACACTCTGTAAAGTAACCAAAATGAGACTGTGTAAGGTGGACAGTCACGTCAAGAATATAACAATCTCTCTAATGCACCAGCATTACTCTGTAAAGTATTTGGAGTTGGGAAGTGCAATCCAGTCACAGAAAGTATGCTGAAAATTTTAATACATGAAGACAGTAACTCCAAATAAAAAGTGACAAACTGTCCAAGCATCTTTGTATATTTTCTCCAATCATTCTTTGAAGTTATAATGCCACTCAGATTTTATTCACAAAAATCCAATATATTTCTTTAGTCATCAAAGAGCTGCAGTAACAGTCAGAAAGATATGGTCCTCCCAACCTTATCTTGTCTCAAACCATAACAACCCATCCAGACCATGCCAGCATGAAAAATGGACATATAAAGAGTATATATAAAAAAGAGAGGAGTCAAGAGGATCCTACAAGATAAACACACCCAGTACACACTGTGAGGTGGTTGTTGATAGTAGGGCATCCCACCATGGATAGTTTGACAAACAAAGGGTTGGGAGGACGCTCTGTTGTGTCAAAGACATGGCAACCTCTCCTGGACACTCAGTAGAATGTGAAACTGTACATAAGCGAGATACAGATCACTGACCTGTCCAGGTGTTCATCAGCCTCTTATCAAGACTGACTTGGTCTATATAGACCAGTCCAACTCTGGATAGTAGGGAAAGTGGATGTTAAAACAATGTCAACGATAATGATGATATCATTTCATCATCATCATTTCTATTTACGTCCGCTTTTTCCCTGCTTGCAGGGGTGGGACGGGAACTGATTCTGGCTTGATTTCTACAGCTGGATGCCCTTCCTAACACCAACCTCATTTACAGCGAGTGCTGGGTGCTTTTTTTGCCGTGGCACCTCCACGACAGCTTTGCAGTGGAATGATAGGGACCCCAGTCCCTATCATCTCATTTCTACAGCTGAATAAACTGGAGCAATGTGAAATAAAGTGTCTTGCTCAAAGAAACAACACTGCTCAAGGAAACAGCAAATATATATATATTTGAAGTGGGTGTTTATAAGAGTGTTTGACAAGTCACTGCCATTGAAAGGTTAACATCATAGTTACACTGCATTTCATTGGAATAAAATATGTGTGTTGTTGCATGTGTGTGTGTGTGTGTTGTTGCATGTGTGTCTGTTGTTGTTGCATGTGTGTACTTGCTGAACCACTAAACAGTGAGATGATACCAAAATTAGAGGTTAATAACTGAAACTGAACTACTCAATTGATTAATTATTGAGCAAATATAGAAATTTCAATTGTTTAGAATTCCAGTTGTTAATCTTTGAGTTTCTGTTTTTGGTTTTCTTTATTTTTAGTAAAAGTAAAAAATCTTTGAATTGATTAAATTGCCAATCCTTCATTAAAATTTACAAGTCTTTTATCAAGTGATGACTCATTACCATATGAGAAAGTAATCAATTATCTTGGTTCTCTTTTTGTCATTATCATCATCATCATTGGTTTTATGCCTACTCTTCCATGCCAACAAGTGTCAGACAAAGGTTGAAGATTATTCTAATTTCATGTGGCAGTAAGCCATTCATTGCCAATGAGAAACACTGCCGAATGTTTTCAAAAAATTTGGAAGTAGTCAAGAATTTGGAGAGATTTAGTAATGTAACTAAGTTTTTCATTATAACATTGATGTTTGGAATATAAAATCATGATGGAAGTTTTGGGGGACTTTTTTATGTTTAGACCTTTAAATCCTCATAGAATAGTAAAATTGCCATCATAACATACGACATGTCTTTGATACGACATGTCTTTGGTGAAATCCACATATCCCCAGGCCTAAGCACAGTCAATTACTGAGAGTGTGTGGGTGGGGTGCAAAATTTACCCTGGTACTGGACTGGTAATTTATTTTTACTAATGTCAAAGCATGAAAGAAAGTTGAGTTACCCTTTGGATGGAATGTTTATTTGTTGCAAGGTTAGCCACAGCTGCTGCTGTTGGCACTCATCTTCAGGGGACTGAATGAGTGAAATGAAGTGCCTTGCTCAAGAACACAATGTGTCACCAGATCCAGGGATTGAACTCATGACCTTTTTTTTTTGTAGAAAGAAATTTCCATCTGACTATTTCTACTTCCTAGTATAAAAAACATAACAACCGCTTGAGCTGTTGCCAAAATAAAATACACCCAGTACACTCTGTAAAGTGGTTGGCATTAGGAAGGGTATATCCAGCATTAAAAAAACTTACCAAGGGTTATGTCAAGAGCACAACAACCTCACTTATGCTGGTGCCATGATAAAATACACCTAGTAAACTCAGTAAAATGTGGGAACATATGTAAAATGCAGCCTCTGGCCTGTCTGAGTGACCAGTAGCTCTGATTAAGTACTACCTTGGTCTATGTCAACCCATCCAATCATTGTTCCAGGGAAAACAAACATTAAATGATGATGATAGCCCCATGGAGTGACAGCTCGCTCTCTCTCTCTCTCTCTCTCTCACTCTCAACAGCTCTTATGAGAACATTGTATCAACCTATTTGCCATAATGTTTCTCCTGGCTATATATTATAAACAAACTGTGTGTATCTGGTTTAGACTAAGTATACAGCATTCCAGTACATTTTAAGAAGCAACTAAAAGGGTTGCCACCAGAAAGAGCATCTCCCAGTAAAACATTGTCTCAAAAAGGACCCCATGCTGAGTATAAAGCTTGTAATGGGACCTGCAAAGCTAACCCCTACTTTAGCAAAGGAAATGGTCTTTAAATGCTTATTGTTTTTATATGTAACATTTATACTACAAAAGTTCTTTTAAAAACTATACCTGTCAATATTTTCAGCTAGTAGTTCTCTTAACCTTTTTGATACCAAACTGCTTGAAACCACCCCTAGTTCTATGGTACTAAGTTGTTTATTTTAAAGTGTTTATATTCATCTGAAAACCATTTACCATAACTTTATTTAAGAAACTTTGTTAAATTATATTCCAAACACCAGCTTAATATAATGGTTTCTGATTTAAGCACAAGGCCAACAAATCGAGTGGGTGGGAGTGCAAAAGTTGATTAAATCATCAACCCCAATGCATTAGTGGCACTTTATTTTATCAACCCTGTAAAGGACCTCAGTGGGATTTGAACTAAGAACATAAAGTGCCGTAACTCTATGCCGCAAAGCATAATGTCCAACACTCTACCAATACTGCCAATCTCCCCACCGCACCCTAAACACTTGCTTAATAATGGTTCCTGATTTAGGCACAAGGCCAACAATTCTGGGGGAGGGGAAAGTCGATTAAATCGATCCCAGTGCATTACTGGTGCTTTATTTATCGACCTTGTAAGGATGAAAGGCAAAGCTAACCCCAGTGGGATTTGAACTCAGAATGTGAAGGGATGTAACTCTCTGCCGTAAAGCATGTTGTCTGATGCTCTTCCAATACTGCCAATCCACACTTGCTTAACAATGAGAATTAGTATTATTACTAAGTCAATCCAAATTCTTGAATATTTTATGGCAGCGATACAATATATATTATAGAAATTAATAACTCTATTTTTCTTGTACTACAAGATTTATGAAAACAATTCTGACTTTACAAACTATATTTATTTCACAATACCAACTCTGAAATTTATAATCACTTTACACATAAAAATCTATTTTTGCAATTCCAACTTGTCTGTCTCAACATTGAACCAGTTAATAAGCTTTTGCTAAATATATGCAAATAGATAAATACAAGCATTTGTAATGATATTTATTTACTATGTTTGAGTTGTATCTTTGAACATCATTAGTCTCCTAATTACTTTTTCCTTTGATTTCCAACAAATCAAATCATCTCCTATGGCTCATTAATCTGTTTGTTCACCAATCTATTGAGAAATGTTCTTCTATCTTTAGCTTCCATTTCCATTTTAGCTATGATTTCTCTGTGATTTTCATTAAATTTTATGATCCTCTCATTCTCTAGACATTGAGCTTTAAATCTCATTTAGGAAGCTACAAATTCTACAGAACTAATTAACATTTATAGAGAGATTATATACCATAAATGATTCATTTCAAGTTATACATTAATCCTTTTGATACCAAACCAGCCCAAATTAGTTCTGGTTCTATGAAACAAAACCTGCCATTTTAAAGAGTTCCTATTTAAATTTAAATCTTTCAACATAATTTTATATAGGAATCATATATTAAGTTTCTATCTTTGTAATGAAATAAATAATTTTAGTAAATCCCTCCTAATTCTTCATTAATTAATTGAAAAAGTGTACTTCATTAGAAATTCAGTCATGAAAGGATTCATCTCTGTAATTAACACCCACACACACGCATACACACACACATGCATGCACACACAAACACACACAAAAGATTATTGATGAAGGGAAACCATCGGTGAGAGCTGTAAATTTAAATAAAAATTGATACAATATAGAAGCGATACTTTTGTATTACCAGACGACCTCTCTAGTGCCCGTGGCACACTAAAATGCACCCAAACCATGCTGTAAAGGAGTTTGTGTTGGGAAGTGCATCCAGTTGTAACAAAAACAACAGAAACAAGGAACAGACGATGACAACACAAGGTAGAAAGAGGTATTTAATCTTGTTAGTGACTTCTCTACTGTCAGTTATTTTCAAGTTAAATCCATTATTGAAGTAGAGAAAGAGAAGTAAAGAGTAAGAATGAAATAAAAAGGCATAAAAAGGTATTAAAGTTGAAGAACAGATGTTTTTCAAACAGCTACACCTTGTTTAAAAAAATATATACAGGAGATATGCCAGTAGGGAGTAAAAATACAGGGTTTATGAAATTCACTGATGTTATTTCACTAATCTCTGGTTATGCCTCACTCATTCAATGAATCAATAAGGTTGCAGTTGTGAAACTGCATCTCGATGTTCAGAGTGCACACATGATAGTTAAATAGGGAGTGCAGTGGCTGTGTTTTGGTAAAGATATGGTATGTATATATATATATATATATATTTATATATATATATATATAATTGTATTAATATGTATATAAAATTGTATTTATATATATATATATATATATATATATATATATATATATTATTTATTAAAATAACAGATTAAAGTTTAAGCAAAGAATCGCTGCTTTCACCTTTAACGGGATCTTCTGAAACTAAAAAAGTCAATCTGTGAACGCAGAAGTAAATATTTCAAAAAACGTTGCAAACGAAGGAAGACAGGAAGACGATACTTTGGTTCGTTGAAACGTTCCCTGGCAAAGAACGAAAAAAACCGAAGATAATACGTCATTACTTTACATTGAACAGGATAAATTTGGGTTTAAAACCTATAATAACCCTCCGAGTAACCCACCATTGGTACTCTTTGAAAATGATGTCTTGGAACTCATATGGAATATCAAATTTCGGAATAGGAGCAATTCCTTCCAGCAGGACCTGAAGAATAGAATTTGTTCTATTAAGGACTCTAATGCCATGCACGTCCACTCCGACAAAACTGGCAATCTATATCAAATGGAGCGCAGTACTTACCATCAACTGCTACATAATGCTGTAACTAAGGATTACCGTAAAACTAATCGGAGCATCATTAATGAAATCAACGATGCTGGGTTTAAAATCACCTCTGATCTCAACATCCTGGACCGGACTGAACCTCTGGACCCTATTTCTCCCCACTTTACCCTGAAGGATCACAAATCCAATTTCCCGAACAACCCCTCTATTCGGCTCATTAAGCCTATGAAGTCCGATTTAGGTAGACTTAGTAAAAGGATTTTAGATAGAATTATACCTGAAATTAGAAGTTTGGCCTCTCTTGCACTGTGAAACAATTCTTTCACGGTGATTGATTGGTTCAACGGCATATGCAACAAGGAATATTGCCGTTTTATCCAATTCGACAGCAATAATTACTACTCCTCCATCATTTTACCACTTCTTCTTAGAGCTATCAATTTCAATAAAACATTCACAGTGGTTAAGGATTTCGAAGTTGATGTCATCCTCAATGCCCGTAAGTCGGTGATTAATTTTGACGACTCTATTTGGATTAAAAAATCTAATAGTACCCCCATCGACGTGAGTATAGGCATCAGCGATTCTGCGGAGGTTACTGATCTTATCGGCCTTTTCCTTCTTTTCTCTATCAAGGAAGAATTCCCCAACGTGGGCGGTGGTTTGTACCGTGAAGACGGTCTTTTGACCATGACAAAGTGCGGCCCACGTGCTTGTGACAGGTACAGAAAAGAACTCACAGCCTTATTTAAAGGCTTCAACCTCTCCATACAGGTTGAGGCCAACCTCTCGGTCGTTAATTACCTTGACGTTACCCTCAATTTGTCAAATGGCTTACACTACCCATATAGAAAGCCGAATGACACGCTTAATTACATAAGTAAGCATTCTAACCATCCTGCCAGCATAACCAAGAACCTGGTAAGAAACATCTCTTTGAGGCTTTCCCGTCTATCTACAAACGAGCATATTTTCAACGACCATTCCACATATTACAATGAAGCTCTTGCTCGGAGTGGATTTGTTGATAAGGTAGCTTATACAGAGTACGAGAATAGACCTAGGAAAAATAGATCCCGACACATTATATGGTATAACACACCATATAATATGGAGGTGACCACACATTTCCCCCCAGCACATAAATATAGTAAAATTTTTAATAGAAATACCATTAAAATGTCTTACTCTACGACTCCTAACCTTGAACATAACATCACAGCTTCAAATTTAGCTAAATTACCTAGCCGTAGGAACATGTGCAACCCTGTAGCTAGTACTAACTGTAATTGTAGGAATCGGGTTGACTGCCCCCTATCCGGGAAATGCCTCTCTAGTAACATTGTCTACATAGGGTTAACCACCAATAGATTCAAGCAGTGTGTTTACATGCATACCCATTCTTTTCTTAACCCTTTAAGAAGGAATATGACGCCACTTTCAGCTTATATCTGGAGTCTAAAAGACAACCTCACCCAATATAAGTTACACTGAGAGATCCTAGCTAAGGCTAGATCGTATAACGGAAATAAAAGACCTTGTGACCTCTGCGCCGCCGAGGCCCTGGAAATACTCTACACCAAAGACCACATCTTAAACAAAAAATCTGAGGCAATTTCGGCTTGTAAACATAAATTGTACAAAACTTTCCTGTATTACAGCCCCACATTATACCCTAACGGATAGTACAAACTATACGCGGATATTTTACGTCTTCATGTGGTAGCTAAGTATATCTTATGTTTATACCATTACTTATTTGTATAGGTAAGTATATATTACTGTATGTTTTGTGAAGGTACGTATACTTTCTCGTACGTATATTTGCTTGTATATGTTATGGCGTATATTTTATAAATACGGGTACATGTGCATTTGGTTATGTATATACGTGAGTTTTGCGTCTGTGTGAGTATGCGGGTTCATACGTCTGTAGGATGTGTGTATATGTGTACTTTGTGTTTTGGTTGACATACATCCGCGAACATGTGTTTTTACATGTAGGTATGTGTGTGCGTGCGTTATAGTTATTTACGTATTTATGTGTATATATTTATTTATATTATGTTACACGC
>OZ024742.1:130071113-130078613 GCA_964016885.1 Eledone cirrhosa
ACTATGCATACTAGATACATATGTGTATGTGAGTGAGTGTGTTCACATGTATATTTTAGTGATTAATTGCAGGGGTAACTCTTGAGTTGCAGGATACTAGATCAGCCTTAATAAACCATGAATCTCTATTATGATATTGAATATTCATACTTCAATGATACCAGTGTACAGCCATTATACAATCATTACAACAGCAACTGGAACCAGTGTGATATTATCAGTTGTTAACACAATTATGTGAAGAAAGTTAATATGCCACAGGCAAACGCTTCCATCTTTGCAAAAGTCCAGTGAACTTGCCAATTATTTTTTCTTCCTTTAGTTTTTCTGTGGTATTGGTATCTATTTTCTAGAGTTAACAGAATCCACCAATTAGAAAATAGAAACCAATACCACACAAAATCTAAAGAAAGAAAAAATAATTGGTGAGTCATTAGTTCATTAGAACCTCTGACCTTTAGGTGGGCTTGGGATCCGACATATGATTCTGTGCTCTATCATGTACATTTTATCATGGCACTAACACTAGGGAAGTTGTCATGTCTTTGGCCTAACTGAAGAGTCTTCCTGACCCTCCCTCTCATCATCATCATTGTCGATTAACATCTATCTTCCATGCTAACATGATTAAGACGGGTTTGTCCCATTTGGAGGTAAGTTGGGTCGGGTGACCGTGTCTTGCTCATATAGGAGAGTTTCTGGCTGGTTTTCTACGATATATATATATATATATATATATATATATATTATAGAAATTGCTTCTACAGGACTAGAAATATGCGTGTGTGTGTGTGGCTGTGTGTTTACATAAATGTATTACCAAAGATGCCATACAGTGTAACTGAATCTAAAAACTTGTGGTTCTGAAGCAAACTTCTTAGCCTTGCAGCTCAACCTTGCTACGTGTTTATAATATGTCTCAAAATATGTTTATTACCATTATTACTATACCCCATATTTTTCCCTTCTTTTGTCATGGTGGTTGCTTTTTAATGTATGGAAACTCATTTTCATATTCATTATATATATATAAAGTCTGCAGTGCCAAGACCAGGGTTTTTACCTTACTTTATATATGTTCTTTTTTTTTTACATATCTTCTTATGGTACATGTCTATTGAAATTTACTAAGGTGATGTATTTAACCATACAGTGCAAATAGAAAAGATCAAATCATAATTTGGAAATAATATTTCTGTTAGCAAATCATAGAAAATTTCAATAGATTTGTTGTATAAGAAGTTATTTCTCAAAAAATTCCTTATATATAGAGAGAGAGCAAATGGTGCCTCTATACATTGAAAATCAATCACCATGACAGAAGAAAATATGTTTATAATATCTGCTTCTGATAGATATCTTAGATTAGATTATTACAAAATTTGAAATGTTGTCAACCCAATGCATAAGACTATAATAATGGTTTCCCCTTTAGGCAAAAGGCCAACATTTTGTGGGCAGGAGAAATTCAATTACATTGGCCCCAATACATTACTGGTACTTTATCTTATTGACCCTGTAAGGATGAAAGGCAAAACTAACCTTGGCAGAATTTGAATTTAGAATGTAAAGGGACATAACTATATGCTGCAAAGCATGTCGACTGATGCTCTACCGAAACTGCCAATCCACTATAATAATAAGTCAATCACTGACTTGTCTTATAATGTGACAACTCATCTAACTCTTGCAAGCATAAAAAAATAGACGTTAAATAGTGGTAATGATAATGACTACAATGATGATAATGACTACAATGATGATGGTGATGATGACGATGATGATGATCACGACAAATAATCATTGAAAAATCAAGTAAAATACCCCTGGAGATGGAGAAAAGGGAGACAGAGGTGCCGTGGATACTAGAGTTTGGCAATTGACATCATTCACAAGGAAAGCCATCAAAAATGCTTGAAAACGACTTAGAAAAATTTTTAATCAAAATCAAAATTTAATCCCAAAGAGAGGAAATTGGAATATTATCCACTGAAGGTTCCTTAAACCCTAAAGAAGGGACTTTTAGGTCCCGAAATATTGGACAGATAAAAGAACAACAACAATAAAGAAAAAAAACAAAGATTACCAGGTAACTTTTACTTTTCGTTACCTCATCTTAATCCATTTTGCATTGTTTAGCCTTCTATATCTTTCAACATTATATATTATTTACAATGCTTCAAGCAAACTACAAGATCTTATTATGTATTATTTAGTGTTTCTATTCTAGTTTGTAGAGGTTATGAAGTCATCATCATTGTGATCACAGTCAAACATTCCTGACAAATTCTCCCCACAATTCACAATTTTCATTGCTCCCAACTGAGGTTTGTATTATTATCTGAGAGTTGATCAATGAATATTCGAACAGGTCTTCCTCTACTGAGTCTCCCACAAGTTGGTTCCCACAATAGTAGCTTGTGTATAACTTCCTGCATACTTCTCCAGCAATATCCAGCAAATCATAACCGTCTTTGAGCAAGCAAGTAAACATCCTTTTTGTTTTGCTTTAGTTTTTAACAACTTAGGCAAAGGAAGAAAAGCAACACCCGTGATGCTTTTCAAGTAGTCTATAAATGGTGGCAAGGGGCAAGAGGGTTCACAACAATGACTCTTCTTGTGGCCTCTGGGATTGGTGGGACAAAGAGAGGAGGTATCCTTGAGACCTGTGGGATTGGTAGTAGGAGCAAGAGAGGAAGTTATCTTTGAATCTTGTGGGATTGGTGGGAGAAAGAGAGGAAGTTATCTTTAAGACCTGTGGGTTTGAGGGAGAAAGAGAGGAAGTTATTCTTGAGACTTGTGGGATTGATGGGAGAAAGGTAGGAGGTTATCCTTGAATCTTGTGGGATTGATGGGAGAAAGGTAGGAAGTTATCCTTGAATCTTGTGGGATTGATGGGAGAAAGGTAGGAAGTTATCCTTGAATCTTGTGGGATTGGTGGGAGAAAGGTAGGAAGTTATCCTTGAATCTTGTGGGATTGATGGGAGAAAGGTAGGAAGTTATCCTTGAATCTTGTGGGATTGATGGGAGAAAGGTAGGAAGTTATCCTTGAATCTTGTGGGATTGATGGGAGAAAGGTAGGAAGTTATCTTCATACCAGAGGCAACGTCTGAACATCTACAACTAAGTAAACTCTGCTAAAGACACCAAAGAGCTAAGTAGGAAATAAACAAGAACTCTACATTCCAATAAGAGAGCTCAACATCTACAAGTACAGTCTTCCAGCATGCCAAAAACAACTAAAGACATAGATTGCCTGGGAGTAGAGGATGGAAGAGACACAGTAAACAAAGAGAGCAAAGTTGCATGAGTCGATGGAGGACTGCCATGGTAACAAGTGGAGGAGTAGGTGCATATTGTTCCTTTAGCAAAGCCTATGGAACTATGCACATTATGGGAGAAAGCATAAGGAGAGCTATCAAGAACAATGTGGAAAGAGCAGAGGGGGCATCTAAATACAAGGTATTTTCTTAGATATAAAGTCACAACAGAGTTAATCATCATCATTATTTAGCGTCTATTTTTCAGGCTTCCATGAGTTAGACAGGTTATCATATTATGAGACAAGTAAGGTCTGGAGACCACATCATGCTCACATGGATTTGTATTTTGACTTGGATTCTACAGCTCAATGCCCTTCCTAATGCCAATCACATTACAGTGTGGACTAGGTACTTTTTATCATGGTACCGAAATGACTACTTAACATGATGGACTTGGTGCTTTTTGTTATGTCACCAGCATGACCACCTTACAGGATGGACTGGGTGCTTTTTGTCATGTCACCAGGGTTTTAATTTAAAAAAAAATATTATTCTAAAAGTGACTCCTTCCATCTGGCATGATGAAATAGCAGAAAAATGACAAAAAAAAAATTTTATTTGGGTGCAGCCTTTAACAGTATGATCCTGTTCCATTGCGATATTGATTCAGTCGTATTCTCAATCTACACAGAAGCCTGGATAGACTGATTAACAGGCAGACAAACAAACAGAAAAATATAACAGATGGACATACAGAGAAAGTTTTTAACTGAAATATCATAGTTTTGAATGTTGGGTTACTTCTACACAGAGAATCCATTCTTAGAAGTTGTAAAAGCAAAAATATTTAAAAAATGGATAAAAAAACAAACTGAATGTGACATGTGAATACTAGCTCATAGGTCATGAGTTCAAACCTGTTGCAGGGTCTTTGCTGCATATTTGGGTATAGGCATGGCTGAGGGCGGGTGTTTAAGAAATGGATGTTAAATGATGATGATAATAATGAATATGATGACAATGATGATAAATTTCCATGTTCAATATCCTGGACAAATGTTTTCTACTGTGGCCTCAAGTTGACTTAAGCCTTGTCAATGAAAATTTAGGAGATGGAAATTGTGAAAAGCCCTATCAGTTGGACTGTATCTGTTTTTGACAGGGGCAGGTTTCACTCATTGCTTGGTTTAACATTACAACCTGGCATTTTTGTGCTTTTAGCAGCATTTACTCTGTTGTAAGCATTTCAGTCAAGTCCCTAACTTCCCCCTTTCTTCCCCACACCATATTCTAAAAAAGTTAAAATTTGATTATCTTAACCCATTTGATAACAAACCACCTAAAACTGTCCTTGGTTCTACTATACAAAACTGTTTATTTTAACTAGTTTATATTTAGCCAAAAACTTCCATCATAATTTTATATAACAACATTTAAGATGTGCCCCAAGCTAATAATAAAAAAGTTAGCTGTCTTACTAAATCCATCCAAATTGTTGATAATTTTCAAAAATTATTTTCAAAATAATCAACAATGCCTTTCCTCATCTTAATATTCACCCATCTCTTCCATCTCATTATCTAAATATCCTAACTTAGACCTCCCACACTCACTTTCTCTATTGCCATTTTGCATACTCTGCCTCCCCACCACCACCTCATTATCTAAGTTCCTCACCTTAGTCTTCCCCTGCTCACTTCCTCCATACATAAATATCTCCTACACATACACACATACATATATGCACATACACACACACACGCACACACACACATATTTCCCCATACATAAGTAAAATTGAAATCTTCTGACTTGTATTTTATTGCTCTTGCCCTCTCTTTTTCTCAATTTTCTTCCCTTCCTATCTCTCCCTCCTCTTGTACTCTATGAACCCCTCTACAATGTTATCTTATTCAATCTCTTGCTTTCACCTATTTCTTATATCCCCTTGGATATAGTTTCAATCTTACCTTAGCGTTTTTAATGATCTACATCAAAGGTTCTCAACGGGGAGGGGGGCGTTTCGTAGCACTAGGGAGGCGTTATGCAGTAAGGGGGCGTTAGGTGGCGTTATGCAGTAAGGGGGTGTTAGGGGGCGTTATGCAGTAAGGGGGCGTTAGGGGGCGTTTGAAACTTTGGGGGCGCTAGAAGCCCCTTTAGTTTGGTAAGTTTTATAAGTCATATTTGTACGTCTCTTAGACAGCGAGTTTGAATGGATTTGAATGAAGAAAACGAAGAAAATAAATAAAAGAAGCTTGTCAACGAATTCCCTAGGGACATAAAAGAAAAACAAAAGAAATCAAAGAGAATGAAAATAAGGACTACTTCAACAGAAATGACAACAAAAAGAAGCAATGGTGGTGAACATACATACATACATACATACATACACACACACATATATACACACATAAGCCGGCGTTAGTGTTTGATGAGGTTGAGAACCTGGTCAGCTTTCAGCCAGAGCTGTGGTATTTAATCTCCCTAGGTAATAAAATCTGGCGACAAAATTTTTCTCCTTACCAAAAAAGAACACATAGATCATATCAACATCCTTACACACTTAAATATAAATGCATGTATATATACAAATGTATAAATGCATAGCTATATACATATGTAAATGTATGTACGTATATATGTATGTAGATTTATATGTATATATATGTATATATATATATATATTAGAATTGGCGCTCTGAAAAAGCGATATATATATGAATGTATATATAGTGTATTTTGCAATACACTGTATGCTTAATTAAAAGCATTTCGAAGACCTTATACTATTGTTTTAGAGTAGTGACAGTCTCACTTACTTTAAATTTTCAGCAAACAGGGGAGATAAAGCTGACAGAGCTATGTTTTGTACTGATTGGTACTTATCAAAGCCAAGTACTCCACCTGTTTGCTGAAAATCATGAATGCTTGATTCTTATAGAATTTCTAGTAATAATCTGGAACTGATTATACAGAGCGGTTGCCGGTCAAGCAGAAATTGAAAATTAGAATTGGCGCTCTGAAATAGCGATATATACATGAATGTATATATAGTGTATTTTGCAATACACTGTATGCTTAATTAAAATGTCACTACTCTAAAACAATAGCATAAGGTCTTCGAAATGCTTTTAATTAAGCATACAGTGTATTACAAAATACACTATATATACATTCATATATATATCGCTATTTCAGAGCGGCAATTCTAATTTTCAATTTCTGCTTGACCGGCAACCGCTCTGTATAATCAGTTCCTGATTATTACTAGAAATTCTATAAGAATCAAACATTCATGATTTTCAGCAAACAGGTGGAGTACTTGGCTTTGATAAGTACCAATCAAGTCCGTACAACCAGCTTCACTTATCAAAAATGTTCTAGATTACGTGAATGAATTGCGGAAACTATATAGTGCATCAGGGAAATTTAAGCACGTGTATTTATCACAACATGATAAAGAAAATGAAGTATCGTCACCACACTCCTTAAAACCTATGTGCCCTACTCGATGGCTAACACGACTTTCTGCAGTCAAAGCCCTTCTTGACAATTATTCAGATGTCCCTATTTCTTTACACGAGGCAACAAATGAGTTTGGCACCAACATTGCATCCAGAGCTAATGTTATTCTTACGTGTCACTCTCCGGGCCAATGTGTTCTTGGATTGCACGTTGTAGTTCCATTACTTCAATTCCTTGAAGGATTGAACAAATCTTTTCAAAGTACCACCTTCAATCTAGGTAGCATGTTGCATAGTGTCAAACTGGTGCAGGAGGAGCTAAACAATCTACGCAGTGAAGAAAAATTTCAGGAGCTGTTCAATACAGCAGAAAAAATGATTTATCAACTCGATATTTCTCCTTTGGAGCTACCCAGGCAACAAAAAGTTCCTAAAAGATACCAGGAAGGAAATGCGTTAAAATATAAACACTGCACTGCTTTGGATCATTACAGAGTGCAGTATTTGCAGGTAGTGGATACTACAATATCAAATTTGAAATTTTTTTTTTTTTTTCACAGGATTTAGCAGATTATGAAAAACTGAGCAATATTTTACTCAATGGAAATGTTTGTGCTGAAGTGATCATGCAGTATCCAGAACTTGATGAATTTTCTTTAAGGAACGAAATACTTTTTTATAGAAATCATCATAGTGGATCATCTCTCGAGGATCATCGTAACATATTCGGTGAAATGCAACCAGATGTCCATCGCATGTTTCTAAATGTTGAG
>OZ024742.1:130083613-130093613 GCA_964016885.1 Eledone cirrhosa
TGCACTCACTCTCTCTCTCTCTCTCTCTCTCTCTCTCTCTCTTGTGCACTCACTCTCTCTAAGTATGCAATCTACTGCAACTATTTTGTTATTTTCCTTTTTTCAAACTTTTGTTCGTGAATAACATTTTAAACCTATTATATTACAAATCTGTAAATATAAATTTGTCACAAAAATCAATTTTATTTTATTTGGGAGGGTGATTACTCAAAGCCTGGTCACATATATATACGTGTGTGTGTGTATACATATATGTGTGTGTGTGTGTGTATGTGTGTGTGTATAAATACATACACATTTGTAACCATTGAACTGTTTGCTTTGTTGTTGCCATTTACATTTGGCACATATATATATATATATATATATTTATTTATTTATTTATATCTATATACACACACACACACATACATACATAAATACATATATATTTATATGTATGTATGTATCATATATATCATCGATTTTATGGCCTTTATGCATTCTGGTAGGGATTGAACGAGACTTTTTGAGGCAGAATTCTACAGCCAGAGACACAACACACAACTGCTAAACCACTCTTCAATTTTCTTGTATCTTTCCTCCATTAACTAAGATGACCACTCCCAAACATTTTGGAACTTCTCTTGTTCTGTTTTTCTTTTGATTATATGTATTTCTATCTTTATTTGATATTATTTGATTTGTGTAAAACTTCCTTCCCACCCCTCTCCAAACATATGCCTAACCTATATTAAATGAACATTAATATGAAGAAAAAAAAAAGCAGTTTGAAAATTGCTTTATATGAGAAATTCTAGTCCTTTGATCACACTTTTAACTTTTGATCACTAAAGAGTAACATTTTGAAAACATTTGATCAATAAAGAATAAGAATTTTTCAGAAAAATCATTCATTATTATTTTCCAAATATATAATATCATCATCATAATTATTTAACATCAGTTTTCTCTGTTAACAAGAGTCTTCACAGACTGAGTCAGTAATATGGTTTTAGGAAGCCGTAGCTATGCAAACACCGGTTGTCCCTCTTGCTTCTGCTGGACATCACCACAGCAAAAAAAGCACCCAGCATCACTGTAAATGAGGTTGATGTTAGGAAGGGCATCCAGCTGTAGAAATCAAGCCAGAATCAGTTCCAGTATGAGCAAGACAAGGTCAGCCGACCTAACATTGCCCACAACAGGACAACCCGTCTAACCCATGCTAGCGTGGAAGAACGGTGATGGTGATGATGATGAATATTCAAGGGATGTTTTCATTGACAACACCTGTTTCTCTATCAATGGTCTTGTTGCAAAGAGAGGCCAGCCAAATCAATGGATGTTATCCAACCATCTTGCCTGGGGTCTACCACTGGGTCTCCTGTCTGTAAAATTTGTCCAGCAATTCTTTCCTTGGACATTCTAACCCCATGTCCATTGTATGGGAGTTGTGATCTCTCAATTCAGAGAAATAGTGGATCTACCTGGAACAACTGTCTGATCCCTGAGCTACACTATTGAGTAACATTACTCCAAAGACCCTTTGGAGGAAACCCATTTGTGATCATATTCTTTTGAATGCACTTGACAGGTTTGATGCCAAGTGTTGCAAATATATATATATATATATATATATATAGTAATAATAATAAATTTGAAGACTAAAATCCAAAGAGGGCTCGATAAGGATAAATATATATGAAATATATAAGAACCGTAGAGCAAATCTGTTATTTAAATATATATATACAATATATTAATAAATGGAAACTATATTTATAAAAACATATTTATTTTATTACATATATTTCAAGGGCGACCAAGGTAAATTATGGTGTGCTTTCATCAGATAAAATACAGATTTGTTTTATAAATAAATATTGACATACCTGGAAAAAGACAACCTCAATGAATTTCAACCATTGAGGTTGTCTTTTTTCCGGGTATGTCAATATTTATTTATAAAACAAATCTGTATTTTATCTGATGAAAGCACACCATAATTTACCTTGGTCGCCCTTGAAATATATGTAATAAAATAAATATGTTTTTATAAATATAGTTTCCATTTATTAATATATTGTGTATTTACTCCACTAATCTGTTGAGTGCTTTACATCAGTTATAAAAATGTTTAAGCTTGTTGAATCCCAACAAATTAAATATAACCTCTGCATGTATATATATATATATCATCATCATCATCATTTCATTTTTACGTCTGCTTTTTCCCTGCTTGCAAGGGTGGGAAGGGAACTGATTCTGACTTGATTTCTACAGCTGGATGCTCTTCCTAACACCAACCTCATTTACAGTGAGTGCTGGGTGCTTTTTTGCCATGGCACCTGCATGACCACTTTGCAGTGGAATGGACCCCAATCCCTATCATCTCATTTCTACAGCTGAATAAACTGGAGCAATGTGAAATAAAGTGTCTTGCTCAAGGAAACAACACATCACCCGGTCTGAGAATTGAACTCACAACCTTTCGATTGCAAGGCCAATGCTCTAACCACTAAGCCATGTGCTTCCATACATATGTGCCTCCATATATATATATATATATACACACACATAAATACACAGAACATTATTATGGTTGATGTTATAATAGTGAAGATGTGGCTTAGGTGTTAGGATAATCAGCTTTATTATAAGATGGTGAGTTTGATTCCTCACAGTGCATTGTGCCCTTGAGAAAGCCACTTTATTTCACATTACTCCAGTCTTCTCATCTGGCAAAAATAAGTCATACCTATAATTCAAAGGGCCAGTTTTGTCACATACTGTATTGTACTGAATCTCTCTGAGAACTACATTAGGGTTAGATATGTCTTTGGAATGCTCAGCCACTTGTATGTTAATTTCACAAACAGTTCCATCGATTGAACCAACAAGAATACTGGTCATCAGAATTGATTGTTTTCCATTGTTATAAGTGTAAATGCAGAGACAGAAGGAATATAATCAGTAAGAATATATAAGCAGTGAATAACAAGAGAGAATAATCCTTAGATAAATATACAACAAATAAAAGTAGATCATACTAAAGAAATAAGATAAAAATGTAATGCTTACTTTCCAATGGTTTCTTGTAAACCTTGTTTAGTTTTCTTAGCTTTAACAACAGCTGAGATAAGGGATTCAAAAGTATGATTTCTTTTCAGATCTGAAATAACATCTCCCATTATTTGTTGTACAAACTGCCTGTAAATAAAAATAAAGTAATTCATTGAGAATGTAAAATCTCTGTCAATTTAACAAAATGTTTGTCTTGGAAAATTACATTTCTTCAAAGGTATTATCTATTGGGAGATGTGACATTTTATGTGAAAATCCTTCAAAACCTTGTAGTGGTGGTATATGGCTTAGTGGTTAGGCTGCAGGTTCAGGAATTTGATTCCTAAACTGGCCAGCATGCTGTCTTCTTAACTAAGACACTTTATTTCATGTTGCTCCAGTCCACTCAGCTGGAAATTACACAGGTGCCAAGATTTACTGCTCTTTAACATTTTCTTGGACAACATTATAAATAGTGTATGTATAAGTTGTATATAACAGTTTATATATAAATTGGTGGAAGCACATGGTCTAGTGATAAGGGCGTTGGACTTACAATCATAATGTCATGGGTTTGATTCTTGGACTCGGTTGTGTGTTGTGTTCTTGAACAAAACACTTCATTTCACATTGCTCCAGTATACTCAACTGAAAATTAGTACCAGTAATAGCTGGTGGGGTTAACCTTATGGTCGACTGGCATCCTGTCCTGGGAGGAGTCTTGTACTCTCAGTTGTTTCACACCATGGAAACCTGGATAAAGCTTACACCACGTGAGTCAAGAGATCTAGAAAAAATTGTTTCCGGCAATAACTTTAATTCGTAGAAAATGCTTTTCTCTTTAACCCCAAAATTATTAAGTATTTAGAACATATCCCTTCTGCTTATTTCCATTACATTTCGTTTCGTCATGTGGTTTCCTCATTGAATCCACTAAAGGGAACAAAAGGACAATATACCAAAGAAATCATAATAAATAAAAAGAATTGAAAGTGGGCAACTCCTAAATGTTATTCAATTGACCTCTAATTCAGCACTTTGTTATTTCATCAACTTGAATACAAACGTAATCAACATGAGATGACTGACAAATAGTTTGCAAAAATAGAACACCCAAATGTACAAGTGTGTGTGTGTGTGTGTATCATCATCATTTCATTTTACGTCCGCTTTTCCCTGCTTGGAAGGGTTGGACGGGAACTGATTCTGTCTTGATTTCTACAGCTGGATGCCCTTCCTAACACCAACCTCATTTACAGTGAGTGGTGGGTGCTTTTTTTGCCATGGCACCTCCACGTCCACTTTATAGTGTGGGCTGGGTGCTTTTTTGCCATAGCACCTCCACAACCACTTTGCAGTGAATGATAGGGACCCCAGTCCTATCATCTCATTTCTATATATATCCATATATATATATATATATATATATATATATATGGATACAAACACACACACACAAACACACAGATATACATATACATATATATACATGTATATATATATATACATATATATACATGTATATAGTTTGCAAAAATGGAACAGCAATGTTACATGGCAGTGAGACCATTGTGTGCAGAGGATATACGCAGACTGGAGAGGAACGAAGCTTACATGCTCCGCTGGATGTGTAATAGTAATATACATGAACGGCAAAGCATAAACGAACTAAGGGAGAAATTAGGAATAAGAGAGATCAGATGTTGTTTACTCGAGAGAAGACTATGTTGGTACGGTCACGTGATGCGCATGAAAGACGACAGCTGTATAAAAAAGTGCAGGGCGATAAAAATAGACGGTAGCCACGGAGTAGGCAGACCCAGAAAAACCTGGGAGGACTTGATAAATTCCGACCTCACACACTTACACCTCTCCAAGACAATGTCACTGGACCGAGATCTTTGGCGCTACACAGTCATACAGAAGACCCGCCTTGCCTAAGTACAAAGCGAAACCTACAATCAGTAGGCACCTCTAACAAAATACACCCCCGTCCCACTACCCCCACCCCATCCACACCACCCCCTTAAATGTGAAGTTATGTTGGTACAACAGCATCCAGTCCGAAACAAATGAGGTCGTGTAGGTGTCACGACAAAAAAAACACAGTCCATGCTGTAATGTGGCCGTGTAGGTAACACAGTAAAAACCTCCCAGTCCACACTGTAAACGTGGTTGGTGTTAGGAAGGGCATCCAGCTGTAGAAAACCCGCCAGATAGTCCTATACGAGCAGGACAACAAATCTTGCCTCAAGTGGGAAAACTCGTGTCCAAACCCATGCAAGCGTGGAAGATGGACGTTAAACGATGATGATGATGATATACATATACATCATCATCATCATCATCATTTTACGTCCGCTTTTCCCTGCTTGCAAGGGTTGGACGGGTCCTATTCAGCACAGCATCTCTCCACTTGTCACGGTCCTTCATCATCTCCTCCGTGAGTTTCAGCGATCTGAGGTCTGCTCTCACCACCTCCGCCCATGTTTTTCGTGGTCTTCCTCTACTGCGTCTTCCTTCTACTGGGATTTCTTGGCACTTCTTTACCCAGCGGTCATGCTCCATGTGCATCACATGTCCATACCATCTCAGCCTTCTCTCCTGCACACCACAACTTATCCATCTTATACCCAGTTTCTTTCTCAACTCGTCTATGCTTGGTCGTTCACGCACATTGACATTGCACATCCAACGGAGCATACTTGCTTCATTTCTCTCCAGCCGTCACATATCCTCTGCAGTTGCTGCCCATGTCTCACTACCATGCAGCCTCGTGCATCTCACACAGGCATCATATAACCATCCTTTCGTACACAGGGAGAAACCCTTCTTTGTCAACAGAGGAAGCTTCTTCCAACCCGTCATTCTAGATACTATGGCCTCGGAACACCCCCCCCCCTCCCATGCTAATCTGATCACCTAGGTACCGGAAGCTATCAACCACTTCTATAGAACCCACCTGCATTGGAAAAATGTGTCTATCGCTGCGATTACTACTGCCAACTTTCCCTATACATTTACTGCATACATAGTTTTCCCTACCTGTTAGTTTGCTTGCTATCCCACTACATCTATTGTGTACCCAAGATCTGCATTGCGTACATTTTATGGAATTTATGCCAGTTCCTTTTCTACATATCGAACATGGCCATTTCCCTGACGGAATCAGAGTTTTGTCCTCTTTTCTACTCATCAACACTTTTGTCTTAGCTAGGTTCACTCTCAGTCCTCTTGCTTCCAACTGCTATTTCCATAGCCAGAATTTATTCTCTAGCTCCTCTACTGATTCTGCTATAAGAACCAGATCGTCAGCATTGAGAAGTTCCCATGGACATCCAGTCTTAAACTCCTGTTATGGCTTGGAGGCCTATAATGAACAAGAGCGGGCTGAGGACCGAACCCTAATGTACACCTACTTGTACATGGAATTCCTCACTAAACTCCATACCTACTCTCACTTTACTGACAGCACCCCTGTACATAGCTTGCACTGTCCTCACAAGCCATTCCTCTACACCTAGTTTCCTTAGGGACCACCAGATGACAGATCGGGGTACCCTATCAAAGGCCTTCTCTAGGTCAACAAAAGCTAAGTATAGTGGCTTATTCTTCTCTAAGAACCTCTTGTAGTTGTATCACTAAGAAGAGGGCATCTGTTGTACTTTTCCGAGGCACAAAACCGAACTGCATCTCATCTAATTTGACCCTTTCTCTAATCAGCTGCACTAATATTATCTCTGCCACTTTCATAACCTGATCCATCAGCTTTATGCCCCTATACACACACACACACACACACACACACACACACACACACACACACACACACACACACACACACACAATTAATTTTTTAATTTGTTTTGAGAGATTTCTTATCTGAAAACGTGTGTTGAAACAGATATTGTTATACTTTGGGAGGGTCATACTGCCAATAAAAACACACGCACCTGTTGGTTTTCACTTCAATTTATTACAAGTTTCCAGTTGGTTGGTTCGATAACCGGAAGGTTGCTTATATATTGTCAAAGCTCTTTCGTCACACATTCCGTGACCTCCTCGGTGACTAGGTTTTTATTTTGTGTCTCTCCTTTTGTGTCCTACACCATCTTGATGATGATTGTGGTGGTGGTGGTGGTGGTGGTGGTGGTGGTGATGATGATGATGATGATGATGATGAAAAGAAGTGAGAGTTGCCAGACAAGTTTTTTTCAATATATGTTCCAAGCAGATTAGCAACATGAAGCAAATGAAATATTTGCTATCAAAAATTAGAACCAGTTCTTGAATACTTCTCACCAAGAGATTACTCTGTCATACAATGTATTGATAAAGCAAATAGCATTATCAGAATTTACTAACAAAAGAAAAAAACTGTGAAATCATCATCATCACCATTACCATCATCCATCTGTTTTCCCCACTGGCATGGGTTGGATAGATTGTCAAATTCTGAAATTAGATAGATCAGATGACTATCTTACCCATACATTCCATTCTGGCATGATTTCTATGGCTGGATACCATTCCTAAAGCCAACCACTTTACAGAATGTATTAGGTGCATTTTATCATGACACATTGCACCATCACATTACAACATTGACTGGGTCTATTTTATCATGACACATTGCACCATCACATTACAACATTGACTGGGTCTATTTTATCATGACACATTGCACCATCACATTACAACATTGACTGGGTCTATTTTATCATGACACATTGCACCATCACATTACAACATTGACTGGGTCTATTTTATCATGACACATTGCACCATCACATTACAACATTGACTGGGTCTATTTTATCATGACACATTGCAACATCACATTACAACATTGACTGGGTCTATTTTATCATGACACATTGCACCATCACATTACAACATTGACTGGGTCTATTTTATCATGACACATTGCACCATCACATTACAACATTGACTGGGTCTATTTTATCATGACACATTGCAACATCACATTACAACATTGACTGGGTCTATTTTATCATGACACATTGCACCATCACATTACAACATTGACTGGGTCTATTTTATCATGACACATTGCACTAATACATTATGGCAGGGTTAAACAAGATTTTCAGTGCATCGTTGATCTGAAGGTTAATCCTTTCCAGGAGTTACTTCTGGTGGCACATTAACCCTTTTGATACCAAAATACCAGAAAATACTCCTGAGGAAACTTTATATTAAAATGTTTTTATTTATCTAAAAACTTTCTACAATAATTTTATACAAGAACCCTTTTTATATTCCAAACAGTAACATAATAATTGTTTCTACTTTTGGCACAAGGCCAGCAATTACCCAGTGCATTACTGGTACTTTATTTTATCAACCCCGTAAGGATGAAAGGTAAAGTTAACCTCGGCGGGATTTGAACTCAGAATGACAAGGGCCATAACTCTATGCGTCAAAGCAAGGCGTCTGACCCTCTACCGATACTGCCAATCCACCGCCCTAAACAGTAACATAATAATGGTTTCTGATATAGGCACAAGGCCAAGTGTTTTGGGGGAAGGGTAAGTCATTAAATCAACCCCAGTGCCTTACTGGTACTTTATTTTATCAACCCTGTAAGGATGAATGGTAAAACTAACCTCAGCAGGAATTGAACTCAGAACGTAAAGGACCATAACTCTATGCTGCAAAACATGGTGCCTGACGCTCTACTGAGAGTCAGTTATATTACTAGATGCCTCCAAATTCTTGATTATGTTCAATATGATTTGAAAATTATAGGCAGTATCTCTCATTAGAAATATGGTGACAAAAGTGGTTAAAGAGGTTCTTTAAAAATGGTTAAAGAGGTAATTTCTGCCTAATGATCATGGAAGTCTTCTCTACTTTATATCAATACTTTAATTCAGAGTTAGTTACTGTTCTGCTAAACAGGCAGCTTTCACTAGATGACCGCAAAACACTCTTTCAAAATTCCTCCTTTAACAGTTTTCATTACATCTCTTTATTGAGTCCAATGACACATTTTGGTCATTTATCACTTCATTACAAGTGAAGAATCAATCAATGAAGGCAGAATACTGATAATGGCTGTATAATTAATCTTTTGAAACCATGCTAAAGAACCGTCATGCAAGCAAACATCAGCCAACAGAATTACACAGCTGTAATGGGACGCCTTTAATCAAAATGATAATTTGATCTCCCTGCATGTTGTGAATATTATGTAATCACAAGAGTATAACACAAAATGTTATATGACAGCTACAGCCAGTTGCTTACAGTATTGCTGTAATGTAGTTGCCGCTAAGTAGGATATCCAACCACAAAAACCAAGTCGGAATCATATCTGTATGAGCAAGATATGGTCACCTGGCTTGACTTGTCACATAATATGACAACCCATCAAACCCATGGAAAATAGACATTAACTGACGGTGATGATGATGATGATGATGATGGTGATTGCATATGTCATGAGAGTTGAAGCCCAGAGAACACTGATATACAGCATATGAACTTTGAGAGCCATTGGTGATGTCATGAATTAACTCTTTCATTACCATATTTCTAATGAAAGACACTCCCTATGATTTTCAATAAATTTTTTTAACTAATCAAGAATTTAAAGGGATTTTGTAAAATAAATAACATTCTAGTCATTAAGCTGGTGTAGGGCAGCAGATTGGTAGAATCATTTACATTCTGAGTTCAAATCCTGCTGAGGTGCACTTTGCCTTTCATTCTTCTGAGGTCGATAAATAAAGTACCAGTCATGTACTGGAGTCTATGTAACCAACTTTCCTTCAACCCATAAATTGTTGGTCTTGTGCTTCAATTAGAAATCATTATTAAGCCGGTGTTTGGAACATAAATCAACAAAGTTTCTGACATAAAATTATGATGGAAGGTTTTTAAATAAATATAAACAGTTTGAAACAAACAGTTTTGTATCATAAAACCA
>OZ024742.1:130096113-130101113 GCA_964016885.1 Eledone cirrhosa
GATTTATATCGATATAGAATCATGTGTAGAGGGGAAAGATATTAAAATTTTATAGGGACTCATAAATGAAAGAAATTGAGGGAAAGCAATATAAAAGTAAAAATGAAATATTATGCCTAAATTTAATTTAATATTTTTACGACTGTTTTGCAGTGTTGCTAGCTGGTCTTTGGTTTGGACAGAGCTATGTAAATACATGACAGATTTTAAAAAATGTTAATGTTTTTATATAAAAGAAAATAGGTTATAAAAATGGAGTTTTAGCAGTAATTGGGAATATGTGTATACAAGATATAATACTAAGACTGATGATGATGATAAGGAGGATGTTGTAGATGAACATGATGATGACTTTCAATGTCATCAATTAAAAAATAGTTAATATTTAAATGTGCAAAATACAATTTTATAATGAAACACTGCAAAAAGAACTTTAGCCATTGTTATAGTAAAATATAATTCTTCCAGATATTATTATAATGCACCAGTAACGTACTGGGGTCGATTTAATCGACGCCCTCCCCCCCCCGCAAAAAAAACACTGGCCTTGTGCCTATACTAGATTGGCAGTATCGGAAGTGAGTCGGACACCATGCTTTGCAGCATAGAGTTACGGTCCTTTACGGTCTGAGTTCAAATCTCGCCGAGGTTAACTTTGCCTTTCATCCTTACAGGGTCGATAAAATAAAGTACCAGTCATGCACTGGGGTTGATTTAATCGACTATTCCCTCCCCAAAAATTGCTGGCCTTGTGCCTATATAAGAAACCATTATTAGGGCGGTGGATTGGCAATATCGGTGGAGGGTCGGACGCTACGCTTTGCAGCAATGAGTTAGGGTCCTTTACAATCTGAATTCAAATCCCATCGAGGTTAACTTTGCCTTTCATCCTTACGGGGTCGATAAAATAAAGTACCAGTAACGCACTGGGGTAATTGCTGACCTTGTGCCAAAAGTAGAAACAATTACTTTTGTTATTATTATTGGCAGTATCAGTAGAGTGTCGGACAACATGCTTTGCAGCATAAAGTTATGGCCCTTTGCGTTCCAAGTTCAAATTTCTGCTGAGGTCGCTTTGCCTTTCATCGTTACGGGGGTCAATAAAATAAAGTACCTGTGATGCACTAGGGTCAATTTAATCAACTTTCTCCTCCCCTAAATATTGCTGGCCTTATGCCTATACTAGAAATCATTATTAGTAGTAGTAGCAAAGAGTTACGGCCTTTATGGTCTGAGTTCAAATCCTGCCGAGGTTAACATTGCCTTTCATCCTTACAGGGTCAATAAAATAAAGTACCAGTAATACACTGGGATAATTGCTGGCCTTATGCCAAAGTAGAAACAATTATTAGCAGCAGTAGTAGTAGTAGTAGTAGTAGTGTGGAAGGTGGTGGATTGGCAGTATTGGTAAAGCATCAGATAAAATGCTATTGTGGTATTTGTTTTGTCTCTTTGGAGGAGGAGGAGGAGGAGGAGGAGGAGGAGGAGAGGGGGTGGGGGAAGGAGGAGGAGGATATGATGATGAAACATAACAAATTCAACCAAAACCTAACAATTCAAATACTTGGGTTCTTATATTGTTGAAGAATGAGAGAAATGAGTGGTCTTTGATGATCCTCGGTAAATATAAGTGTATGGTGGGTTACCAGAAATGTGAGGTACTCAACTAGTAGGTTCTACCCCATGTGTGGGTGGGTAACTCTAAATGTTTTTCATATTTTATATTATGCCTGGAGTTAATTATTATGTATTTTATAATAATTGTTTCTACTTTTGGCACAAGGCCAGCAATTATCCCAGTGTATTACTGGTACTTTGTTCTAGGATGAAAGGCAAAGTTAACCTGGGCGGGATTTTATAATAATAACAAACAAATAGTTTATCGTTCTACATGGCTGACTACAATAAATGCAATCTGAGTTTTTCAAATATTAATAATAATATTCGATTCGTTTGCAATTATACAAACAGCCTCTTTAAAGCCATGTCAGTAGAATGACACCACAAAAGCAAGAATGGCAGGGTCATTCTACTGACATGGCTTTAAAGAGGCTGTTTGCTTTAAAGAAACTGTTTGCAAATGAATTGAATATTCTTATTAATATTCAAAAAACTCAGATTACATTTATTGTATAATATTTTTGTACTTATCTCATGTTTGCCCTTACTCTCATTTTATATAATTTAGCTTGTCCAGCAACATATGTCTTATGGCCCCTGTGTTTATAATATTTACTGTATTCTATGTGCAAGCACTTGAGGCTAACTGTTATTGTTATTAGTATTATTAATACTAATAACAAGGGCAGTGGATTGGTAATATTGGTAGAGCATTGGACATGCTTTGTGGCATAGAGTTACATCTCTTTACGTTCTGCCGAGTTTAGGTTTGCCTTTCATCCTTACAGGGTCGATAAAATAAAGTACCAGTAATGCACTGGAGTCGATCTAATTGACTTTCCCCTCCCCCAAATAGCTTGCCATGTGCCTAAAGTAGAAACAATTATCATTATTATTATTATTTGTACAAATCCCGCAGAGGCTAATTTTGCCTTTCATCCTTAGGGCGTCGATAAAATAAAGTACCAGTAATACACTGAGATAATTACTGGTCTTGTGCCAAAAGCAGAAACAATTATTATTTGTTCTAGGGCAGTGGTTTGGCAGTATCGGTAGAGTATCAGACACCATGCTTTGCTGTATAGAGTTACAGCTGTTTATATTCTGTTGACGATAGCTTTGCCTTTCATCTTTATGGGGTCAATAAAATAAAGTACCAGTAATACACTGGGGTCAATTTAATCAACATGCTCCTCCCCTTCAAATTGTGTCAAAAATAGAAACAATTGTTATTATTTGTTCTGTGCACTCAAGTCACGTTTTGTTCTGCTTTGTAAAATGAAGAAAAAACTGCTATTGAGAGTTTAGCCCTTCAGAGATTTGTTCTTGTCAAATTTTGAATTTCCTGTTGTTACAGAACTGACAACAACTGCAAGGAACTTGTCAGTTCTATTGTTCTCATGACATTGGAGCTTATATGTTTAGAAAATAAATTTCATCAGATAAAACACGAAGAAAACAATTCCCTTGTGATAAGGAAAAGTTTTAAAAGAGAACAATCAAAAAACTTTTAGTAGGGTTTTTCAAGTAATCGTCCCTCCCAAAAAGCCACGATTACCAGTACTTTTTAAAGACCAAGGCAAATGACTTCTCTCACTTTCTTTATTGCTGACTAACATGGTCATACTCAAATTATAAATATATATGACATGGAAGTAAGGTTCTCAACAACCCCAGCTCATCTGTAAGAAAAGGATTTCTGGAGCACACAAACTAGTGACGCTCTTTAACAACACTGAGGGACACACATAACCATTGAGCAAAATAAATTCATGCTTAGGGTGTCAAGGAGAGAGGAGGCACTATTTTATTCAAATTAAATGTATTTGTCATTTCAAAAAAACATTTTTTACAGATGACTTTATATATAGGAAGGGGACATCATAATTTTTTAACCCTTTAGCATTTAAACTGGCCGTATCTGGCCAGAATTCTCTCACCTCTTTCTGTTCAAACTGGTTGTAACTGGTCACTCATACTGATGTTAAGGTATTGTTCTCAAAATAAATAATATCAAAATCTCATAGATTCAATATTATGTGAGATAATTATGTAAGGTAAAGTCTTTACCATGAAAATACAATTGTAAATATAGAGTAATGTAAATGCTAAAAGGTTAAGTGCTTAGAGCCTCAAAAGGAATTATCCAGCTCTAGGTACATCTCTCATGAATAACATTGGCTGGCAAGATGGTTATGTTGTTTGAGAAAGGCTTGGATCTCAATGTATGGATGACCTTCCTCGACTCAAAGATTAAGTCAGTAAGTACTGGATATCAGAGACAGACAAGTGGCAGCAGAACAGTGAATAAAGAACCTGAAACCACGAAGTTGCAAAGTGAACGATTTAACCACATAGTAAAATACTGTTATCACATGATCCACATGACAGGTGCAATGTGTCTGAACACGGAAGAGCCAAACACCTACTGCCATCGCCTCCATCTCTCTCACCCTCCCCATCTCTCTGTATTGTGAGCAAATGGGGTCTCCCGTGCTGGCTGCCCCACAGCCCCGGCAGGCAGAATGGAGAAGGTGTTTCCCCGGAGGATAGTAAGGGAGATGCGCTGGAAGAGCCATTCCATCTCGCGAGTCTCACACCTGCGGCTGGCCAGCTCAGCGCCTATGGTGGCTATATTTACAAAAACTGAAGAAGGGTAACCAAATTATTTTTTCAAGTGTCTGGAAGAATTCTAGCAAACATTTGAAACTTTGGTAATAGTAAGAGACTGCTCTCCAGTAAATTGTTTTTATTGTTTCTACGATACATGTGTTAATACTTATGATATAAGTGCTCATCATCATCATCATCATCACCGTTTTACGTCCCTTCTTCCATGCTAGCATATCTATATTAAAACTTTCCATCATAATTTTATGTAAAAAATGTTTATTAAATAATTGTTTCTACTTTAGGCACAGGCCAGCAATTACTCAGTGCATTACTGGTACTTTATTTTATCGACCCCGTAAGGATGAAAGGCAAAGTCAACCTCGGCGGGATTTGAAATCAGATCGTAAAGGGACGTAACTATGCTGGAAAGTGGACTGTCCTTTAAGATATTCGTTTGATAAAGTGAAAGTGTAGCATGTTAGAATGAAGGATTGATAGATTTGGCTACTATTTCTAGCTTGTCGAACGACTGTGGAGGCGTTCTTTCCATGGGTTCCACAAGCGCCAAGTTTTCAAATATAAAATTTAAAAATTTATTTTACTAAATTCTCCCCTACTTTTTTTTTTTTATTTAATTTCCAAAATTACTTAAAACACATTGACAGTGTCTTTCATTAGAAATATGGTGGTAAAAGGTTTATAGGAAGGTGATAGTGACAGCATTGTCCAAGTGAATGGGTTGTCTCCCACTGATCTATTTCCAGCAT
>OZ024742.1:130106113-130118613 GCA_964016885.1 Eledone cirrhosa
TTTAAGTTGCCAGAGTAAGCCTGATAGTGAAGTTGAAGATTTTTTGCCTGGATCTGTGAAAGAATTCTTATGATTACTATAGCGAAGTTTAAATTCTGTCGAGGTGGAACCAACATAGTTAAAAGAATTTAAGTCAGTTTTAACATTACAATTGTATATTATATTTTTAACTAAGCAATTGTTATTTAACGGACATTTAGATTTATTTCTACAGTTACAGTTGTTTAATTGAATATTGTTTAGGCTATTATCGGTATTTTGGCTAGGTTTTAGATTCCTATTATTTATTCTGTTAATATTTTGTGCTAAGTTTTTGGTGGACAAGTAAGTTAATTTTATAGTATGTCTATTAAAAATTGAGTGATATTTATGTGTTCTAGGGAAGCGTTTGTCAAGGGCATTAAAAAATAGTTTAGCAATGTGGGTTTTAATATTTAATATTTAATATATAGACACATACATACATATATATATATATATATATGGTGGCTGCCAACTCGTTTTCGAGTACCGCCACTACTTTATATCCACGTAGGAGAACCCCTACCGATGCGCTGATCGAGTGTGACTTTTTAGTCCAGCCAGCGACTACACTACTACTGGTACAAACACTACACTTGTGACAATTATTGGCACATAGCGCTGGGCCCATGGTACCATGTGATGACAAGTGCAGAGAGATCTCCAGATATAAAGCAATGCCTGTGCCGTGAAGCTTTTATAGTGAACAAAGGCACTGCACAAAGCCAGTCCCACTCTCTTAACCAAGATGATATTTACCAAAAAGAAGAACAAGTCAACATCATTGGATACCATCAGGGTTGCAGGTGTTATATCAGTTTTCCTTCTCCTAGATTTCTGCCTTGACAAGGCTAAGGCTAAGGGGTCATCTCTCCCGGTATGTATACATATATATATATACATACATACATACATACATACATACATACATACATGTATACATACATACATATATATATATATATACATACATATATATATATATATACATACATACATACATATACACACATATATGTATATACTAGTAAGGAATGCAGATGATAAACAATGATGATGATGTGTATATGTGTATGTGTGTGCTTGTGTGCATATGTGTATATATGTTAACTAACCATGAAATAAAGGGATGGCTTATTTAATATAATTTTCTAAATCTAAATGCAAGTGATTATGGAAAGTTTCACTACTAATAACTAAGTATTTTTGAACACTATACAAAATTTAGATGTAAATCTCAAAATAACTAAATGAGAATTTCAAAAATAACATATTTGTCTGAATACAAACCTTTCTCAGTTTTTAACAAGTTGTGTTTTTATCATTGAAAGTTTTATTTAAAATGGAGATAACCGAGAAAATAGAGTGTTAGACTAAATGCAATGCATTGTTGAGTTCTGTCTTTTTTACTCTTATTTGTGAGTTCAAATCCTGGCAAAATCAGCTTTGCATTTTTTTTTTTCTCCATGCTTATCCCTTTTATTACTATATTTCTAATAAAAGACACTGCTTATGTTGTTTTTTTTATATTATTTTGAATATAACTAACTTTCTCATTATTAACTCTTTAGCATTTACTATGCATACTGTTATATTTATTATTGTATTTTCATGGTAAAGGCTTTACCTCACATAATTATCTCATAATATTGAATCTATGAGACTTTGATATTATTTATTTTGAGAAAAATACCTTAAAATAATTATCAGTAGCCAGTTATGGCCTACTTGAACAGAAACAGGTAAGAGAATTCTGCCTGGAGACATTCGGTTTAAATGCTAAAGGGTTAAGCTGGTGTTTGAAACATTTGTAGAAGAAATTATGATGGAAGGTTTTTATCATAATATACTTGAATATAAGCTGATCCAAATATAAGCTGACCCCACAATTTTTTAATGAGAAAGGGGAATAAATCCAAACCCCATTTATAAGCCTAGGCAGCTAATCAACACGTTATTTTATATTTAATGGCAAATGTAAGTCAAACCCCTCCCCTCTGCCATTTTATCATTGATTTTTTTTTGTCACATATTCCTTAGTTTATATTTAAGTATATACAGTAACTAAATATAAACACTTTAAAATAAAGAACTTTATATTGTAGACTCAAAGGTAGTTTCAGGCAGTTGCTTATCAAAAGGATTAATAGAAATAAGAATATTATTGTCCTTACTTAGCTCCAGGTTAACCCTGGTCAAGCAATTTCTTTCCAGACTCATCCTTCCTTTTTTTATAAAAGTTTCTAAAATAGTAGGTTATGATATGAGGATTTGACTGCTATTTCTAGCAGGTTAGATAATCATGTAGAACAGAAGAAGTGAACCCTTTTTCCTTGGCTGAAAATTCGTATGCATTCAAATTTGAAACCATCTTCTGATGGAGTCACTATAATTTCACATTCTACAATACTTAGCTGTTTATTTTAAAGTGTTTATATTTATCTAAAAAACTTCTCTCATAATTTTTTGTATGAACCTTTCTTAAGCTATGTTTTAAAAACTAGCTTAATAATGAGAAAATGAGTTATATTATTAAATCTCTCCAAATTCTTGATTATTTTCAAAATTATTTCAAAAATTTTAGACAATGCCTTTCATTAGAAATATGTTAATGAAGAATTAAAATCCTAACAGTTTTATTAATGGTTCATTAGCATCATTATTTTTATGTCTGCCTTTCAATGCTGGCAAGAATTAGACAAGACTTTTTTTAGGTGGTTTTCTACAGCTGGATGCCATTCCAGAGGCCAACCTATACTTTATTATTTTTAAGTATGATATATATTGCTAACATATGTCAAACCAAGCTGTGGGTCATAGACAAATGTCATGGATTACTTTTGATATGGAGATGCACACAGCATCTCAAACACTCACACACATATACTATATCATCATTAATTGGTAGTATCAGTAGAGCATCTGACACCATGCTTTGTAGCATAGAGTTATGGTCCTTTACAATCTGAGTTCAAATCCTGTCACGGTTAGCTTTGCGTTTCATCCTCAGGATTCGATAAAATAAAAGCACCAGTAATATACTGGGGTCAATTTAATCGTCTTTCCTCTCCCCTTCAAATTACTGGCCTTGTACCTAATTTAGAAACAATTGTTATTAATATGGTGGAGGAACAGTGGCAGTATTGATAGGGTGTTGGATAACATGCTTTTCAGCTTATAGTTACAGCCCTTTACATGTTAAGTTCAAAGCACGCCGAGTTTAGCTTTGCCTTTCATCCTTACAATGTCAATAAAATAAAGTACCTATCAAGTACTGGGGTTTGGTATAACTAACTTTCTCTTCCCTTTAAAACTTCTGGCCTTGCTCCAAAATTAAACGATTGGCAGCATAGAGTTACGGCCCTTTGCGTTCTGAGTTCAAATCCCATTCAGGTTAACTTTGCCTTTCATCCATACGGGGTCAATAAAATAAAGCATTAGTAATGCACTGGGATAATTGCTGGCCTTGTGCCAAAGTAGAAACAATTATTATTATTATTATTATTATTATCAATTATTTTCAGAACAGTATTTTCAAGAGCTTCCAAGCAGCTATAGAAAATAAAGTCTCCTTTATCTTTATATCAGGCAAGAAGATTAAGATTTTATGTAAAAGTCATACTGACATATTATAAAAGTGGCTTGATAATATTTCAGCATGTGTAGGTTATCAAAACAGCCTGACAACTATCTTCAGCTGTACAAGGTTAAAATTCTTTAACAAAGCCAGAATGTGCTGAACATATAATATAATGATGAACTCTTTATAAAGAACTTTTTGTAATAAACAGTTTTCTCACAAACAGAATGTAAAAGAGTTGGGAATGACATCAGTGATAGGATTTCAGGCAAACTTGCAAACCATTGACAATTCTTATTTCAACTACAAATACTACTACCACCATAACTGGTGTAAATGATGTGGCATGGTGGTAAGCTCCCAACAAACTGAAATCACAATGCAGGTTGAATTTCTTATTGGAGTACTTCACTTCATTTATTCCTTATACCTTGGAAGGAATGGGCTTTGCAAAGCTCCCTTGTCCACATCATACTATCATCATCATCATCTTTATACACATACATAAACATGTGTGTCCCCACATAAGTATCCCTATGCCTCTATATAAACATATGCTGGTGCCAGGATAAAGTGGCAGTGCTGATGCTATAATAAAATACACCAAGTAGATGCTGTAAAGTGGCTATGCTGGTGTCACAAAAAGACACACCCAGTACACCATGTAAAGGGGCTTGTGTTAGGAAGGACATCTGGCTGTAGAAACCATGGCAAATATGGAACATATGAATGAGATCACACCAACCAGTCTGGTCTCAGACCATGACAATCCATCCAACCCTTGCCAGCCTGAAAAGCAGACATAAAAACGAGGATGAAGACATACAAACATACACACACACACATATATATACATATATATATGTGTGTGTGTGTACACACATACTAGCACTCTGTCAGTTATAATGCTGAGTGTTCCAGTTGACTCAATAAATGGAACCACCTACTTGTGAAATTCACATGCAAGTGGCTGAGCATACCACAAACACATGTATGCTGAATATAGTTCTCAAGGAAATTCAGCACAATACAGAAGGCTAACCTTTCAAATTACAGGTATAACTCATTTTCACCAGCTGAGTGGACTGGAATAAAGTGACTTACTCAAGGACACAATGCACCGCTCGGAATTGAACACACAACCTTACAATCATAAGCTACATATCCTAACCACTAGGCCATATGCCTTCATATATTCACACACACACACACACATACATACAAGCATACACATATATACGTATGTGTGTGTTGGACCTCTGTTCTGACAACAGGTGTTCCTTATAAAGAAGTGTTTGTAATAAACAGTGTTTTCTCACAAGCACAACATAGAATTAGGAATAACAAAATTGATAGGATTTCAGGTAATCTAGACTTAACCCTTTTCATATCAACCTGCCAGAAACTATCCTTGGTTATCATCATCATCATTTAATCTCAGCTTTCCTTGTTAGCAATGGTTGGACTAACTTATAGCCTCTCTGGCAGAGAATTAAACCCCAGTCTCCCACATCACAGGCAGGGATACTTACCACTATACTACAAAGAATTGGTTCTATGATACAAAATGGTTTGTTTTCAAGTTTTCATATTCATATCAAAATCTTCCATCATATTTTAAGTTATGTTGCGAGCACCAGTTTGCTAACAAGAAAGTTAGTAACTGTATTACAAAAAAATGTTCAAATTCTTGGTTATTTTGAAAATTATTTGAAAATTATAGGCAGTGCATTTTATTAGACATATAGCCATGAAAAAGTTGAACAATTCTAACATTCCCATGTCAACTTGGATTCACTAGGAATAAGTAAATGAATGAATGAATCCTCAATAAAATATTCTGACTTTCAATATCCAGGAACTAAAAACTGACAAGATAAAGTACTGGATTACTTTTATGGGTTTCTTTTCCTTTTAGCTCCAAGTTGCTTTAACCCTTTAAACCAGCCATATCTGGCCAGAATTCTCTCACCTCTTCCTGTTCAAACTGGTTATAACCAGTCACTCATACTGATGTTTAGGTATTGATCTCAAAATAAATAATATCAAAATGTCATAGATTCGATATTATGTGAGGTAAAGCCTTTACCATGAAAATACAATAGTAAATGTAAAGTAATGTAAATGCTAAAGGGTTAAAGGCTTAGTTCCTAGCTTCATTTAAATAACATTCGGTAAATTAGAGAGAAATATCATCATCGTCATAATCACCATCACCATTTTCTATGGCTGGATTCCCTTCCTAACACCAACACATACATTATTTTTATATGCATGGTATAATACCACTCATGGTCAATGACGGCTACGCTGTATGCCATATTATTTATGAAGGACATAAACAAATGTCACCAGCTGCTTAACAATATGAAGATGCATGCGGCAAATTGACACACACATGCGTATACACATACATGTGTGTGTGTGTAAGGTGTAATAGTTTGCTTGAAGCATTATGGAAAATGAAAAGTGGGTATGTTTAGAAAGCCATTCAATGCAACCAGGTTGGAATTACCAATGTAATTGTAAGGGAATTGAGAGAGTTGAGGTAGAAAGCAAAAGGTGAGGGAAGAAGGAAAAGAAAAGAATGACTGACTGAAAGTTACCTTAGCAATTTGTTAGTCCCAAAATCTTTCGGATTTACCATCAAGCAAAATTACACACAGAAAAAAGTAATAAAAATTAATAAATAAAACTCTCGAGACAAATGAACAAATTCATCTATCTTCCTTTATCAGCCACACTCTGGCAATGCAATTTCATGCATAAGGGTGGAATTGCATCATATTGAGCTCAGATTGCACAACAGATTGAATAAATCACCAGAAAGACACATATAAGACAACACAATAACATGAAAACAATGGAGTTTTTTACTAGGAGGACAGCAATTAATAATTGTTTCTACATTTGGCACAAGGCCTTAAAATTAACCTGGCTAAGACTAAAGTTCTAGTTTGTAGGAAAGAAAATAAGGCGCCGGTCCCTTCCGGGAAATGGCCATGCTCAGTGTGTAGGAAAGGCGTAGGTAGAAACTCCATTTTATGTCCCAAATGCAAAGTATGGGTGCATAAAAGATGTAGTGGGATCACAGGTAAGCTAACTAAGAACATAGATTTTACATGTGGCCGGTGCTCTGGTGCAATAAATAGCAACAAGTGCCCACAAAATACTAGCTCTTTCAATTGCGCAGAGGGTTCTATAGAAATAGTGGACAGCTTCCGTTACCTGGGTGACAAAATCAGCAGTGGGGAAGGGTGCTCTGAAAGTACAGTAGCTAGAGTCAGAACTGGATGGAAAAAGTTCAGAGAGCTTATACCACTATTAGTCCCTAAAAATGAAAGGCAGTTTGTATGATGCCTGCATACGAACAGCAATGTTGCATGGCAGTGAGACCTGGGCATTGTGTGCAGAGGATATAAGCAGACTAGCGAGGAACGAAGCTTGCATGCTCTGCTGGATGTGTAATAGTAATATATGTGAACGGCAAAGCATAAACGAACTAAGGAAAAAATTAGAAATAAGAGGGATCAGATGTTATTTACTCGAGAGAAGGCTACGTTGGTATGGTCACGTGATGCGCATGAAAGACGACAGCTGTATAACAAAGTGCAGGGCAATAAAGATAGACGGTAGCCACGGAGTAGGCAGACCCAGAAAAACCTGGGACGAGCTGATAAATTCCGACCTCACACACTTACACCTCTCCAAGACAATGTCACTGGACCGAGACCTTTGGCGGTACTCAGTAATAGAGAAAACCCGCCTTACCTAAATACAAAGTAAAACCTACTGCAGTCAGTAGGCATCTCTAACAAAATACACGCCTGTCCCACCACCCCCACCCCATCCCCACCGCCCCTTTCAATGTAAAGTTATGTTGGTGCCACAACATCCAGGCCGAAACAAATGAGATCGTGTAGGTGTCACGACAAAAAAACACATAGTCCACACTGTAATGTGGCCGTGTAGGCAACACGGTAAAAACCTCCCAGACCCACACTGTAAATGTGGTTGGTGTTAGGAAGGGCAACCAGCTGTAGAAAACTCGCCAGACAGTCCTATGCGAGCAAGACAATCACTCTTGCCTCAAGTGGGAAAACTCCCGTCCAAACCCATGCAAGCGTGGAACACGGACGTTAAACGACGATGATGATGATGATATATATCATCATTTTCATCATCATCATCATTTTACGTCCGCGGTTGGATGCCCTTCTTAACACCAACCTCATTTACAGTGAGTGCTGAATGCTTTTTTTCCATGGCACCTACACGGCCACTTTGCAGTGGCATGATAGGGACCAATGCTCTAACCACTAAGCCATGTGCCTCCATATATATATATATATATATATATATATATATATATGAGAGAGAGAGAGAGAGAGAGAGAGAGAGAGAGAGAGAGGCACATGGCTTAGTGGTTAGAGCATTGGCCTTGCAATCGAAAGGGTGTGAGCTCAATTCTCAGACCAGGTGATGTGTTGTTTCCTTGAGCAAGACACTTTATTTCACATTGCTCCAGTTTACTCAGCTGTAGAAATGAGATGATAGGGACTGGGGTCCATATCATTCGACTGCAAAGTGGTCGTGGAGGTGCTACGGCAAAAAAGCACCCACCACTCACTGTAAATGAGGTTGGTGTTAGGAAGGGCATCCAGCTGTAGAAATCAAGCCAAAATCAGTTCCCGTCCCACCCTTGCAAGCAGGGAAAAAGCTGACGTAAAATGAAATGATGGTGATGATGATGATGATATATATATATATATATATATATAGAGAGAGAGAGAGAGAGAGAGAGAGAGAGAGAGAGAGAGAGAGAGAGAGAGAGAGAGAGATCTACCAAAATATACGGTAGTGTCCAATCCGTATGAAGAACTCAATGTAATCCAAATATCATGAAAAGAGAAGATGCATTCAAAATTCTTAATTGTGTGATGATTCTATCTAAAAAAAATTTTACTAATGATGCCAATATCTGACTTGGAAGGGCATATAAGTCTTATAGAAGGATTAGAGTTAAAGTTAGATTTGTGATCTTTCAGGTTAAAGTGTGGTTTTTTTCAGTGCCAAAGGTTCAGTTCTGTCTTCAATATTGAGTTTATTTACTATGTTGTATGTTTTGTTGTTGATATTGGTAAGAGCCGCATTATTTGTTTTTTTTATAATTTTTTCTGAGTTCTTTATAAATGAACTCATTGTAATTATCAATAAATGTAAAATTAGCACTTAGTCTATAAATGTAAAATTAGCACTAAGGACTCCACTTATTCATATATAGGAGCTACATCTAACCAATTTAAAGTAAGATTTAATACCCACAAACATAGTTTTAAAAATGCCGCATTAGCTAATACAAAATCCTTGGCTGAAACAATTAATCATTATAGAAAGAAGAATATCGATTACAACCTGATCTGGAGCATGCTCAAAAGGGCCACCCCTTATCAAAATAGCAGATACGAGTGTAGGTTATGTTCCCAGGAACTTTTTGAAATCATGAAATCTAAGGATATCCTATTAAATAAGCGACAAGAATTAATTATATCTTGCAATCATAGAATTAGAAGAACCTTCAAATATTATAAACCTAATTAATATACACCTTACTCTTATATTTTACATATTATTATTAGTTTTTTTAATTTAGTTAACCTATAATTAGTATTTTACTACAGAGAACTACATAATTTTATTTCCCTCTTACAGCTCTCTTTTCCTAAAATTAATACCTAAAAGTACACCTATAAATTAATTTAATTTCCTGTTATGTATCTAAATTCCTAGTAGTTTAAATAAGATTGGTATTTCTCACTACTACCCTTATCCCAACATTTTACTTTCCTTCGTTTTAACAACACTCTTTAATAACATCTAATTCTTATTTATCACATTCATATGAATTAATATAAATTTATCCCTATAAGTATACCTATCAATTAATTTAATTTCTTGTTATAGATCTAGGTTCCTTGTGGTTTAAATAAGATTGGTATTTCTCACTAATACCCTTACCCTAAAATTTTATTTTCCTCCGTTTTTAACATTATTCTTTAATAACTGTTTCTACTTTTGGCACAAAGCCATCAATTACCCAGTGCATTACTGGTACTTTATTTTATCGACCCCGTAATGATGAAAGGCAAAATTAACCTTGGAGGGATTTGAACTCAGACTGCAAAGGGACGTAATTATGCTGGAAAGCATAGCGTCCGACCCTCTACCGATACTGCCAACAAATTTTTGTGTATCCCTCACTGGCTTGACCTTTCTTCATCCCCAAAGTATTCTTTTCATTCAAAACATAGGTCTGCACTCCTCTACCCCTAAATTAAATTTCTACTACTACTATTCTATCAACTTGACCTCTAACTACTTTTCTATTGGTCAATTCAAAACCTGTTCCCAAACAGACCTATTATATTAAATTTTTGTTGGTTTTTTTCAATAAACAAATCTCATCATTTGTGAAGACAGCATATATATGTGAAGGTATGTATATTTGAAATATTTTTACATAGATCTATATGATATACATACCAACACAGATATACATCCTGATCGTAAAATGATGAATTTTTTTAATATAAGGAACTTGTTCTTTGTTTTTATTTCATTGTTTTTATTAATTTATATATATATATGCACATATATATAAATAAATATATATATACATATGCACTTCTTAATATATATATACATATATATTAAGAAGTGCACTAGCAGCCAAAGTGTATGATAAAGATATATCTGTATACATACAGAGTGGGTCACCAAGATTGCAACAAGGTGTATATAAACATAAATATTTTTAATATGTTGGTATGTAAACATGCCAGAAAATACGAAGTTTCCCTGTAAATTGAAAAAAAATTATAAACTCCTTTAACCCTTTAGCTTTTACATTAATCTATATTTACTATTATATTTTCACGGTAAAGTCTTTACCTCACGTTATTATCTCACATAATATCAAGTCTATGATATTTTGATATTATTTATTATGAAAACAATGCATTAACATTAGTATGAGTGGCTAGTTACAGCCAGTTTGAACAGAAAGAGGTGAGAAAAATCTGGCCGGATATGGCCGGTTTAAATGCTAAAGGGTTAATTGATTTTCGGAACTAACTTAGCCCTCATCAGAAGTCTTGTATATCATCCAAACAACCACAAGGAAACACGGCACCTGGGTTAACTAGGTAAGGCATAAAACTAAAAATGAGATGGACCTCAGTTTTGATGATGACTATTTCAGTTGTTTGATCAATGCTTCAGCCTGCTCATGAAATAAATGTGTAAAAGGCTTAGCATTCCACAGACATGTGTACCCTTAATGAAGTCCTCAGAGAGATTCAGTGTGATAAAGTGTGTGACAAGTATGGTGCTCTGAATTACAAATACAGTCCATCTGATGGACTTCCAAACAGTTTCTGTCTACCCAGTTTCACTCACAAAACATGAGTTGACCTGAAGCAAATGACATAATGATTGTGAAGAGAAGCAAACTTCTTAGCCATTTGACCATACTGTGTCCAGAGTACAGGGTAAAGACCCCCTTTAATCCCCTAGAAAGTTCCCATCCAAGCCAGAAGCCCGGGTAAGGTGTTTTTGTGGAAGACCAGCAGTCACCCATGCATACCAGTCTCCCCTCTCCACACCACTGATGTTGTCCAAGGCTGATACAGCTTGGTACCAGTAAAATCACAACTCATTTCTACAGTTGAGTGAACTGAAGCAACATAAAATAAAGTGTCTTGCTCAAGGACACAAGACATTGCCTGGCCCAGGAATTGAGCTCACATCCTCACAATTGTCAATCCAACATTCTAACCAAATATATCTAAACACAGTAAAATACATGCAGTTGTTGGACCTCTGTTGGTCCCGCCAAAAAGTGTTTTATTTGTTTGATCAATGGAATAGCGAGCTCATGAAATTAATGTGTAAGTGGCTAGACATTCCACAAACACGTGTACCCTTAAGTGTATGACAAGGCTGACTACATGAATTACAGTTACAACTCATTTTTATAAACTGAATGGACTGAAGCAGTGTGAAATATAGTGTCTTGCTCAAGGACACAACACTCCACTGAAAATTGAACTCTTGACCTCGTAATCATGAACCAAACAACGTAACCAGTAAGCAACAGACCTTTACAATACTAGTAGTACATTTGAACAGAAGCCCTATGAACTGGTAGCACAATGTCAAATAGTTGTGCCAAGATAATATTATAATAGCCAATATACTACTATAAAACACATGCAAGTAAATGAAGCTGGCGATGATGTCTGATTGGCACAATCTTTTATAGAACCGATTACCAAAATAAATTTCAAAAAGCATGAAATTACATACGCAAAAGCTAGCGGAAAAATACCATCCAAAATAAGCTTTTAATAACAAAAGGAATTTCTGATATTTTCTGTTAACTTTTCAAACTAATTCCTTTAATGAAATGAAATCTTGAGAACATTTTACTGATTAATTTTTTGTATTATTATTTTTATTATTCAATGTTTTTGTTATGTTTTGGTGGTCTTGTTGTGCTTTTTTTTTTTAATACAATAAGTAGTTGAAAAGATTGTATTAAAATAGGAAGCAGCCCAATTGAAAATAAAAGGTTGTATGGAATGTCATAATAATGGCTTTAACTTTGCAGAGATGAAAATCAAAAATAAGAAATAGAGTGTAAAATAAATATTGATTGCTTCATACTGATACATTGTTTCATCAAATAGAAAGCGGAATCACTATTAAACTTTCAGACAAATGCCTAAGTACATACACACATACATGAATATCTGTATGTATGTATGTATGTGTATCTATACAAAAACACACACACGTATATGTGTGTATATATATATATACATATATATATATATAT
>OZ024742.1:130121113-130133613 GCA_964016885.1 Eledone cirrhosa
CTGGAAAGCATGGCGTCCGACCCTCTACCGATACTGCCAATCCACCGCCCTTAAAGAATGAATAATAACAGGTAGATATCATAAAAAAGTAATTTATTCCGAGTGCTTACAAATGTTTCAACAGTAGTCAAGTCATACAGCCTAGTCATGCTATGTGCAATTGATAATTAATAATTATTTGATTGCAGAAACTCAATTTTCAAATGCTGCAACTACTATTTCCTCAGAGCAAAATAGTTAAAATGTAAATACCCTTGTATTTCTTAAAGGAAGTTTTTGGAGAAAATAGAGTAGAAAGGAAGAGAGAAAGAAGAGGAGAGGGAGAGAGAGAGAGAGATGTTGGGGTTGGAGAAGTGGGAGAGAGTGGTTTGAAGAATACAGATAGCTTAATCAAAATGTTGTGGTAGGGGTTTTATTTTACTGTTTATTCTCAAGGTGACAGCCCTTAGGAATTGTGTTGATGTGGTCAAGATTTGGATTATTTATTACCACAGAGAGCTGGTTCATAGATGTGGGGAGGGAGTGTGGTAGACCGAGGGCGAGAGAGAGAGGGGGAAGGGGGAGAGAGAAAAAAGAGAAATAGAGAGGAGACAGACAAAGGTTACGAGATGGGGGATACATCCAGTTCATAGTTGTAGTCTGCAAATCGCACTCAAGTAGCCATTTATAATGATAAGCAGGGTATTGGCTTGTAGTGTGGGGGTGAGGGATATAGTTATGAAGTAGTTATTGAGAGGAATTAGTTAGCGAGAAAGCGATGTTGCAGTCTCGGGTTCAAATGTTAAGTTATTTTATAGTGAGAGAATTTAGCCTTCAGTTTGTGGTTGCAGTATAACGATTGTTCGATTCTGTTATTTAGTAATTTGTTTTTGGATTTTAAGATATAAAAGAGTTCAAGGTTGCATAATCTGCAGTACTTCAATCCACTTCGATATGCACTAGCGCTGGATAGTATATCCCATTTCAAGGTAAACTGCCGGTTGCATTCTCGGAGTTGCCAGGTCTTATTGGATGCCAGGTCTTAGGATGCTTAATCGAAAATCGATGACGGTACCAGCGAGATTTAAAGGAGGTAGTAGTAGACCCAATGTAATACCATTTCTGGTCGTTTGATTCAACGGTGCATTGATAAACAATGTTGGACTCTAGGCATTTGTTCTTCAATGGGGATCTCTCTCTCTCTCTCTCTCTCTCTCTCTCTCTCTCTCTCTCTCTCTCTCCCCTTCTTTCTCTCTTCCTTTCTACTCTATCTTCTTCAAAAACTTCCTTTAAGAAATACAAGGGTATTTACATTTTAACCATTCTGCTCTGAGGAAATAGTAGTCGCAGCATTTGAAAATTGAGTTTCTGCAATCAAATAATTATTAATTATCAATTGCACATAGCATGACTAGGCTGTATAACTACTGTTGAAACATTTGTAAGCACTCGGAATAAATTACCTTTTTATGATGTCTACCTGTTATTATTCATTCTTTATCTACACTCCGGAATACTGAAGGATCAGAAACTGAATTTTTCCGACTATTCTTCCATAACTCGTTGAGTAACCCCTCACCGTACGTCAACTCTATCTAGTGTAGTAATTAACCATTACTGCATTCAGGATAACCCTAAGCATTTCTTGCATAACCTAATATATATATATATGTATATATATATAAGGCCAATTACAACAATGGCACCATACAAAGTATGAACGTTTCATTAGCTCTGAGGACCAACTTGCTCAATCTGTGCCAATGAAAATGAACTGGAAAACGTTTTCTCAAACAAGACAATACAGAAAACTAGAGAGAAGAGCCATAAAACCATAGACACACACATACACACACACTCACGTACACACATACATACATAAATAAATGATGGCTGCCCCCTCGTTATCCAGTATGGCCATTGCACAAAAAAAACACAATATAATAACGACAACAATAATACCAACAATAATACCAACAATAATAATATATATATATATATATATACACACACACACACACACATATACATATCTATATATACACACACACATGATAACAATTAACAGTGCTGCGACCGAATGTGGCTTTTTAGCCCACCCAATGATCTAAAATGTCTTGCACAGAGTTGGCACCCAAAACATTCACTGGGAATAGTCGGCTGTGGTTGGAGTTTGTGTACTTTTGTATGTCGTTTGAGCCCTCCTACTGATTTACATTCTCTACCACATGCTTGGCAGGCATGATGAGTAGCATCTCCAACAGCAGCCTGGTAGTCAACCACTAGTCTCACTTTATGACTGCGAAGATGACTTTCGAGTCCAGCTTTGCTGAGGCAGAGTCACACACAGACGTAGCATGTCAGCGCCATAGGAGGACCTTCGCTTTCTGGAAATGCAACAGTAATGCCCTTCCTCACATCCCTCTTTACTTTCTTGTATGCGATTCGAGATGCATCAAAGGCAACTTTCCCCTCATATACAGTCTTTCTCCATTTATTACGATCAGCGGCAACATTTTCCCATGTATCAGCAGAGATGTTAGCGTCTTTCAAAGAGGCTTTCAACGAATCTTTATATCTCTTTTTTGGTTTATGTGGAGGTCGTTTTCCTTTAACTAACTCTCCATAAAAGAGTTGATTTGGTATTCTAGAATCCTTCATCCTGGCAAGGTGACCACTCCAATGGAGTCTTTGCTTAAGCACAAGAGCTTCTATACTGTCACACAGACAGCTTTCCAAAATCTCGACATCACTAATGTGGTCCCTCCAGTGAACGCCATGGATCCGTCTGAGACACATCTGATGGAAACGCTCCAATTGTTTAAGGTGGTGTCGATATGTGACCCAGGTTTCGCAGGCATAAAGAAGACAAGAGAGCACACATGCCTTGTACACCTTTACCTTTGTCTTCTTGCATATGTCTCGCCGACCCCAGAGTCGCCTTTCTAGCTTTCCGAAAGCATCACTTGCTTGACTAATCCTGAATGGAATTTCATTATCAAGGTTGCTGTATCGATTGACAGTGCTTCCCAAGTAGACAAACTGATCAACCACTCCAAGTCCTTTACCATACACATAGATATTTGGCTCACTGTACTGCTTACCAGGGGCAAGTTGGTACATGACGACGGTTTGCTTGAGACTGCCAGTCAATCCTAGGGCAGTGCAAGCATCAGAAAATGCATTAAAAATGTGCTGCATATCACTCTCTGTGTGTGCTACAAGATCGCAATCATCTGCATACAAGAGGTCTCTTATGATTGATGTAAATACTTTTGTTTTTGCAGCAAAGCGCCTGATGTTAAATATGCTGCATTAGGTTAGATATCGATGTAAACACCATGCTCGCAATTCCTGAAATCAACATGCATACATACATACATGCATGCATGGTTCACAATGTGTTTGTTGGGCCTGCCCTAACACCAACGTTTGGAATACTCAATTGGACGATAGACAAAATCCGAGCAATTGATGTTAGGACTCGAAAAATACTAAACAACACCGGAAACTTCCACATCAACAGTGACATAGACCGCCTCTACTTGAAACGTAAGCAGGAAGGGAGATGCCTAACATCTGTCCAGACAGCATTTGAATGTCACATCATCTCCGTCCGACAACATCTACGAACCTCAAAGCGTAGGAGCCCGTCTCTCGAAGAAGTCTATCTGCATGAGACAGATAAGATCATGAGAGTTGGGAAGGAACTCCTTGAAATATATTTCCTGTGTGATAATCAAAATCTCACACCCAGGGAAGTTGCTCAGCAGTACCACAGTGAATTCATGGATGAGAAACTGCATGCTTATCAGCAAAAAATCATGCATGGATATGTTGCCAGGAAGCTCCAGAGTGAGAGTAATATAGATAAAAAAAGTAGTCTATCTTGGACCAACAACCGCTATATTGGCTCCCACTTTGAAGGATACGCTTTTGCAATCCAAGAACAGGAAATCAACACAAAATACCTGATTCACGAAAGCAATAGGGATGCAGGCAAAACATCTAGGTGTGATAACAAGTGCAGACTCTGCAGAATTAACATCGAAGATGTCACCCATGTCATAAGCAGCTGTCCACAGATATCATCGCGGTACTATCTACCTATGAGGCATGATGTAGTGGCCAAAAAGATAGCCCCGATAATAAACACATTAAAAGCTACAGCAATGTGGAAGACATACACATACATAATATGAAAGAGTACTGGTGGAATGTTCCAGTAAAAACCCCAATAAAATGCAGGCATAACAGACCAGATATTATGATATGGGACAGGGAAAAGAAGGCATGCACAGTAGTGGAAGTTAGCTGCCCAGCAGATGCCAATATAATATTAAAGATTAGCAAAAAGAAGAATATTTATGCAGAACTTATGAGAAATCTGCAGATACTCCACCCTGATTACACCTTCAGATTTATGCCTGTGATTATTGGGGCACTGGGATATGTTAGTAACTGCCTCAATACAAATCTTGAAAAGCTAGGCTTCACAGGAACAGAAAGAATACAACTAGTTAGGAAATTACAAGTACAATACATTAATGGAACAGTAAAAGTATGTAAAACATTCCAAAAATATTTCATCTAATAACTGCATATACACATGTACAGATACTAAGCATATACACATGCACACATACAACTCAAAACATACACATCCACACATACACACATGCATACATATCTACCTAGTTGATGTGTAAATTCCAATGAGAGAGTCTTGTGTCTATGTTAGAAACCGACTCTTTCTCTATTGGTAAATATTTGAGAAATTATAAAACCAGAAGAACATACATACATACGTACATACATACGTACATACAACATACGTACATACATACATACATATACATACACACATACATACATACATACATACATACATGCATGCATGCATACATACATACATACGTACATACGTACATACATACATACATACATACATACATACATACATACATACATACATACATACATACATACATACATACATACATACATACAGGATGGCTGCAAACTCTGCTAAGAGTATTGCAATCACATGTCAGATTCAGATGTGTGACACTCGGATATGGCTTTTCAAGCCTGCTAGAGACTTGTACACCTTCGCATATTGACGACAACTATGGATCTACCTGGCCTCAGGTCTTACATCGGGTTGCCTGTGAACCTTCACAATACTGTGGAGGTCATAGTTCACTGGTTCTCTCTGAACATGGCTGCGACTGTGGCTCTTGAGACCAGATTTGCTTAAGCAAATCTTGCCACACTCAGGACACACCATTTCAATGGAGACACATCTGTCCTCAAAATAATGGAACCCATCATTCACCATTCCATGCCAAGTTTCTCTTTCAAGGGCTTCTATCTCCCAGTCAACCACATACATACATACACACACGCATGCGTGCATGTACACACACACACACACACACACACACACACACACACATTATAGTAGAATCCATCTGAATCTGAGAAGAAATGTAAATATGATGCATGAAATCCCAAAGAAAACATTACATATGAACCACAATATCAGGTGCTGCTCTCTATACCAATCCAGGGCCTTTTCACTCCTGTTGGAGGAACCCCTCACTGGTTGACCTCCACCACTTTCTGTTTGGTTTTTGTAATGTCAGGGGTGTAGCCATACTCACCACACCTGGCCAATTGTGGGTTGGTGAGGCTATTTAACCTATAGTTGGGATAGGTGGCCATTAACTCTGAGGATTTTGTCTGCCCTTTTAACAGCTCTTGTTTTTTTTTTTTGTGTTGCTGGGGTTCCACTTACCCTCCTCACCAGGTCAATGTTTGGTGGAGGAGCTGGTTTAGTCACTGACCACTGGACCATGAAGTAGGTTGTGCTAGGTTACATGGTACCAGTAGCAAGCAGAAGCCTGAACTGACCAATATTTATAAAAAGTCATTTGATAGATTCAGGGATCCTATGCAAAGCAGAAGAGTAAATAATAGTGATGCACAAAATGGCAACAATTGCCTTTAGATCAACTCAGAAAAACCAGAGCATCAAGTAACTTCCAAACATAATCGAATTAATCGTCATGATCCCAGACCTCATTTGCTTACCATGTGGGGTGGAACTCATCAAAATGAACCAAGGAAACAATGTTTCCATTGGGTTTTCCATTGCTAATAGTATCTACTGGTCGCAATTCCTGCCAGAAAGAGCAATATGAAATAAAGTGTCTTACTCAAGGACATAATGCATTGCCCAGTCCGGGAATTGAACTTGCAACTTCACGATTGCAAATCCGACTCTCTAACCACTAAGTCACTGGCCTTCACATAATAATCAACCTATGAACATAATCAACCTACAAAAATAGACACTAACTGACACATATTAGCATATTAATTAAGGGACTGGAATCTATACCCATCCCAAACTTTCCCATGGACTTCTAATCCAGGGGTCATGGGTTCGAATCCCACCAGGGATGATTATCACTTTTTACGTGCGGCCTCCAGACCCCACAGTGGTGCCTGGCTCCATGCTCTGGCCTCCTTCTCCACTGGCATGCAGCTAGACAAGAATAGCCTGCTCATCAGCGTTTCCTTGAGGCTTGGCCTCCTGATCTGCCAGCCACACCAATGTCGCTGTGGATCCACCGTGGACTCTTTCAGCCTCCACCCGCTTTCCTGTCGCCACAGTGCCAGCCGCCTTCCACGCCATGCTGCCCTCAACGAGGTCATAAAGCATGGCTTGGACGCTGCAGGCTTCCCTTCCCAGCTCGAGCCGGTGGGGCTGGACCGAGGGGACGGCAAAAGGCCCGATGGCATGACCATCTTCTCGTTCCACAGTGGCAAACCCCTCGTCTGGGATGGGATGTCACTTGCACCGACACTTTCTGCAGCCGCAACCTGGTGCAGTCTGCGACTGACCCAGTTTCTGTCGGGCTGAGGAGGCCAAACTCTCCAAATACCGGTCGCTCTCCGACAGGTTTGCGGTTGTACCCCTGGCAGTGGAGACTTCTGGTGTCCTTGGACCTAGGGCTACCTCCCTACTCACCACCATAGGCACTGAGCTGGCCAGCCGCAGGTGTGAGCTCCACGAGTTGGAGTGGCTTTTCCAGCGCATCTCCCTTACCATCCTCCAAGGAAATGCCTTCTCCATTCTGTCCGCCAGGGCTGTGGGGAGATAAGCCGATTATATTACGAATAGTCTTAAATACGATTATTAAGAGGTTTCAGATACATATCTAGTCTGGTCTACCTCTTACCATGCTCCCTTATAATATATTCTACTTTACAGAATTCTGTTGTACACAAAAGCTAGCTGAATATAAAAAAAAAAGACAATGATGTTTAATAACTAGATAGAAATAAAAGTAACTTCTATCCAAAGAAAGGAAGAATTGAGGCACTAGATAACTATGACTACAATAACTATGACTACAATATGCCTTTTCCCATTGAAATACTTGAAAAAAGAGACACAATATCTAATTTCTCATATCAAGAATGGAAATTTTTTTATGAAAGAATGGAATTAGAATTAAAGAAGCTGATAAGAGTAGTGCTGCAATTATCATGAATACAGACTATTATTGAGAACTTGTACTTAAAATGTCAAAAGATAGTAATTCCTATGAAAATTCAAACAACTACAAAAATAATGAGAAATCTACTGACATTGCTAAATATATATTGCAAAGATTTAACCATGAAAGAATTTAACTACATAAACCACTTGAAATGAAAATCAGCATTTTTTATGGTCTTCCTAAAATTCATAAAATGGATTATTAAGAAAAGCTTAGAAATACTCAACAACCATATGACTCCCAGATGATTTGAAACTAAAACCAATTATAGTAGGCCCTGTATGTGAAACACACAGACTGAGTAACTTTCTAGACACTTTACTAAAATCCTTCTTAAAATTTGTATAGAGATACATATGAGATAATCTGGGCACACTTAATCACCTACCAACAACATCACCATCATCATTTTACGTCCACTTTTCCCTGCTTGCAAGAGTGGGACGGGTCCTATTCAGCACAGCATCTCTCCACTTGTCACGGTCCTTCGTCATCTCCTCTGTGAGTTTCAGCGATCTGAGGTCTGCTCTCACCACATCCGCCCATGTTTTTCGTGGTCTTCCTCTACTGCGTCTTCCTTCTACTGGGATTTCTTGGCACTTCTTTACCCAGCGGTCATCCTCCATGCGCATCACGTGTCCATACCATCTCAGCCTTCTCTCCTGCACACCACAACTTATCCCTCTTATATCCAGTTTCTTTCTCAACTCGTCTATGCTTGGTCATTCACGCACATTGACATTGCACATCCAATGGCGCATGCTTGCTTCATTTCTCTCCAGCCATCGAATATCCTCTGCAGTTGCTGACCATGTCTCACTACCATGCAGCATCACGCATGTAAGTCAAAATAGAATCATTGTCTTTTTAATGTTGTAAATCTATACACAAAACCCCTTATGACTAAGGAATAAATGCTATTAAATATTGCCAAGATAGATATCAATTTGAATTATTGGCAGGCATAAAAAAAAGACTTCTTCATTGATGGACTCAAATTCATATTATAACTTCTGTATATATTTCTTGAGGCAAACAACTTCAAACTTTTGTTGACATCACTTCCATTAAATGCTACTACCTCTCCTTCTCTCCTTTCTATCCTCTAACCACTCCCTCTTTACAATGTATATGCGTGTGTGTGTGTGTGTGTGTGTGTGAGTGAGTAAATGTTTGTGCAATATATGTTGAAAGCTGTTGGACTCATATGACAGTTTGGACATATGTGATCTAGTCAGTCAACATATCATTGTCAATGTAACATCTATTTTCTCTGTTAGGAAAGGTTGGATGTACATAACTGGGAGAATGGAGTACATAACTGGGAGAACGGGATACATAACTAGGAAAGTGGAGTACATAACTGGAGGAGCGGAGTGCATAACTGGGAGTACATAACTGGGAGTACATAACTGGGAGAATGGAGTACATAACTGGGAGAATTGAGTACGTAACTGGGAGAATGGAGTATGTAACTGGGAGAACGGAGTACATAACTGGGAGAATGGAGTACATAACTGGGAGAATGAAGTACATAACTTGGAAATTGGAGTACATAACTGGGAGAATGGGGTACATAACTGGGAGAGTGGCGTACATAACTGGGAGAATGGGTAGCAAATTTGGGATCTAACTTTGGGTGATAAATACTCAAGTGCTGGCTCTGAATGGTGGTGAGGGCATACATTGTAGGGCTTACTCCATGGACTGCAAACGTTAGGACCAGCCCCTATGACATATTAATGCCAGGTTATAAAGACTACTCATTTACTGTGAACCTGGACTAAACAAAAACAGTGAACCCAGTATTATACTATAGAACTGTTTTAAGCCTATTTATTTTTACAATGCTTTTGTATAAAACTGTAATAAAGCTTTGAATTCTTTTGTATTCAGTACACTGTATTATGTAACCAACAGCCATTGTGTTTTTTTAGTGTCGCTATATTACTCATAAATATTAAAATGTGTTATTCACAATTATGCATATCATATATATATGCACACACACACACACATATATATATATATATGTGTGTGTGTGTGTGTGTGTGTGTGTGTGTGTGCATACCTATGTATATATATACATACACATACATATATGTGTATATGTATGCGTGTGTGTGTATATATATATATTTATATATATATATGTGTGTGTGTGTGCGTGTGTCTGTGTGCACATGCACATGTGTATAAATAGTTATGCATGCATATATATATATACATACATATATATATATATATATACATACACACGTGTATATGTGTGTGTGTGTATATATATACATATTTATTTATATGTATGTGTGTGTGTGTGTGTGCACATGTGTATAAGTAGTTATGCATATATATATATATATATATATATATATATATAATGTATATATATATATATATATATATATATATATGTATATGTATCATCTCAATTTTTAAGATAATTCTCATTAAAAAATATTGATTTTGATTCAATGAAGTGGAAGTCTTATAGCAAAACTGGTAACTCACAAAAGACGTAAACAAAAGAGATGATGATGGTGAGAGGGGGGATAATGATGATGATGATGATGATTATGATTATGATCATCATCATCATCATCATCATTAAGATAAAGGAAATCTTCATTATAATGATGATGATGATGATCATGATCATCATCAAGATAAAGGAAATCTTCACTATAATCATGATGATGATGATGATGATGATGATGGTAATGATGATAATGAAAACACTGATGATCATATAAGTCATGACAATGGTTATATCAACAAGAAGGCGAAGATAACCTGCATGAATATCATCACGGTGATGATGATGATGATGATGATGATGATGATGACACAAGGATGATGACAGTGTGACGATAATCATCACAAATATAATGATAATCATGATGATGATGATGATGATATAAGCAACGATGATGAAATGATTATTATCATGAACATAATGAGAATCATCAACATGATGATGATGATGATGATGATAGTAACACTGGTGACAATGAAATGAAACTCCATCAGTTTCAGTGATGAGTGTTCCAGTTATTCAATCAATGGAATAACCTGCTCATGAATTAACATGTAAGTGGCTAAGCAATTAAAAAAAATACGTGCACCCTTAACATAATTCTCAGGGAGATTCAATGTGGCACAGTATGTGAAAAAGCTGGTTCTTTGGATTAGAGGTACTGTCCATCCGACAAATCAAGCCAAAATCAGTTCCTGTATGAGCAAGGCATGGTCAGCCGACCAGACACTGCCCACAACAGGACAACCCGTCTAACCCATGCTAGCATGGAAGAACGGACGTAAAACGGTGATGATGATGATGAAAGAGAGTAAACTGACCTAAAACTAAAGTGCTAGAAAGTAGGAAAGACGATAAGACTCTGATCCCCTCAGGGAAGTGGCCCTACTCCATATGTAGAAAAGGAGTAGGCATAAATTCCATACAGAGTACATATTGTAAATATTAGGTATACAAGAGATGTAATGGATAACAGGTAGACTAACAGGAAGAGAAGTCTTTGTATGTAGAAGATGCACAGGAGTAATCAAAGGGAAGAATGTCAATGATATAAACCTCTTCAAGTAACAGGAAGGATCCATAGAAGTGGTTGATAGCTTCTGCTATCTATGTGACTTAATTAGCAGTGGGGGAAGGTGCTCTGAGAGCATAATATTTGTTTCTACTTTTGGCACAAGGCCAGCAATTATCCTAGTACATTACTGGTACTTTATTTTATCGACCCCGTAAGGATGAAAGGCAAAGTTAACCTCGGTGGGATTTGAACTCAGACCACAAAGGGCCGTAACTATGCTGCAAAGCATGGTGTCCGACTCTCTACCGATACTGCCAATCCACCGGAGCATAATAATAGTATAAAGATAGGATTGTAGAAATTTAGAGAGCTATTCCAACTGTTGATAACAAAGGGTTTCTCCCTATGTACAAAAGGATGACTATGACACCCGTGTGTGAGGAGTGATGCTGCATGGTAAGGAAACATGGACAGAGACTGCATAAAGCATGCATATACTGGAGAGAGAAATGAAGCAGCCATGCTTCGTTGGATGTGCAACGGAAATGTGAGAGAAAGTCAGAGCTTGAATGAACTGAGAGAGAAGCTGAGTTTAAGAGGAATCCAAGGAAAGAGGAGTGCATTGGTACAGACATGTAATCTGCATGGATGATGATTGATGGGTGAAGAAATGCCAGTGGATGAAGATCACAGTAGAGGTAGACTGAGAAAGGTTTGGGCAGAAGTGGTGAGAGCTGACCTCAAATTGCTGAAACTCACAGGAAGAGATAACAAGGAAACATGGCAAATTGAGAGATGCAGTGCTGAAAGGAACCATCCAACCCATGCAAGCATGTAAAAACTAACGTAAATACGATGATGATGATATATATCATCATCATCATCACCGTTTTACGTCCGTTCTTCCACGCTAGCATGGGTTAGACGGGTTGTCCTGTTGTAGGCAGTGTCCGGTTGGCTGACCATGCCTTGCTCATACAGGAACTGATTCTGGCTTGATTTCTACAGCTGGATGCCCTTCCTAACACCAACCTCATTTACAGTGAGTGCTGGGTGCTTTTTTGCCATGTCACCTCCACAACCACTTTGCAGTGGAATGATAGGGACCCCAGTCCTATCATCTCATTTCTACAGCTGAGTAAACTGGAGCAATGTGAAAAATAAAGTGTCGTGCTCAAGGAAACAACACATCACCCGATCTGAGAATTGAACTCGCAACCTTTCAATTGCAAGCACAATGCTCTAACCACTAAGCCATGCGCCATATATTGTTGCCTGAATATGAGGTTGTTATCACTAAAGAGCCCTCAATATGTAAACATAGCAGTAAATATACTGTATTATATAAAATATATGGCGGTGAATTGGCAGTAACGGTAGAGGGTCGGACATGCTT
>OZ024742.1:130143613-130223613 GCA_964016885.1 Eledone cirrhosa
CTGCCTTAAATTCACCGTACTCATTACATAACATACCAATGAATATGTCATGCAGGATATTTTAGATTATAAGTTAAAAATTTAACCATACACAGCAAAGGATGCTCTCAAAGAATAGATTTTCTCTTATTCTACTCTCATTGTTTTTTTGTTTGTATACAACTCTGCTTTCATTACAACTTTTTGTTGATATACAAATGTTGGTATCACAAAAACATCCAGCCCACACTGTAAAGTGGCCGTGTGGGTGTCATGACAAAAAATGTGCCCAGTCAACACTTTAAAGTGGTTGTATAAGAGACACGGCAAAAAGCACCTAGCACACACTGTAAATGTGGTTGGCATTAGGAAGGACATCCAGCCATAGAAATCTAGCCAGAAACAGTCCTATATGAGCAAGACACGGCCACTCGACCCAACTTGCCTCTAATGGACAAACCGGTCTAACCCATGCTAGCATGGAAAATAGACGCCAAATAATGATGATGATGACGATATATAAAAGGGGAGGGAGAGAACTCTTCAGCTGTGTCAAAGACATGACAACCAAGTACACTCTGTAAAGTAGTTGGTGATAGGAAGAGCATCTAGGTGTGTCAAAGTCATGACAACCACCCTAGTACTGATGGCATGATAAATGCACTAGGTTGAGTGTGGGAATGTTTTAAAAGAGAGAAGCTGGCTCCCTTTCCTACCTAGTCTATAGGAAGATAAGTAAACAAAATATATATATAATTAGTGATGCTTCTTCAGGTGCTTATATGAGTTTTGTAAGTGCCTGAAGAAGGGTCACCAAATTTGATGCCTCTTGTATTCTGGAGGTATGGTCAAATTTGGGCCTTGAAATCTTGGGTAGCACCTTTATTCCATGTATGAACATAAATAAATAATATAAAGGACCGAGATCTCTGGTGGTATGCAATAATACAGAAGACTTGACTTCCCACGGGCACGGGCCAAAGATGAAGCATATGTATAATTGTTGATCTGGAAAAAGCGTTTGACAGAATCCCCGTAATGGGCTCTTAGAAAACTAGGAGTAGATGAGTTGCTTGTGAAGGCTGTACAAGCCATGTATAGAAGAGCAGTCAGCAAAGTTAGGATTTACAACAACTATAGCAAGGAATTTAGCTTGCAGGTTGGCATCCACCAGGGCTTTGTTCTTAGCCCTCTCCTGTTTATTATCATTCTGAAGGCTATGACAGGGAAGTTTAAGACTGGATGCCCATGGAAACTCCTGTATGCAAATGATCTTGCTCTCATAACTGAATCTATGGCAGAATTAGAGAAGAAATTCCAAACCTAGAATTAAAGGGTCTTATAGTCAACCTGACAAACACTAAGGTCCTAGTAAGTAGAAGGTAAAACAGAGCCTTGATCCCCTTGGGGAAATAGTTTGGCTCAGTGAGTATGAAAGGTGTAGTTAGAAATTCCATCCTTTGTCTCAAATGCAAACTATGGATACACAAGAGATGTAGTGGGATCTCAGGTAGTTTAGCTAAGAATGTAGGTTTGAACACACTCTAGGAAGCCTGAATAGAGTTGAGGGATGAGTCACATTTTGCAGAAAGTTCCAGCTGCCTATCAGTGGATCTCAAAGTACCCACATCAACCTTGGGTGAGATAGGTGGATTTTGAAGACAACTTTTGTTGGGAAGATTGAACGAAACCTGTGTGTGTGGAAGAGAGGGAGAGAGAGAGAGGGTGAGAGAGAGAGAGAGAGAGAGGGGGAGAGAGAGAGGGGGGAGAGAGAGAGAGAGAGCATGTATATATATGAGTAATTCAAAGAATTCTTTGAAGTCTCTCTTTCCAAAATGAATGGAGAAAATTCAAAACCTAAAACAGAACAAAGCAAAAAAAAAATGGAGTGTGGAGGAATACCTTCATACCAACCAATGCACAAAACCTATTCCTCATTGAGTTAATAATGTACAAAAATTATAATAAATAAATATATAGATTTAAATTGAAAATTATATCTTTTGTTCACACATGGCAAAATTTTGAGGAAAGAGACGATGCAAAATAAAAAAAAATTGAAAAAGAAAAACATACTAGGAACTAAATAAGACAAATTGCATCTAAATGACATCCAAGATCTTGGAAGTTCACAAGAATTATAGTTATATAACAACAGATGAGCATTATTTTATAGAAATATAAGGATGATAATATAGAAATATGAGGATGTGTGTGTGTGTGTGTATATATATATATATATATATATATATATATATATATATAAATATAAGTATGTATACATACATACATATATGTATACAGACGTACAGTAGTATGTATATATATATATATATATATACATACATGCACACACATATATATGTACGTATGGATTCACCGAACATTTATTATAATGCTCGGTGTGAGGAAAGTATATACTTTCAGACGTTCAATCATCTGGCAGGAAGGTATACGTTGCTGACGATAGCTAATAAGCTTGAAACTAGTACAGTGTTCCTTTGTCAGTGTTGAACAAACAAGCAACGATGGTTGCTAGACACTACGGCTTAATACGGGATGTTTTTTTACAAACACACCGAGCATTATAATAAATGTTCAGTGAATCCATATGTACATATATATGTGTGTGCATGTATGTATATATATATATACATACTACTGTACGTCTGTATACATATATGTATGTACGTATACATACTTATATTTAAGTAACAGCCGTACTAAGAGTGGGAAATGAAATTTTGTTTCATTTTTTCCGTTTATATATATATATATATGCTTAGTGGTTAGAGCATTGGCCTTGCAATCGAAAGGTTGTGAGTTCAATTTTCAGACCGGGTGATGTGTTGCTTCCTTGAGCAAGACACTTTATTTCACATTGCTCCAGTTTACTCAGCTGTAGAAATGAGATGATAAGGACTGGGATCCCTATCATTCCACTCTAAAGTGGTTGCGGAGGTGCCATGGCAAAAAAGCACCCACCACTCACTGTAAATGAGGTTGGTGTTAGGAAGGGCATCCAGCTGTAGAAATCAAGCCAGAATCAGTTTCCGTCCCACCCTTGCAAGCAAGGAAAAGTGGACGTAAAATGATGATGATGATGATGATGATGATGATATATATATATACATATATATATACAAAGCTGGGACGAAGCTGGCGCGATGTGTGTATTTGTATTAAATGCAACATGTGCTAATAGTTAGTCACAGATTTGAATTTGATGTGTAAACACAGATAGTTAAGTCTTCTTCCTTGTTGAAAATCCAGGATTTGGCTACTGTCGTTTACCAATCGATTAATTGGTGAAATATATTTCTTTAATGAAATAAATACAAGGAAGATTAATCAATTTATAAGGTATCTATTTTTGAAGTTCTAGTTAAACTTTAATTAGTTACCCACATAGCTGTGTGTGCTTACACACTTTTACAGATTATCCCCCGTGATAGTTTCATGTTTATTTTAGATATATATATGTCAGTCAATTTCTAGTTGATATATATATATATATATATATATATATATACATGTATGTGTGTATGAGAGAGAGAGAGAGAGGGGGGAGAAAGAACTAGCTGAGCTAGCACAAAAAGAACCATTTTTATTTAAAGTTAGAGTGTGGGAACTGAAGTTGAAATAAATATTATTGGATATTATATGCGATTTTGAATTCAGATACAAAAATATGAACATGGGTGCTTATATATGTCATCATAATCATCATCATTTTACATTTGCCTTCGATACTGGCATGGGTTGGATGGATCCTCATTGATGGAGTCAATTATTATTCAGAGCTACTACCCACCCCTGATATTGTGGACAACCACATCTTGCTCATATGTTCCATTTGGGGCATGGGTTCTACAGCTGGTTGCTGTTTCTAACACAAAACACTGTACAAAGCGTACTGTGTACATTTTATCATAGCAGTAATACTAGAGAGATCGTTATGTCCTCAGCAGAACTAAATGTAAAGTATAGCTAGTGTATCTACCAGTTTTAAAAAACACTAACAATTGACTGTTATCAATGAAATCTCTATATAAACCAGATTAATCAATGTGGCAAAGACAATGTGTAGTGACAATGGATATTTGCTGTATTTTCCACCGTGTGTAAATAAACTGGGTATGTGGTCTTTGAGGAATCCATTTTGGGCATGGCTTCTATAACTGGTGGCCCTTCTTAACACCAACCACTGTATAGAGAGTATTGGGTGTAATTTATCATAGCAGCAATGCTAGAAAGGTGATTATGTCCTTGGTATGACTAAAGGCCCCTTTCAACCCTGCAAAAGAATACTCGCAGGGTGGCCGTGGTGGTAGGGTGTTGTGGAAGAGAGACAGTGGTGGCAGTGGTGGTAGGGTGTTGTGGAAGAGAGACAGTGGTGGTAGGGTGTTGTGGAAGAGAGACAGTCGTGGTAGGGTGTAATGGAAGAGAGACAGTCGTGGTAGGGTGTTGTGGAAGAGAGACAGTGATGGTAGGGTGTAATGGAAGAGAGACAGGGGTGGTAGGGTGTTGTGGAAGAGAGACAGTGGTGGTAGGGTGGTGTGGAAGAGAGACAGTGGTGGTAGGGTGGTGTGGAAGAGAGACAGTGGTGGTAGGGTGTTGTGGAAGAGAGACAGAGGTGGTAGGGTGTTGTGGAAGAGAGACAGTGGTGGTAGGGTGGTGTGGAAGAGAGACAGTGGTGGTAGGGTGTTGTGGAAGAGAGACAGGGGTGGTAGGGTGTTGTGGAAGAGAGACAGTGGTGGTAGGGTGGTGTGGGGGAGAGAAAGTGGTGGTAGGGTGTTGTGGAAGAGAGACAGGGGTGGTAGGGTGGTGTGGAAGAGAGACATTAATGGTAGGGTGGTGTGGGGAAGAGACAGTGGTGGTAGGGTGTTGTGGAAGAGAGACAGGGGTGGTAGGGTAGTGTGGGGGAGAGACAGTGGTGGTAGGGTGGTGTGGGGTAGAGACAGTGGTGGTAGGGTGGTGTGGAAGAGAGACAGTGGTGGTAGGGTGGTGTGGAAGAGAGACAGTGGTGGTAGGGTGGTGTGGGGGAGAGACAGTGGTGGTAGGATGGTGTGGAACAGAGACAATGGTGGTAGGGTGGTGTGGTAGAGAGACAGTGGTGGTAGGGTGGTGTGGAAGAGACAGTGGTGGTAGGGTGGTGTGGGGGAGAGACAGTGGTGGTAGGGTGTTGTGGGGGAGAGACAGTGGTGGTAGGGTGTAGTGGAAGAGAGACAGTGGTGGTAGGGTGTTGTGGAAGAGAGACAGTGGTGGTAGGGTGTTGTGGAAGAGAGACAGTGGTGGTAGGGTGTTGTGGAAGAGAGACAGTGGAGGTAGGGTGCTGTGGAAGAGAGACAGGGGTGGTAGGGTGTAATGGAAGAGAGGCAGTGGTGGCAGGGTGTTGTGGAAGAGAGACAGGGGTGGTAGGGTGTTGTGGAGGAGAGACAGTGGTGATAGGGTGTAGTGGAAGAGAGACAGTGGTGGTAGGGTGTAGTGGAAGAGAGACAGTGGTGGTAGGGTGTTGTGGAAGAGAGACAGTGGTGGTAGGGTGTTGTGGAAGAGAGACAGTGGTGGTAGGGTGTTGTGGAAGAGAGACAGGGGTGATAGGGGTGTGTGGAAGAGAGACAGTGGTGATAGGGTATAGTGGAAGAGAGACAGTGGTGGTAGGGTGTAGTGGAAGAGAGACAGTGGTGGTAGGGTGTTGTGGAAGAGAGACAGTGGTGGTAGGGTGTTGTGGAAGAGAGACAGTGGTGATAGGGTGTTGTGGAAGAGAGACAGGGGTGATAGGGGTGTGTGGAAGAGAGACAGTGGTGGTAGGGTGTTGTGGGGGAGAGACAGTGGTGGCAGTGGTGGCAGGGTGGTGTGGAAGAGAGTCAGTGGTGGTAGGGTGTTGTGGAAGAGAGACAGTGGTGGTAGGGTGTTGTGGAAGAGAGACAGTGGTGGTAGGGTGTTGTGGAAGAGAGACAGTGGTGGTATGGTGTTCTGGACGAGACAGGGGTGGTAGGGTGGTGTGGAAGAGAGACAGTGGTGGTAGGGTGTTGTGGAAGAGAGACAGTGGTGGTAGGGTGGTGTGGGGGAGAGACAGTGGTGGTAGGGTGATGTGGGGGAGAGACAGTGGTGGTAGGGTGTTGTGGGGGAGAGACAGTGGTGGTAGGGTGTTGTGGAAGAGAGACGGTGGTGGTAGGGTGTTGTGGAAGAGAGACAGTGGTAGTAGGGTGTTGTGGAAGTGACAGTGGTGGTAGGGTGGTGTGGGGGAGAGACAGTGGTGGTAGGGTGTTGTGGAAGAGAGACAGTGGTGGCAGGGTGTTGTGGAGGAGAGACAGTGGTAGGGTGTTGTGGAACTGAGACAGTGGTGGCAGGGTGGTGTGGGGGAGAGACAGTGGTGGTAGGGTGTTGTGGGGGAGAGACAGTGGTGGTAGGGTGTAGTGGAAGAGAGACAGTGGTGGTAGGGTGTTGTGGAACAGAGACAGTGGTGGTAGGGTGGTGTGGTAGAGAGACAGTGGTGGTAGGGTGGTGGAAGAGACAGTGGTGGTAGGGTGGTGTGGTGGAGAGACAGTGGTGGTAGGGTGTTGTGGGGGAGAGACAGTGGTGGCAGGGTGTTGTGGAAGAGAGACAGTGGTGGAAGGGTGTAATGGAAGAGAGGCAGTGGTGGCAGGGTGTTGTGGAAGAGAGACAGTGGTGGCAGGGTGTTGTGGAAGAGAGACAGTGGTGGTAGAGTGGTGTGGAAGAGAGACAGTGGTGGTAGGGTGTAATGGAAGAGAGACAGTGATGGTAGGGTGTTGTGGGGAAGAGACATTGGTGGTAGGGTGGTGTGGAAGAGAGACAGTGGTGGTAGGGCGTTGTGGGGAAGAGACATTGGTGGTAGGGTGGTGTGGAAGAGAGACAGTGGTGGTAGGGTGTTGTGGAAGAGAGACATTGGTGGTTGGGTGGTGTGGAAGAGAGACAGTGGTGGTAGGGTGTTGTGGAAGAGAGACAGTGGTGGTAGGGTGTTGTGGGGGAGAGACAGTGGTGGAAGGGTGGTGTGGGGGAGAGACAGTGGTGGTAGGGTGTTGTGGAAGAGAGACAGTGGTGGCAGGGTGGTGTGGGGGAGAGACAGTGGTGGTAGGGTGTTGTGGAAGAGAGACAGTGGTGGTAGGGTGTTGTGGGGAAGAGACAGTGGTGGCAGGGTGTTGTGGAAGAGAGACAGTGGTGGTAGGGTGTTGTGGAAGAGAGACATTGGTGGTAGGGTGGTGTGGAAGAGAGACAGTGGTGGTAGGGTGTTGTGGAAGAGAGACAGTGGTGGTAGGGTGTTGTGGGGGAGAGACAGTGGTGGCAGGGTGGTGTGGGGGAGAGACAGTGGTGGTAGGGTGTTGTGGGGGAGAGACAGTGGTGGTAGGGTGTAGTGGAAGAGAGACAGTGGTGGTAGGGTGTTGTGGAACAGAGACAGTGGTGGTAGGGTGGTGTGGTAGAGAGACAGTGGTGGTAGGGTGGTGGAAGAGACAGTGGTGGTAGGGTGGTGTGGGGGAGAGACAGTGGTGGTAGGGTGTTGTGGGGGAGAGACAGTGGTGGCAGGGTGTTGTGGAAGAGAGACAGTGGTGGAAGGGTGTAATGGAAGAGAGGCAGTGGTGGCAGGGTGTTGTGGAAGAGAGACAGTGGTGGCAGGGTGTTGTGGAAGAGAGAGTGGTGGTAGAGTGGTGTGGAAGAGAGACAGTGGTGGTAGGGTGTAATGGAAGAGAGACAGTGATGGTAGGGTGTTGTGGGGAAGAGACATTGGTGGTAGGGTGGTGTGGAAGAGAGACAGTGGTGGTAGGGTGTTGTGGGGAAGAGACATTGGTGGTAGGGTGGTGTGGAAGAGAGACAGTGGTGGTAGGGTGTTGTGGAAGAGAGACATTGGTGGTAGGGTGGTGTGGGAGAGAGACAGTGGTGGTAGGGTGTTGTGGAAGAGAGACAGTGGTGGTAGGGTGTTGTGGGGGAGAGACAGTGGTGGCAGGGTGGTGTGGGGGATAGACAGTGGTGGTAGGGTGTTGTGGAAGAGAGACAGTGGTGGCAGGGTGGTGTGGGGGAGAGACAGTGGTGGTAGGGTGTTGTGGAAGAGAGACAGTGGTGGCAGGGTGGTGTGGGGGAGAGACAGTGGTGGTAGGGTGTTGTGGAAGAGAGACATTGGTGGTAGGGTGGTGTGGAAGAGAGACAGTGGTGGTAGGGTGGTGTGGAAGAGAGACAGTGGTGGTAGGGTGTTGTGGAAGAGAGACAGTGGTGGTAGGGTGTTGTGGGGGAGAGACAGTGGTGGCAGGGTGGTGTGGGGGAGAGACAGTGGTGGTAGGGTGTTGTGGAAGAGAGACAGTGGTGGCAGGGTGGTGTGGGGGAGAGACAGTGGTGGTAGGGTGTTGTGGAAGAGAGACATTGGTGGTAGGGTGGTGTGGAAGAGAGACATTGGTGGTAGGGTGGTGTGGAAGAGAGACAGTGGTGGTAGGGTGGTGGAAGAGACAGTGGTGGTAGGGTGTTGTGGAAGAGAGACAGTGGTGGTAGGGTGTTGTGGGGGAGAGACAGTGGTGGCAGGGTGGTGTGGGGGATAGACAGTGGTGGTAGGGTGTTGTGGAAGAGAGACAGTGGTGGCAGGGTGGTGTGGGGGAGAGACAGTGGTGGTAGGGTGTTGTGGAAGAGAGACAGTGGTGGCAGGGTGGTGTGGGGGAGAGACAGTGGTGGTAGGGTGTTGTGGAAGAGAGACATTGGTGGTAGGGTGGTGTGGAAGAGAGACAGTGGTGGTAGGGTGGTGTGGAAGAGAGACAGTGGTGGTAGGGTGTTGTGGAAGAGAGACAGTGGTGGTAGGGTGTTGTGGGGGAGAGACAGTGGTGGCAGGGTGGTGTGGGGGAGAGACAGTGGTGGTAGGGTGTTGTGGAAGAGAGACAGTGGTGGCAGGGTGGTGTGGGGGAGAGACAGTGGTGGTAGGGTGTTGTGGAAGAGAGACGGTGGTGGTAGGGTGTTATGGGGAAGAGACAGTGGTGGCAGGGTGTTGTGGAAGAGAGACAGGGGTGGTAAGGTGTTGTGGAAGAGAGACAGTGGTGGTAGGGTAGTGTAGAAGAGAGACAGGGGTGGTAGGGTGGTGTGGAAGAGAGACAGTGGTGGTAGGGTGTTGTGGAGGAGAGACAGTGGTGGTAGGGTAGTGTAGAATAGAGACAGGGGTGGTAGGGTGGTGTGGAAGAGAGACAGTGGTGGTAGGGTGTTGTGGAAGAGAGACATTGGTGGTAGGGTGGTGTGGAAGAGAGACAGTGGTGGTAGGGTGTTGTGGAAGAGAGACAGTGGTGGTAGGGTGTTGTGGGGGAGAGACAGTGGTGGTAGGGTGTTGTAGAAGAGAGACAGTGGTGGTAGGGTGTTGTAGAAGAGAGACAGTGGTGGTAGGGTGTTGTGGGGGAGAGACAGTGGTGGCAGGGTGGTGTGATGGAGGGACAGGGGTGGTAGGGTGGTGTGGGGGAGAGACAGTGGTGGTAGGGTGTTGTGGAAGAGAGACAGTGGTGGCAGGGTGGTGTGGGGGAGAGACAATGGTAGTAGGGTGTTGTGGGGGAGAGACAGTGGTGGTAGAGTGTTGTGGAAGAGAGACAGTGGTGGCAGGGTGGTGTGGGGGAGAGACAATGGTAGTAGGGTGTTGTGGGGGAGAGACAGTGGTGGTAGAGTGTTGTGGAAGAGAGACAGTGGTGGCAGGGTGGTGTGGGGGAGAGACAGTGGTGGTAGGGTGTAATGGAAGAGAGACAGTGGAGGCAGGGTGGTGTGGAAGAGAGACAGTGGTGGCAGGGTGGTGTAGGAGACAGTGGTGGTTGGGTGGTGTGGAAGAGAGAAAATGAATAAGATAGAAAGGAACCATCGATGATAACAGAAAAGGTGATGGTAGGGTATATTAAATTCTTTTATATCCTCATTTATAATTATCACGATGGGAGAAGAGAAGCAGAGTTATTAGGATGATAATAGGGAGGATTGAGTACAGACTGTCCCAATGTCATCCTTCATTACAGAAGTTACATGGTGTTGTTAATAGAGGAGTGAATGGGTGTCAGAGACATGAGTGGCTCAAACAGATCTGATACCATCCATATTTACATGGGCAGTATCTTCATGTTTAGATTATTGCCATCATATTCCGATGATTGTTTACATAGTTAGATGGTTATTTTTAATTTTTAATGGTTGTTTTCAAATTCAAATGTGTGTTGCCAAATTTTTAAGTTATTTTTATATTTAGATGGCAGCTTTCATTTATATAATTATTTCATATTTATGTTACATGGCAGTGAGACATGGGCATTGTGTGCAGAAGAGCTGCACAGACTAGAAAGGAACAAAGCATGCATGCTCCGTTGGATGTGTAATAGTAATATACATGAACAGCAAAACATAAGTGAACTAGGTGAGAAATTAGGAATAAGAGGGATCAGATGCTGTTTACTCGAGAGAAGACTACGTTCATATGGTCACATGATGCGCATGAAAGACGACAACTGTATAAAAAAGTGCAGGGCACTCAAAATTGATTGATGTTACGGAGTAGGTAGACCCAGAAAAACCTGGGATGATCTGATAAATTCCGACCTTACACACTTGCACCTCTCTAAGACAATGTCACTGGACCAAGATCTTTGGTGCCACGCAGTAATACAGAAGACCCGGCTTGCCTATGTACAAAGCGAAACCTACAGTCAGTAGGCACTTCTTAACCAAATATACACCCCAACCTACTACCCCTACTCCATCCTCCCACTCCCACCAACACCACCCTTTCTCTGTAAAATTATGTTGGTACCACAACATCCAGTCCAAACTAATGAGGTCATGTAGGTGTCACAACAAAAAAAACATACAGTCCACACTATAAGGTGGTTGTGTAGGTAACACGGTAAAAAGCTCCCAGTCCACACTGTAAATGTGGTTGGTGTTAGGAAGGGTATCCAGCCGTAGAAAACCTGCCAGATAGTCCTATACGAGTGAGACACAGTCACCCGACCAATCTTGCCTCAAGTGGGACAATTCCCGTCTAACCCATGCTAGCGTGGAAGATAGACGTTAAACGATGATGATGACAATGATGATGATGGTTGTTTTCAAATCTACATAATTGTCATCATATTTAGATGGCTTCTTTTATATTAAGATGGTTGTTTATGTATTAAGTTGGTTGTTTATATATTTAGATGATTGTCTTCATATTTAGATAGTTATTTACATATTTAAATGGTTACTTTCATAGATAGTTATTCTGAATAGTTGTTCCAAATTTTGACAGTTAATGGTTGGCTCCATGAAGTAAACTCACCATAACTCACCATATAGTGTATCAGTGACTAAATTCTGAATTTACTATGAAAAATATCAATACACAACATTTTATGCTTGTTTTTCATGTTAGTATGGGTTGGACATGTCTTCTCCAACACACTATCCTTCCATTTGTTTTGTTCCTTTGTTATCTTCTCTGAGATTCAATGTTTTGAGACCCACTCTCACCACTTCTGCCCAAGTCTTCCTCTACCACAGCTACCTTCCACTGGGAACTCCTGGCACTTCTTCATCCAATGATCAACATTTATACACATCACATGTATATCCAGTGCATTTAATAATAATAATAATAATGAAATTATTGTGTACAGTGCTCAGGTACACTACAACTCATCAAAGGTGCATATATAGTACATAGAATAATATACAAATGTCAGGGAAGTGAATAGTGTATGAGTCATGATATACATGTGTGCGTGTGTATGGAGGGGGTATATTAGGTGTAGTGTTGGCGAATCTCAGGAAGCATGGAGGTTTTAAAGGATGCAGTGTCTCGGCAGCTAACAACTGATGCAGGTAGTTCGTTCCATGCTTCAGCAACTCTGAGCATGAAAAAATGTTTCCGAAAGTCATGGGAGCTGTGCTGTGTTCTGACTTTGTTGGCATGGCCACATGTGTTAGACACATGGAAATCAAAAAGGTACTCAGGGTTGTTGTTGGCAAGATGGTTAATAATTTTGTGGGTGTTTACCAAATTAGTTGCCAGATGTCGGAGCTTCAATGTATCCATGCCCAGGGAAGCAAGGCATTCAGAGTATGGGAGATGCCTGATGGAGGGTATTCACTTGGGTGCATGTCTCTCCTCCTGTACACAGTTTTTCTCTCAGCTCATCCATACTTTATCATCACACATCCATCATTAATATAAAAGAAGCCATCTAAATTAACATCACACATCCATCAAAGCATGTTCATTTCATTTCTCACCAGTTTTCACACATCCTCTGCATTTACTGCAGCCATATTTCACAACATGGCACTTTTCCCACATGTATCATACATCTGACTTTTCATTCCTAGAGAGAAAGAAATGTTGGTACCACAACATCCAGTTCAAACTAATGAGGCCGTGTAGGTGTCACAACAAAAAACACACAGTCCACGCTGTAATGTGGCTGCGTTGGTAACAGTAAAAAGTTCTCAGTCCACACTGTAAATGTGGTTGGTGTTAGGAAGGGCATCCAGCCATAGAAAACCTGCCAGACAGTCCTATACGAGCGAGACACAGTCACCAATCAATCTTGCCTCAAGTGGGACAACTCCCATCTAAACCATGCTAGTGTGGAAGATAGATGTTAAACGATGATAATGATGAAACTTTTTGTTGTCAACAGAGGTAGAAGCAACTTGAACTGTTTCCATCCTGGTCTTCTTATTCCATCTACTATAGTAGAATAAGAACAGGATGGATAAAATCCAACAAATAAAATATATGTGAATCTAAGAATGTAGGATTTCATCATCATCATTTAATATCATATGGGCTGGGTGGGCAGTTTACATACCTTCTTGTACTCTGCAGAGTGTACCTGGTGCATTTTCTCCTGGCACCAATACTAAGGCAGTCATTGTGTGTTTGACACAACTATCTACTCTTTGTTTGACAGGTTTTCTATGGCTGGATGCCATTCTTACCATTAACCACTTTACAGAGTATACAGGGCACATTTTATCATGTGAGCAATATTAGATAGGTTGTTGTGTCTTTGAGACAACTGAAGCATGCTCTCAACCCTGGGTGGGGAGGGGTCAAGTGTTTAAGTGGTCAACATAAAATTCCCCACAATGGAACTTCTTCGAGATGCTCTGCACACACACACACCCTCTCTCTCAGATTTAACCACTTACCAAGCATGTGTAGAAGAAAGGAACGCAGTAATACTGCCATTCCAATATGAGTTAATGCCATGAGTTAATGCTCAATAAGTATTACATAACATTAGTAAAAACAGGCTGCTTCTATCTACATTTATTTGACAGCAGTGCATTTATACAATAACAACAACAGTAACAACAATAACAGCAATAACAACAATAGCAATAACAACAACAATAGCAACAACAACAATAATAACAATAGCAATAATAACAATAACAACAGCAATAACAATAACAACAACAGTAACAGCAATAGCAATAGCAACAATAACAATAACAACAGCAACAATAACAACAACAACAATAAAAATAACAATAGCAACAACAACAACAACAACAATAGCAATAACAACAACAATAACAACAACAACAGCAATAACAACAACAACAACAACAATAATAGCAATAACAAAACAACAACAGCAATAATTTTTAACAGTGGTGCAATGCCACAAGAATAAAATAGTGGCATTCATGATGATAATAATAATAATAATAATAATAATAATAATAATAGTGGTGGTAGTAGTAGTTAGTAGTAGTAGTAGTAGTAGTAGTAGTAGTAGTAGTAGTAGTAGTAGTAGTGCTGTAGTAGTAGTAGTAGTAGTAGTGGTGGTAGTGGTAGTAGTAGTAGTATTGTAGTAGTAGTAGTAGTATTGTAGTAGTAGTAGTAGTAGTAGTAGTAGTAGTAGTAGTAGTAGTAGTGGTAGTGCTGTAGTAGTAGTAGTAGTAGTATTAGTAGTAGTGTAGTAGTAGTAGTAGTAGTAGTAGTAGTAGTAGTAGTAGTAGTAGTAGTAGTGCTGTGGTAGTAGTAGTAGTAGTAGTAGTAGTGCTGTAGTAGTAGTAGTAGTAGTAGTAGTAGTAGTAGTAGTAGTAGTAGTAGTGCTAACGATAATGATGATGATGGTGATAATAGTTAAGAGTCTTTATAATGGAGAGTTGTTACATGCACCATCAGATTTTTCACAAACTGATTGATTGAAAGATTGAGGGGGGGGGGGGGGTTTCTTTGGGAAGATAGTTTTTTACATAGATTACTGCTGGATATTGTGATGATGGTGATGGTGGTGGTGGTGGTGGTGGTGGTGGTGGTGGTGGCAGTGATGGTGGTGGTGATGGTGATGGTGGAGGTGGGGACGATAGAGATGATGATAATGATAATAGTGGTGGTGATGGTGATGGTGGTGATGGGTGGTGGTGGTGATGGTGGTGGTGGTGGTGGTGATGGGTGATGGTGGTGATGGTGGTGGTGATGGTGGAGGTGGAGACGATAGAGATGATGATAATGATAATAGTGGTGGTGGTGGAGGTGGAGGTGGAGGTGGAGACGATAGAGATGATGATAATGATGGTGGTGATGGTGATGGTGGTGATGGGTGGTGGTGGTGATGGTGGTGGTGATGGTGGTGGTGGTGATGGGTGGTGGTGATGGTGGTGGTGATGGGTAGTGGTGATGGGTAGTGGTGATGGTGGTTGTAATAGTGGTGATGGGTGGTGGTGATGGTGGTGGTGATGGGTGGTGATGATGGGTGGGTGGTGGTGATGGGTAGTGGTGATGGTGGTTGTAATAGTGGTGGTTGTAATAGTGGTGATGGGTGGTGGTGATGGGTGGTGGTGATGGGTGGTGGTGATGGGTAGTGGTGGTGATGGGTGGTGGTGATGGGTGGTAGTGATGGGTGGTGGTGATGGGTGGTGGTGATGGGTAGTGGTGGTGATGGGTGGTGGTGATGGGTGGTGGTGATGGGTAGTGGTGATGGTGGGTATAATAGTGGTGGTGGTAATGTTGGTGGCAGTGTTTAGTATTCCTTATAATGGATATTATGTTACATTTCCCATCTATCACATACAGGCTTGAATTGGCCTCCGAGTTAAACACACATCATTATTGACAACAGATATTTACAAAGAGAAAGAAAAATGAATTCATAACCAACACCTCCCCCACCACCGGGCGGGAGTGGTACTGTGAGGGGGGTGGGGACTCCTTGTAGGATAAGATTGAGGTAAAAGGAAGACATATAATTAGATGTTATAGACAGGTAGAGGTGAAAGATATAGGGGGTAGGCGAAAGAAGGAAAGATAAGTGAGTGAGATAGAGAAGTATAGAAGATATAGAGAGGTATAGAAAATATAGAGAAGATAGAGAGATATAGAGAGGTATAGAGAGGTATAGAGAGGTATAGAGAAGATAGAGAGGTATAGAAGATATAGAGAGGTATAGAGAAGATAGAGAAGATAGAGAGATATAGAGAGGTATAGAGAAGATAGAGAGGTATAGAAGATATAGAGAGGTATAGAGAGGTATAGAGAAGATAGAGAGGTATAGAAGAGATATAGAGAGGTATAGAAGAGATATAGAGAGGTATAGAAGAGATATAGAGAGGTATAGAAAGGTAGAGAAGATAGAGAGGTAGAGAAGATAGAGAGGTATAGAAGAGATATAGAGAGGTATAGAGAAGTATAGAGAAGATAGAGAGGTATAGAAGAGATATAGAGAGGTATAGAAGAGATATAGAGAGGTATAGAAAAGTAGAGAAGATAGAGAGGTAGAGAAGATAGAGAGGTATAGAAGAGATATAGAGAGGTATAGAAGAGATATAGAGAGGTATAGAGAAGATAGAGAGGTATAGAGAGGTATAGAAGAGATATAGAGAGGTATAGAAGAGATATAGAGAGGTATAGAAGGTATAGAGAGGTATAGAAGAGATATAGAGAGGTATAGAGAGGTATAGAAGAGATATAGACATGTATAGAAGGTATAGAGAGGTATAGAAGGTATAGAGAGGTATAGAGAGGTATAGAAGAGATATAGAGAAGTATAGAGAGGTATAGAAGAGGTATAGAGGTATAGAAGAGATATAGAGAGGCATAGAAGAGATATAGAGATGTATAGAAGGTATGGAGAGGTATAGAAGAGATATAGAGAGGTATAGAGGTAAAGAAAAATAATATATCGTCCAGGTGTATGAACGATATCTCATCTCTCTAAGATTATTAATTAAAACAGAAGGGCTTTACGATAACAAGGCTAATCTTTTTATTAAATGATACATTTAATAAAACACAACATAATAATTACATTCACAGGACATACCCTGCAAGCTAAACGGCAATGGCTTAATTCTTACATTCAAGAAGAGATATGAAAATCTCTTGGTCAAAAACAGGCGTTTTCCCAAAGTACGTCCACGTGGCAGGACAAAATGACTCCTTGTGAAACATAAGCTTATAAAACTATTGAAGATATATTTCACAAGGAGTCATTTTCTTTGAATCCTTGGTTGGAAGATTTCGAAATCATTTCACCGGATGATGGAGAGAAGATTGTACCAGTGTCTGCTGACTATAATTTGAACTCCCCACTCCTATTAGATGAAATGGAGGCTATATATACCTTCTGCATAATTGGAAGATTGGAAGAGCGATTTCTTCATAGGCCGAATATTACATTCACTTCAAATCGTCTATACATCTCAAAAAATACAGTTGACTTCAAAAATCCCATTAACAATCATTCCTGGTTGTCTCAATTCATTTACAATCCCGATAAGTTTACAACCACTGAAACTCCTGCATACGTCATGAGAGAGACAAAAAAATGGAGTGAGATATGCGGAGGGCTTGTAAGCACTTACTTCACTCACATAACAGGAACTCTGTTCCCCTGTCATAATCCTCACAGATTTGCCTGGCTCGATTATCCTAAAACTATAAGACGAGACATAAATCACTACTACACAATGTTTTTCGAAATATACAGAATAATACTGATTATGAACACTGCAAGTCATGATGAGCTTGTCAACTTAAAAAACAAACATCTATTCAAAATTGAAATCTCCAGCTATAATTCTGAGACAAAAATGTTTCACAGCTTATTCACCACAGATCTCTTAGGAATTGTGGATATTTTCCCGGGTTACTGCTTTTTCCAGTTTTATGGAGTTTTATTAGACCGTAACATGATATTAATGGCTAAAGATACTCTTTTGGCCAGATTCACCTCGACATGGTGTGCACTAAATTCTAAAGAATTTGGATCTCATGAGCATTACAGGAAATTGTGTGAATTTTATAAGTCAGGTGATGCATTAATCACAAATCACGGAAATGCAGCATATAAGGGTTTGAAATTGTGGGAATCGCACTGTGTAGATTCCAAGGAAAAATTGGCTTCTGAAGTTGTTCCAGAAATCCCACCATTTGGGAAGTTCAATGATCACCTAATAAAATCAAGAGAGAAGCTGACCAGCTTATATGGACAACAATTTATGATTTTCTTTGAGCCTTTGACTTACGTGAAAGTCCCTAGATTTCTGGCATTTTTGAGAGGGATCTTTAGACACTGGGCACATCCTTAAATTGATTACAAGGCAGGCCTTGAAAAGCTACATCATTATGTATCAGTCGACAAACGAACTGATGTGTACTATGCAGCATCTAAAGCCAGTGAATTAACCTTTATAGTACTAGAGGCTCAATTTAAAATAAAAAAGAAATGGTTCATAGATGAACAAAGACTGCCACCCAATCACATCCTCAGACTGTATATTACTGATCAGAAATGGCCCAATGCCAGAGTATTGAAACAGTTGGAAGGAACTTGGCACACACTACCTCTAGTCCCTTGTTTTGAAATCCCTGCCCAAGTGGACATGAGCACTCTATACTCTGATAAGAGCTTCAGCATGACCAGATCAGAGATCATAAACTACATGAAAATACATCCCCACAGACCGATACCAACCAAGAAAGTGCTGGCGGAAGCTCTTTCCAAGCCGCAGCTCCATGTTAAGGATTTTCTTGAAAAGATAGAAACCGAAGGTATAGATGAAGATCATTTAATTATAGGTCTAAAACCGAAAGAGAGGGAACTCAAAATAGAAGGGAGATATTTCGCTCTAATGAGTTGGCAATTACGAACATATTTTGTATTAACAGAGTATCTTATGAAGGAGTTTTACCTTCCTTTGTTTTCAGAGATTACTATGAGAGACGATCTGATTAAACTGATAGGAAAGATGCAGAACGTTTCTGGAGGACAGGGATCTAGAAACTATGAAACCATTACCATAACCAATCAGTTTGATTATGAAAAGTGGAACAATAATCAGCGTTTGGAATCCAATGGACCTGTATTTCGTGTTATGGGGCAATTTTGGGTTTATCCTACTCTGATTTACAAGACTCATTTGTTTCTCCAACAATCACTTATCTATTTCAATTACAGAGGAGATAAGCTTACAACAGATGGGGTCAACATTTTGTGTAGAGAAAACCACTGTTGCTGGTCTGATCAAAAAGGTGGTTTGGAAGGAATTAGACAAAAGGGATGGACCATCCTTTGTATCTTGATGATTTACGTTGAAAGCAGAATAAGAAATACTCATTCTAGTGCCTTAGGAGCTGGAGACAATCAGATAGTTAATAATCATTATAAGTTGGAGAAAGGTTTATCCAGAGAGGAGCGTCTTACAGAAATCAATCATATTATTCAAAATAATGAAGCCATTTGTACGGCAATCAGATCTGGAGCAGAAAAATTGGGGCTGCCTATAAATGATGACGAGACAGTCCAGAGTTCTCAATACTTGGAATATGGGAAAACTATTATTCAGAGGAAAAATGATTCCCTCCCCCAGAAAAGTATACTCAAGGATATCGTGTTTATCTAATGATCAAATTACGAGCTTAGGGAATCTAATGTCATCACTGTCGACTGGAATTATAACTCTCTGTCAGCATTCAGACACCATAAAAGACCCATTGTCCTGGTTTGTGATCTACGCCCCATGGATAATTGTTTTACTTTCGATTCATCACCCTCTATTGCGGGATTCCTTCTTTGGTTGGCGTTTGAAGCAACTCAAATCGATCAGCAAGTCAAGAAATTACATGAATAAAGCTGAGATTTATGAAGACTCAAAGATGTTTGGTCAAAGTCTTAGATTTATGATTAGAGGAATTTTTTTGGCTCCCTCTTTGGGTGGAGTTTGTGGAATGGCCCCCTCCAGACTTTTAATACGTGGATTTCCCCATCCTGTGACAGAGTCATTACACTTTTGGAAAGTGATCCATGACAGTCACCCGGACCCTTTAATTAAAAAAATAGCCTTAGACTGAGGAAACCCATCTATCGGTGGACCAGAAAGTCGAGATATCCTTCTTTTAATAGAACAGCCAACATCTCTCAATCTGAGAAGAGGGGTCAGTTCTGAAAGCATTTTGAGAAAGACAGTTCATAAAGGTCTTGTGGAGAATCTAGATAAAATTAAGAATGAGCTTTTTAGAGAAGCACTCATTGCAGACACAGCAGATGGGTCTTTTGTAACTAACTTTCTATCATCCATAAAACCGATTTTCCCAAAGTTTTTATCCGAGATGTTTAATGCTACTTTTCCGGGATTAATGACGTCTTTTGTTAAAATGTATGAGAATTCTCGATCAATTAGACAACATTTCTCGTCTAAAGTGAGCAAAGAACTAGCTAGAAAATTCACCGATGCAGAGGGGGCCAGCCCCTTGAATCTCAATAAATTTATAACACCCGGGAGCATATGGAACTGCTCCTCAATCTACGTACAAAGATTGAGAGAAAGATCATGGGGAGAAATTGTCGGAACAACAGTACCATTTCCAGGAGAAATGTTCAATGCACCTTCTGAGGCTACCAAAGATCATAAAGACTGCAACGAGCATGTCCCTGACACATTTATAACTGTGGTGACCCCTCAAGGACTCGACACAGAATATGAAAAAGCAGGTAACAAGGCCGCCTATTTAGGATCCAAAACCACCGAGTGCACTGGAATTTATCAACCATGGGAAAAGACAACAGAAGTTTCTTTCCTCCAACGAGCTTCCAAGTTACGAGACACTATCAACTGGTTTGTTCACAAAGATTCTATGTTAGCCAAAGCGATTTTTGAGATCTTGAAATCCCTAACAGGAGGAAACTGGACTGAAAGCTTCCCATGTTTTGAGCTCAAACCCTTCTTTTCAGATGGCTCTGAATCATCCGAACTATATCAGGTTGATAAGAACTCAACCTCACAGGGTACCTCCATCTTACCCTCCTACAGATCTTGAACAGGCTAAAATATTATTCGCTTACATGATGAAATCATGGATATCAGGAAAAAGCAAGGCCCATAAACTGTCGAACAAAGATCTGTGGGTATTTTCAGACTTTGACACCATTGAAGTTGTAAGTAATTTTTTGATCTTAAAGCAAATGTATGATTTACTGATAACTCAAAAGACAGGACCCTCTATTAAAAAGAAAATCAGAGAATTAAAACAATTGCATATAAGCATAGACAATCGAAAGCAAAGCACAGAATTGAATTCTTTTAAGAAAGCTATGTTTTCTTTGACCAGACTAAAACATAATTCTTATATCAAAAGAGTGGACAAAGAGATCAGATTTTCGGCTAAACAAATGCCTGTTCTTCCACCCCTGAATCCAGTATCCCTCAACAAGTGGGGTGAGGAAATAACATTCCCTATAGAGTCCAGTGATTTCATTTTCCACTCAGTCCTATGACATCGAGTAAAGGATTCACCAGTGCTGTAGAAAAGTATATAACCCCTCCGTATCTGGAACCAGATTGGCCCAATTAGCAACAGGATCTCATTATAAATTAAGATCAATTATGGTCAGTAAAAGCATCACATTCTCTGGAGCGATATTCGCCGCTGATGGTTCTGGAGGGGGGTGCGCTGCAGGCCTCAGACATCAGTCGGAGGCTTCTGTTGTTTTCAATAGCTTTCTCGATTTATCTAATACAACCCTTAAGGGTAGCAAGCTGCCACCTCCCATGGCGATAGTGGACATGAGCACTCTATACTCTGATAAGAGCTTCAGCATGACCAGATCAGAGATCATAAACTACATGAAAAAACATCCCCACAGACCGATACCAACCAAGAAAGTGCTGGCGGAAGCTCTTTCCAAGCCGCAGCTCCATGTTAAGGATTTTCTTGAAAAGATAGAAACCGAAGGTATAGATGAAGATCATTTAATTATAGGTCTAAAACATCTAAAGCCAGTGAATTAACCTTTATAGTACTAGAGGCTCAATTTAAAATAAAAAAGAAATGGTTCATAGAGGAACCAGAAGTTGTAAATTGGTGCAAGAAAAATTCCTGTAATATATAACAATGAAGCCAAAGCCTTACAAGGTACTCTTTACAAGTTGTTGAAACCGGTTTCAAAACGAACAATATAGAGGTGAAATAGGTTAATGCATGCAAGCATTACACAAAAAATATACAACAAATGCAATAATTATACACATGCAGCAATAAATGCAAAAAGCATTAAAAATACGATAGGCATTGAAAATGCCATAGGCAGTAAGGTTACAAAATGCAATGAAAAATTATAATATGCCTTAAAAATACGATAGGCATTGAAAATGCCATAGGCAGTAAGGTTACAAAATGCAATGAAAAATTATAATATGCCTTAAAAATACGATAGGCATTGAAAATGCCATAGGCAGTAAGGTTACAAAATTCAATGAAAAATTATAATATGCCTTAAAAATACCAAAGGCAGTCAGGGTACAAAATGCAACAACAAATTCAATATACAGTAAAAATAGCTGCAAGAAAAAAGAATACAATTCAGTTTATATTACTGCATAGCATACGGGGCCAATGCACCCTTCGCCCAGAACGGGTCGTAGTTCTGTGTGTTGATGTGGGAGGGGGAGAAGAAATAGGCGTATGTGGCAAAGAAAAGAAGGGGGCATTTGAGTTTCAAGTGTCATTGTGTCATTGTCCAGGTTTGCTAGTTTGAGACGATCAACGGAAACCGTTTCCCTGGAACCCCGAATGTCCAGTGTGAAATGTTTGTCTGTGTGAGCAAGCACACGATAGGGTCCAGAGTACGGCCGTTGAAGAGGGTGTCTCACGGCGTCGTCTCTAACGAACACATGTGTCCACAAGGCAATATCACTTGGGACGGCAGTTTTTACAGTTTGCTTCCTAGTGCCCATCGGTGGTAGCTCTTTGAAGTAAGAGTGGAGCCGGGACACGTAGGAAGCGGGGTCCTGCGAAGTGAGGTCAAAAGGGGCCAGCATTTGCCCCGGTAACGTCAGAGGAGTACCATAAACTAATTCGGCAGAGGAGAACCCAAGGTCCACCTTTACCGTCGACCGGATGCCTAGCAACACCACAGGCAGGTACTCGCTCCAACGTGATGAGTCCATGGAAGCCCTTGAGGAGGCTTTGAGCTGTCTGTGGAATCTTTCCACCATTCCGTTCGAGGCTGGGTGGTAAGCCGTGGTTCTTATTCGAGTAGCCCCCATGATTTGGGCTAATTCTCGGAAGAGTTTAGACTCGAATTGACGACCACGATCCGTTGTGATGGTGGTTGGTACACCGAAGCGCGCGATCCATGAAGATACTAGAGTACGAGCTGTGGTTTCAGCGGTGATATCTGTTATAGGAACGGCTTCAAGCCAACGCGAAAAACGATCGACGATCGTCAAAAGACACGAAAAACCACGACTAACCGGCCACGGGCCGACGATGTCCACGTGAATGTGTTGAAATCTTGCATCCGGGCAGGTGAAGGTTCCGAGAGGAGCCTTAACATGTTTATGAATTTTCGCTTGTTGGCAAGCGACACAGGACCGACACGAAGCAGTAATGTCACGTCTCACATCCGGCCAGAAAAATCTGGCTGTTATGAGTTTTACTGAGGCTGATACTCCTGGGTGAGAAATACCATGTAAAGCGAGAAAAACAGTTCGTCGGTGTTCCACTGGGACTAGGGGCCGTGGTGAGTCCAATGAAACATCACGCAGTATTTGTCCATCTGCCGTTGAGATCGGAATGTACTTCAATGTACAATTTTTAAACTCCGGCGATGCAACATCCAACAATTCGAGAGTGGGTTGAGCAGCCGCCATTCGATGTAAATCTATCTCCTCGGAAGACGAAATCGATGCTATCGGGAGGCGAGACAGCGCGTCGGCCGCTGTATTCGAAGAACCCGGAATATGTTGGATGTTGCTCGTGAACTGTGATATGTAGTCCAGGTGTCGCGTCTCTCTGGGCGAGTATTTGTCTGCTTTAGTTCGAAGAGCAAACGTCAAGGGTTTATGATCAGTGAAAATGGTGAACGTTCTACCTTCAAGTACATGAGCAAAGTGTTTCACTGATAAATAGATTGCTAATAGCTCCCTTCCGAAGGTGCTATAGCGGGTTTCGGCAGGCTTTAACTTTCTCGAAAAGAACTCGAGTGGTTGCAGTAACCCATCACACTTCTGTTGTAAAATTGCGCCTACCGCGCAATCGGAAGCCTCAACACAGAGCGACAGCCCGGCGTTGGGCTTGGGGTGGGCGAGTAAAGAAGCAGTCGCCAATGCTTTTTTTACTTTCTCAAAATCCGCCAGTTGCATTGGACTTAATGAAATGTTCATATTCTTCCGTCGGCATTTTTTAAAAATTTCTGTCAACGAGGACAGTAAGCTGGAACAATTAGGCACGAATCGCCTATAAAAATTCACAAGGCCTAAGAATTGCCGTAATTGTCGAAGCGAACCTGGTGGAGGCAAATCCGAAATTGCCATAACTTTCTCCGGAAGTGGCCGAATACCATCTGCATCAATAAGATGGCCCAAAAATGTTAGTGATGTTGAGCCGAAAATGCACTTAGAAGCATTAATACGAACACTGTATTTCTGTAAACGGCGAAATAGGGTATCCAGATGTTTGGAATGTTCGGGAGAAGAACTAGCAATCAGTACATCATCGATATAAGTGTAGACAAAATCGAGACCACGAGTGACATCATCCATGAATCGTTGGAAGGTACTTGCAGCATTTCTAAGTCCGAAAGGCATAGTGAGGAACTCGAATGCTCCGAAAGGAGTGGCAATAGCAGTCTTAGGAATATCGTCCTTGTTAACCGGGATTTGATTATAAGCGCGGACCAAATCAAGCTTCGAAAAGATCTCGCACCCCTGCAATGACGATGCGAAATCCTGCAAATGCGGGATTGGGTAACGGTCGGGCACAGTAATTGCGTTTAGACGCCGGTAATCGCCCGTCGGTCTCCAATCACCCGAATGTTTGCGTACCATATGCAGAGGGGACGCCCAAGGGCTTGTGGAACGCCGGATTATTCCCAAGTCCAGCATGTGGTCGAACTCGGACCGTGCAGCCCTTAACTTCTCAGTAGATAATCGTCGAGGACGTGAAACAACGGGTGGTCCTGTAGTCCAGTGGTCGCCAACCTTTCTAAAACCGAGGAACCCTCTAAATATTTTGAATTCTTCACGAAACCTATACAATACAAAACTTTTCAAAAAAAAATAATAAAGTATTTATTTATTTTAGTGTTTCATGCGTGTGTATGTAATCGAACACAATGAACTAGTGGCTTTTCTGCTGTTGCCCCTCATCAGTGAGTTTAGAAAATCGAGGGTCAACACTAGTTAATGCCAGTCTCATACACTCGTCAATTGCTGACAGTTTATTCATCTTCTTTGTGCTGATTTCTACCAACTGCGAAAACCCTTTTTCGCACAAGTAGCTAGATGGGAATAAAGTCAAATATTTCAATGCAAGTTGGCTGATTTCATTAAACTACCCAATCAAGAATAAGTCGATCCATAGTTCTTTCTTTCTGCTTTCGAATATCACTTTCAGGTCTTCGTTTGAATTCAAATCCATCAACTGATGTAAGCATTGTGCAGGTAGTAAATTTTTACAATTTCCAGCGTCATTTTCTGACATTAACTGCTCGATTTCGGTGAACGGGTTTTTATCCATAAATTTCCGCTAACAATATTTTTTTCCATCAAGTCAAAATAATCTGAAAAACTCGTGGAAAGCACATTTAAATGAGAAAGAATAATCTTCTTTAGATTGTTGGAGTCAAAATCTTCTCTCTTTTTAAGCTCTATTTCAAGGTTTGAAAGTAATGAGTAATTGTCCGATTCAATTCTTTGTATAAAGATGTTTAATTTTGATTGAAAATATGTAATAAAATTGATTGAAGTAAAAAATCTGCATTGTTACCCTGAAACACTTATTTAGTTTGTTCAGTTCACCAAAAATGTCTACTAAATAGGTTTCTAATACACTTGCTCTTTCATCATTCTGTTTTTTTTTAGAAAAACTATTATTTCTTCTCTCAGTTCAAAATCTCTCTTCATAGCATCCCCAAAAGACAGCCAACACACATCATTGTTCAATAACAATCTATTATAATTACTTCCAGAAGATTCACAAATAGATTCAAACATTCTAGAATTTTTTGCTCTTGCATGGATCAAATTGATAATTTTGACAATCTTTCAGCTGGTCATTTAATATTTGAGCATCTCAGTCTTTGAATTTTTTTGAACACAAAACCTCTCGATGAATCATACAATGATTTGAAATACAATTTGGGGTCTGTTCTTTAATTTTTGCATTCAAACCAGAATTTTTACCAGTCATTGCAGCTGCTCCATCTGTTGTTATTGAAGCCAACTTGCTCCAAGATACACCATTTTTTAAAAAATACTCTTCAATTTTATTGAATATATCTTGACCTTTAGTTGTGATGTCTAATGCCAGACAAAACAAATACTCTTCTACTAATTCTTTTTTATCAAGGTCTACAAACCGTACATAGCAAATTAATTGATCCTTGTTATTAATATCCGTAGTTTCGTCCACTTGCAGACCAAAACATGTGCTTTTCTTTAGTGCGCAGTTAGTATCTTATTTTCTATATCAGAAGAAATATCAATTATCCTTCTTTTTACGGTATTTGCTGACAATGGTAACTGGCTTAATTTTTCTTTGTCCTTAATACTGCAGCTTTCAAAAAGATTCTCTGTAGCAATTTTTATACTTGGCAGAATTAACTGTTCTCCTAATGTAAATGGTTTCTTGTTTTTACCAACCAAATGTGAAATTTCAAAAGATGTTCTTGTTAAAGCTTTATTTCTATCTGACTTTTTACAAAACAAGTCATACATATTAGCTTGTGATTTTTTGATGTTGTTTGATGTAAAGTATTCCAGTGACTTGTTTTTATCATTGGTGTGATTAGTATCAAGGTGTCTTTTAAGTTTTGCAGGATTTAAACAGCTATTTGATAGAACTTTTGAACATAGCAAATACATGGGCTGATCTGGTGTATCTTTTTTAGTGTCAGCTTTTTGAAATCCATATCTAACATAATCATCACACCACTGTCTAACCTTACTGCTGGTATCTAACTTCAGCTTCTTTGCAGTAGACATCATATCAATGTTATTTATCTACAGTTAACATTTTTAATATGACATTAATAAACAAGAGAAATTAAGTTTTTTTTTATTACAAAAAGTACTTAAATTAACTTTAATTTTAGATATTTGGAAAAACTTAACTAGTTAAAAAAAAATTTTAATTTTAAAAAATTGAAATTTCTCCATTTTAGGATGGCAAACATATTATTTAAAGTCTTATAATAATATTAAAATATTAGGGGTTACTGAAAAAGGTGCAAATTTATAAACAACTAGAAGAAATTTTTTTCAGAGTCCAGCACTTCCTGCATATACTACTTTAGGGTCGTATTAAATATTATTGGTAATATAAATATATTTAAATATCCGCCATACTAAAAGGTGCAAAAAATGAAAATCAGCTGTTAGTGTAGAAAATGTGACGATGGTATTGGAAATTAATTCAGATATCTTCTATCTATTTTGACTCAAAGTTAGATATAATATAAGAAGGCTTTAGGCTGCGTTAAACATATTAGATTGGAACAAATAAAGTTTAGTCAAATGTTTGTGAACATATATATTTATTATATAAAGTAATTTCTCAATTGTGAATGCAGATGTCATCAAATGAATACATAATTGTGTGGCAAAGTTTATAGTGTATGCATGGAATACAAAATTACCTTTGTTAGTAGTCGAAACTTTACAGGCGTTATATTTTCTGTGCAAAGTACAACAGAATGTAACGTATTCTTATTTAGAATTGTCTGTGGAACTGGATGCATGTTGAAAACGACTAGTAAGCGAGTTCACTCTGAGGAAACTTTAGGCGACTTTAAAGCTTTTGTGAGGACAGCAGATTAAAACGTGTTCTCTATTGAAAACATTCTACTGAACTTACGTTGTGAGAACAGCGAACTGATCCTGTCTCTCGGCTGAAAGACCTCGCTGAACTGAAGTTTTCAGTTTAAAGTTATGCTGTCATCGACCAACATTTACTTGTTCGTGATTGGTCAATTTCTAAGTTCAATTAGTAGTAGTCAAATTCTCGGAATTCAGAAAACTATGTCTTTCCAAGAATTGATGTGAAATTGAAAGTATTCAATTTCCACGAATCTCAGAACAGTGTTTTTCTGCTAATTCAAGTGAGAAACTGAAAGTAGTGTTTTCCACGAATTGGAGTGGAGAACCTGTGTACAATAGTACTCGTTCATTTATACATTTGGCATTTTCTTTGCACCTTTTTCAGAAAACCCAAAATATTAATGGTAATGTAAATATTTATTTTTTTAAGGAACCCGGAGTTTGTTTTACGGAACCCATGTTGGCGACCACTGCTGTAGTCGATATGAAGTGTTCAATCGCATGTTCCGGGCTAGTAATTCGTAACTTTCCCTGCGTCAACTGAGGGAATGAATGTAACAGGCTTTGATACTGGTTGCCCACTTCAGCCAAGAAAAAGGAAGGGCTGACAGTGGCGACCTCCGGCTCTGAACCCTCGAAAAAAAGGCCTGTTTCAGCATCAAAAAGGCGTTGTCTGCGGATGTCCACCGACAAGGAAAAATGGTGTAGAAAATCCGCTCCCAAAATGGCGTATGGCAAGTCGGCGATAGTAAACGTCCACTTCAATTCACGACGCAAATTTTTTAACCGAAGAGGAAGCAAAACTTGCCCGTACGTTCGAATGGCCGTGTGGTTGACTGCTCGTTAATTTATATTTGATTCAGATGGGTTTTTTTTTTTAAATAACTGACTGGCCAAATACTCAGCGACGCGCCAGTATCGACAAGGAAACATTTTTTCGACCGCAGGTCGTATACGAAAAGATGGCGGTTCGGTCGATTTTCCCAGAGTTCACTAACCGCCCCTAGTGGCTCTGCTTTGCATTTTCCGATCTCTTGTAATTACAGGGCGTGCGACAACGTTGTGCCCTACTGCCGAAGTTAGCATGATACCAACAAAACGAAGAATTATTGTTGTCTGCGTTGTAGTGCTAGCGATGAATATAAGACGGCGGCGAACGGTACTCGTAGCGGTTTCAAGGAATAGCAGACGGAGGCGAACGGTACTCGTAGCGGTTTCAAGGAATAGCAGACGGAGGCGAACGGTACCTCAAACGTTGAGAAGCCTCTCTGTGTTGTACGGTCAAATCCTCTCCACTTTTTGGGTGAGCGCTTCGATCATCTCCAACAGTTTGCTGTCGGCCACAGAAGAAGAAGCCACACAAGGATTATGCCGACTGCTGTTAGAGTCCACCTCTAGTATTCTATCCGCGGATGCGGCAAGTTGATCTAACGATTCCCTCTCCAAATTATTGACCAAGACCATCTGCGCACTTGGCGGTAAACGAGAGAAAAATAGTTGTTTGAGGAATGGGGTGTCCATCCCCTGGGAGTCGCTCAATTCCCGCAGATGTCGCAAATAGGAGCTTGGCGTCCTGTCACCCATTTGCGCATCATCTAACAATTCCCGAAAACGACTTTCCGCTGACTTGGTATTCCTCCGAATAATTTCCCCTTTCAACGAGCCATTAGTCTGCGGCTAAATTGGTTACCACATCCTTCACGGAATATGCCAACGACACAGGCAAGCCACTAACTAGTACCTTCAGTTTATGCTGTTCTTTGGTTTTGGTTAAATCAAAATAGCATTCAAGCTGCAAAAACCATAACTTGATGTCGCCTGCGAAGGACGGCAAATGATGAGATTCATGATTGCCGAAGAATCTCCCAGGACGAACTATGTCTTTGAAGCAGCCACTCGACCAAAAGTCCACACTGGAACTCCGAAATCCGTTCACGCGAATTCAATCGAAATCAGTAGAAGAGTCCAAGGAATAAAAAAAAAAAAAAATGCTTTTTGGTGAAGACGCCGTCACGTGGCACGATGCAGCCAATCAGATTGCTTGGATTGAAGGAGATACACTGTGCGCGGGAAAACCGCACAAGGAAGAAGACACGCAGAATAGCGGGAAAATGTCGGCCATTTAAAAAATTATCATGAGGAAATGACGGTGAAAATTCAGGAAAGAAAAAAATGTTTACAGTGTGAACAGCGAACAGAGTTTAGAAATCATCTAATTTTTTTGGGGGGGAAAGGTTTGGATTTAAACCAAAGAGAAAAGAAAAAAAATTTTTTTCTTTTAGTGTCCGCGTATTGGAATCACGTCGTCGGTCACCAATAAAGGAAAATAATGTTTGTCGGTGAATGGACAATTCATCGTTTCTCTTTGTATGAATAAATGACTCCAGAAAGGGGGTGAACAATCAAAAATTAACGATCCTTTATTAAGAAAAAGCGTAATATATTCTCCGGTGCAGGAATAAGCGAATCCTTTATCGTCTGTTCGTGTTCGCGGTTCGTGAGAAAGATCCTGGTGAGTGACCGGATGTATCTTGCCCCGCGCTCTCTGAAAAATCATTCAGGGGAGGCAACTGCTAGTTGCTAAGCGACCATCTCAGTCACTACAGGTGTATGAACGATATCTCATCTCTCTAAGATTATTAATTAAAACAGAAGGGCTTTACGATAACAAGGCTAATCTTTTTATTAAATGATACATTTAATAAAACACAACATAATAATTACATTCACAGGACATACCTGCAAGCTAAACGGCAATGGCTTAATTCTTACATTCAAGAAGAGATATGAAAATCTCTTGGTCAAAAACAGGCGTTTTCACAAAGTACGTCCACGTGGCAGGACAAAGGCGACTGGAATGAAAAACCAAATCTCTTGAGTTTTACATTGGCGTCTCTTCTTTTAGAGAACGCCGAGATAAGGGAAGTGATTCGCTATTTTTTGGTGTTACCCACAGGTGGCGACACTGCGTTGCTATAGTCAACACACTATCGCCATAGTTACTACAGAGGTATAGAAAAGTATAGAAGAGATATAGAGAGGTATAGAAGAGATATAGAGAGGTATAGAAGAGGTATAGAGAGGTATAGAAGAGGTATAGAGAGGTATAGAGATGTATAGAAGAGATATAGAGAGGTATAGAAGAGATATAGAGAGGTATAGAAGAAACAGAGAGGTATAGAAGATATAGAGAGGTATAGAAGAGATATAAAAGGTATAGAAGAGATATAGAGGAGTATAGAAGAGATATAGAGAAGTATAGAGAGGTATAGAAGAGATATAGAGAGGTATAGAAGGTTTAGAGAGGTATAGAAGGTATAGAGAGGTATAGAAGAGATATAGAGAGGTATAGAAGAGATATAGAGAGGTATAGAAGATATATAGAGAGGTATAAAAGAGATATAGAGAGGTATAGAAGAGATATAGAGAGGTATAGAAGAGATATAGAGGTATAGAGAGGTATAGAAGAGATATAGAGGTATAGAAAAGTATAGAAGAGATATAGAGAGGTATAGAAGAGATAGAGTGGTATAGGAGATATAGAGAGGGGATATACAAATGAAGGGAGCAAATATATAGTAAAAGAGAGAATGGGGATAAGAGAGGAGAGGGGGCATAGAATATAGATAAATGAAAGAGAGAGGGTGTGAGAAAGATAAAGTAAGAGAAAGTGTAGGAGAGATAGGGGAAGAGTGTAGAATATAGATGGGAAAAGATAAAGTAAGAGAAAGAGTAAAAGAAAAATAGAGAGAGGCGAGATAAAGAAATTAAAGGGAGCAGAGGGGGGAGAGACAGAGAGAGAGAGAGAGACAGAGAGAGTGAGAGACAGGGAGAGAGAGAGGGGGAGACAGACAGAGAGACAGACAGACAGGCAGACAGAGAGAGAGCGAGAGATGGAGACAGACAGAGAGAGAGAGAGATGCAGAAATGGGGGGGGGAGAAGAAAGCAACAAAAAAAGTAAAGAAAAATAGAATGAGGTAGTGGTGCAAGTGAAAGAGGGGGGGGGGGGGCAAAAAAGCTGAAAAGAGAGTGGGTTGTAGAAATGGAAAGGAACAGAATGTAGATAGAGTGAGAGGGGGAGAGTCCAAAGGAAGATAAGAGTGGGAGACAAAGGGGAGTGAAATAGGAAAAAAAAACAAAGAGAGATGCAGAGAGAGAGGAAGTAGAAGAGAGAGAGAGAGAGGGGGAGAGAGAGAACGAGGAAGTAGAAGAGAGATGTAGAGAGAGATGACGGGGGTAGGGTGAGAGAAAGAGAGGGTAGAAAAGAGATGCAGAGAGAGAGGGGAGAGAGAGAGAGAGGGGGAGAGGTAGACAGCATAAAAATTGAGTTAAATAGACAATAGAGAAAATAAAGAAAAAATGATGTGAAGAGTGAAGAAAGGAAGAGAGAGGGAGCAAGGGAGATATATGATGAGAGGAAAGGAGAGGTAGAGGAAAGGAGAGATAGAGGAAAGGAGAGGTAGAGGAAAGGAGAGGTAGAGGAAAGGAGAAGTAGAGGAAAGGAGAGGTAGAGGAAAGGAGGGGTAGAGGAAAGGAGAGATAGAGGAAAGGAGAGGTAGAGGAAAGGAGGGGTAGAGGAAAGGAGGGGTAGCGGAAAGGAGGGATAGAGGAAAGGAGAGGTAGAGGAAAGGAGGGGTAGAGGGATAGAGGAAACGAGAGGTAGAGGAAGGGAGGGGTAGAGGAAAAGAGGGATAGAGGAAAGAGAAAAGAAAGCATGAAATTGCAACAATTAAAAATAATAAATTGTTTCTACTTTTGGCACAAGGCCAGCAAATACCCAGTGTATTACTGGTACTTTAATTAAGGACAAAATAACAGATAATCAAAGATTAAAGAGTAGAGTGAAAGAAATGTGACAGATAGAAGAGATTATATATATATATATATATTGTTATACTTTGGGAGGGTCATGTTGCCAATAAGAAACACACGGACCAGTTGCTTTCACTCCAATTTATTATAAATTAAATTTATAAATTTAAGAATTTATAAATTTCCGATTGGTTGGTTCCACAACCGGACGGTTGTTCATATATTGTCAAAGTTCTTTCATCACACATTCTGTGACCTCTTCAGTGACTGGGGATTCTTTTCTTTGTTTTGTGCCTCTCCTTTGTTCTGTCCTACGCCATCTTGTTTTTGTGCGTGTTGTGTGCTTAGTTTGCGCATGTGTTACATCCGGGTGTCTGTGTGTATTTTTATTTGTTTATTTATTTGTTTATTTACATGTTACTGGTTGGTTGTTTGTTCTATGTGTGTGTGTGTGTGTTTTCATTTTGTCCTTAATTGTAAGTTGTGATGTTGCTATTCCATTCATGTTTTCGATTTAATTTTGGTTGGAGTTCATTTATGTTTATTGCCTCTGTGATTTGTCTAAACATTGCGTCTTTTCTGTGTGTAGATTCTATTTTTATTTCTATGTTCTCTAATTTGCCCTTATGTTCTATTTTAGCATGTTGGTGGAGTACAGATGATTCTTTTTTTATCTTGAAGCTCTCGTCAGTGTTCATTTAACCGTTCTCCTATACTACGAGCTGTCTCACCTATGTACACTAGATAAGAATATAGTGTACATAGGTGAGACACAAGGAAGGCAAAACTCACCCTCTTCCAGGGAAAAACCTTCTCTATTCTGTCTGCTGGAGCCACGGGACAGCCAGTGCGTGGGGACCCCATTTGCTTATAATAGTGAGAGATGGAGAAAACAAGAGAAACGGAGGCTGTGACAATGGGAATTGGATTCTTTTATGTTCAGTCCTTGTTAGGAAATTTTTGTTTCAGTGTATATGTAGATGCAACCACATGCACACACACACACACACACATATATATATATATATACACACGTGCGTGCGCACACACACACACACACACACACACACACACACACACACACACACACACACACACACACACACACACACACACACACACACTACAGTGATCACTTTAATCATTTGATGTTTAATATTTATTGATATATTTCATTTTGTTTTTTTATGATTTAATTTTTAAAAGCTTCAAATTGTATACACTGGACTTTGATATATTGTTAAACAATATGTGAGAGAGAGAGAGAGAGAGAGAGTGTGTGTGTGTGCAAAAGGTAAACAAAAACAACAAAGCAAACCACACAATACAATGTAGAAATATATTAGTTTAATGCTTGATAAAGCAGGAAAGGAGTCTATATGTTATGGACACTAGTCCTTCTTCAGAAGATAGAATGAGAAATAAAAGATGAAATAGAAAGATAGACAATGAGAAGTGGAAGGAACAGAAAAAATATTTGAGAAAAAGCATGAGTGTATTCAGTCAGCAATATATAAATCATGTTTAATGCAATAAAGTTTCACTTAAATCGTTTGCTGGATTATTGACTGTTACATAGGTCTTGCAGATGCTTGGCTCAAAGTCCATATAGATGTTTTAAACCCAACTCCAGTATCAATCTCCTCATCAGCAGTATCTGGGAAATATATGTAATGGTCCATAAACAAACAGAACATTTAAGTGAAACTTCTTCATGTTAAACTTAATATAATCACTCTGCTTTAGCATAGACTAGCAGTGGTACCCGGCGTTGCACGGGATAAGGTATTGTGAAATATATAAGTACTCAGAAAGTACAATAACTAGGGTAAGAACGGGATGGAAGAAGTTTAGGGAACTACTACCACTGCTAGCTGCAAAAGGCTTCTCCCTCAGAATGAAAGGCAGACTGTATGATGCGTTGTTGCATGGTAGTGAGACCTGGGCGCTGAAGGTGGAAGACTTACGTAGATTAGAGAGAAACGAAGCCTGCATGCTCCGATGGATGTGTAACAGTAATATACGTGAACGACAAAGCATAAAGGAATTGAGAGAGAGACTGAGCATAAGAGGAATCAAATGCTGCGTGCAGGAGAGGCGGTTACGCTGGTATGGACATGTGATGCGTATGAAGGATGACAGCTGCATAAAAAGGTGCAGAGCACTAGAAGTTGATGGAAACCGCGGAGTGGGGAGACCCAAGATGACTTGGGATGAGGTGATAAAAGCCGACCTTACCCAACTACACCTCTCAAAGTCAATGACACACGACCGTGACTTCTGGCGTCACGCAGTAATACAGGGTACCCAACCTCCCATGGGTACATGCTGAAGCATATAAACAATATGCCCCCCCCCCCACCCCCCACCGCAAGGTGGTCGTGGAGGTGCCACGGCAAAAAAGCACCCAGCCCACACTGTAAAGTGGACGTGTAGGCGCCACGAAAAAGCACCCAGCACTCACTGTAAATGAGGTTGGTGTTAGGAAGGGCATCCAGCTGTAGAAATCAAGCCAGATCAGTTCCTGTATGAGCAAGGCATAGTCAGCCGACCAGACACTGCCCACAACAGGACAACCCGTCTAACCCATGCTAGCGTGGAAGAACGGACGTAAAACGGTGATGATGATGATGATGACAACCGCCTTAGCTAAGCTTAGTATTGCCACAACCACGGCTGGCAAAGAAGTAAGTGTCTGGTGGTACATAAGTAAGCAACACTGTGGCTTAAAACGTGAGGAAGAAGTTGTGTGCACTTACCAACTGTTTGGGGAATGAGTGTGAGATTTGTCTTGAGCAAGAGTGGCAGAATAACCGGATGCAGCAGACAGCCAGACATACAGACAGATATTATAAGGGCGCGTTTTGGACGCAGAGCGAATTGTAGGAAGTGACGTAATGCAGACAGCCAGACATACAGACAGATATTATAAGGGCGCAACGTTATATGTATGTATATATCTAAAAAGAGGAAGACTAAGAATTATAGAAAGAGATCGCTAAATCGCCTAATACGGTCCCTAGGGCATTGAAAATTTGAAATTGTTTTTGCTCAGAACACTCCCTGAAACATAAGTATTACATATGTAAAGGTTGAAAACAGTCAGTTGGGTGCTTCTCTAGTTTTAGGGATTCAAACTCACACACACACAGACAGACATCCTCAGTGTTATATATAGAGATTATTCATATTGGTTCCACCTCCAGTAATCCACAAAATGACAGAATATTTTCTTATTCGCCCACTTCTTCCCGAGAAGGTCGTGGGGGCAGAGTCCTCAAACACCCCTTCCAGTGGGTCCTGTCAGAAGCAACCATCTCCAGTTGATCCCCCTGGATCTCCTGATAGTTGGTTTTGCCTGTAAAATCTGTCCAGTGATTCTTTCTTGAGACATTCTAACCACATACCCATAATATCGGAGCTGTGATCTCTCAATTCTGAGAAGTAGTGGCTCTACCTGGAGTGACTCTCTGATCTCTGAGCTACACATTCTATCAAGTAATGTTACTCCGAAAACCCTTCAGAGGAACCCCATTTCGACCACTTGTATTCACGATCCTATTCTTTCAGTCATTACCCAGGATTCATGACCATAGGTAAGGGTTGGCATGAATACCAAATTGAAAACACAAGTTTGGCTTTTACGCCGACCTCCCTTCTGATTATATCGACACATATGTATACACACACAAATGCAAATATATGTATGCCCAAATATATATACACATATATTTATACACATGGAAGCACATGGCTTAGTGGTTAGAGCATTGGCCTTGCAATCGAAAGGTTGTGAGTTCAATTCTCAGACCGGGTGATGTGTTGTTTCCTTGAGCAAGAGACTTTATTTCACATTGCTCCAGTTTACTCAGCTGTAGAAATGAGATGATAGGGACTGGGGTCCATATCATTCCACTGCAAAGTGGTCGTGGAGGTGCCATGGCAAAAAAGCACCCAGCACTCACTGTAAATGAGGTTGGTGTTAGGAAGGGCATCCAGCTGTAGAAATCAAGCCAGAATCAGTTCCTGTCCCACCCTTGCAAGCAGGATACGTGGACGTAAAATGATGATGATGATGATGATGATGATGATCCATATATATATATATATGTATATATACACATATGCATATATAAATACACACATGTACATATATGTATAAATACACATATATACACATGTATATATATATATATATATATATATATATATATATATATATATATATATATATTCATACACACACACACATATATATATATACATAGACAACCAGCCATATATATATATACATATATATATATATACATATATATATATATGTGTGTGTGTGTTCACATATGTGTACATAAACATGTACATACACACACACACACACAGATATATGTATACATACAGAGGTCCCCATACACAGATATAACCATATATGTAAGGGTATACATTCATACACATCTGTACATATCCATGTACATCTCCCCATATAGCTACACACATATACATAGATACATATATACATACACACGTAGACATGCATAGACATTTATATGCATAGATTGATACGTATATTCATGCAGACACATACTCAGGTGCACATACACATACATATAAGCACTTGTACATCTCCATATATATATATAGAGAGAGAGAGAGAAAGGAAAGAGGGATATACACATATACACACAAATATAAATATAAAAAATGAAAACAAAAACAAATACTGTATATATATATTTACTTAGTGAGATAAGTACTTCCTTTCTCATGTAACACACCTATAGATAGACCCCTATATATACTTTGATATATATAGACATACACGTGTGTATACATAGATGTACACATAAATGTATTCATATAAATGTTCTCATACCCATACACATATATACATATTGGGTAATGAAGACCACACTAATGTGTATATAAACATATACAGCTTCAAGTATACATACATTCCCATATATATCTGTATATAGATATATATACATAAACACACCCACAGCCTTACCAACCCTCAAAATAAACATAATTTCACAGGTAGACATGAGTATGTGCATGTATGCACATATACAGATATGTAGATTTATATATTTAATATTAATTAATCAATTACTGGTTAATTGTTTCCTCAGCTACAGAAAAAATTCATATAAATTATGAAAGTTAGAAAATTGTATAATTGATAAAATTAATAAAGAAATCCATCAGAAAATATGAATTTCCCTGTAAATTGGAAAAATAACTAATCGATTTTCAGGCCTAATTGGGCTTTCATCAGAAGGCGTGTATGTCATCCAAACAACTACAAGGAAACATGTATTTGATGAGCTTATATACCCATCCTCTCTTTGTATTATTCTGAAATGGATGTACTAATTTTTATATAATTAGCGCTTATGTTGGTAATTAATTAGTGTGCTCACAGCCTAAGTGTATGATAAAGTTATATCTGTCTAAATATAAAATGTGTAACCAAGACTGCAATATGTATGTAAATATGTATGTAAATATACACACTATTAATATGCAGACATGTAAACATGCCAGAAAATACGAATTTCCTTGTAAATTGAAAGAAATGATATACATATACTCTATATTATCAGTATTGAGCCCTGTCTCCTTGTGAACAACCAATATCTCTAGATCGCACACACACGTGTATGTGTGTGTGTGTGAGTGTGTTGTTATTTCTGTTTACCTTTTACATACATATATATATATATTCCCAGTCCAAACCCATGCAAGCGTGGAACATGGACGTTAAACGTTGATGATGATGATGATGATATATATATATATATACAGGGTGTGGACGATATTTGTTCGCAATTTTCAACTGCTAATTTTATGCAAATTTTTTTTACTTCCGTTGTAACTCTTGTCTTCATAAAAACAGTGACTATATTTCCATTATTTATTTTCAGAATAATTGATTATGAATAATTTTGAACCTCCAAATTTGTGGAAGAGACACAGAGTTCTTCTTGGAATCCAAGCCAGGAGGACAAATAAGGAAATTTCAGACTTTCTCAGTGTCAGCAGGAGAATGGTGGAAAAGGTCAGAAAGGAATTGAAAGATTCAGGATTCGACTACGAAGCAACATCAGAGAGGAAAACACATGATCGACGATCTGACGCCTTCAGAACGCCCGACTTCGTCGCTGAAGTTCAGGATATCATCAATAATGAACCTAGCAAGTCGATGCATGCCATTGCAAGGGAGAAAGGCGTGGATGAAAAGCTCATTAGGCTGGTGGTACATGAAGACATTCGCTACGTTTCATACAAGATGAAGAAAGGACAATTTCTGTCAAAGGCGATGCAAGAAAAGCGACTGAAGCACGCAAAGGAGCTGATCAACAAGTTGAAACACCCACTAGAGTCAGACATGCTGTGGTTTTTCTCCGACGAGAAAAACTTCTGCCAAGACCAAAAGATCAACTCCCAGAACAACAGGTGGCTCACTGTCTCATCCAAAGATGTTCCCAGAGTCATGCGGACAAAGTTTCCAGCAACAACATTGGTCTTAGGTGTCGTCAGCAGTCAAGGTGACGTCATACCACTTCACTTCTTCCCTGAGGGCCTCAAGCTGAACACCGATGGCTACATCCACGTTCTGAGCGAGGTAGTAAAGCCCAGGTAGCTGTAGGTAGGCTGTACGTGTAGCAGCAAGACTCAGCGCCCTGCATACCAGCCGAAAGACCCAAGCCTGGCTGTCAGAGAACTTCGTCGACCACACTTCACTTGACATCTGGCCTCCCAGCTCGCCTGACTGCAACCCCCTCGACTTCTTTGTGTGGGGCGCAGTGGAACGAGACACCAACAGATCTAGCTGCAATACGAAAGACGATCTGAAGGGCACGATCACAAGTTGGGGGACAGTGACGAAGACCTGTAGCCGGTTCCGAGGCCGACTTGAGGCCGTCATCAAAACCAATGGCGGGTTTATCGAGTGAGATCGAAAGAACAAGTCATGAAGACAAATTGACCCAAGTTTGATAAATATATCTTAAAAAATAAAAGTAGTGTGTTATTTTTTCCTAGACAGTAATCTTGCAAACAAATATCGTCCGCACCCTGTATATATAACGAAGGAGTTGTAGTAAGGAACCAGATGGACCATAAAGAGTACTCGATACTTAAAGTAGTAGAGTGGGTAATAGGAAAATGTATGACCCCGACGGCAGAGCTCAATCCGTTTCAACGGCACTTTCAGTCCAGAAATAGCCGTCGAAATAGCTTGAGCTCTGCCGTCGGGACCATACATTTTCATATATATATATATATATATATATATATATATATATATATATATATATTATTCAAAATGTTAACAAATGAAAAATATTCGCATAATCAAAATATATACTTTATTATATATATTTCAAAGGTACTGCATTGTTTCGGTACAGTATATGGAAGGGATATATTAGGTTAACACTTGATACACACACACACACACACACACACACACACACACACACACACAAACAAGGCAAATTGGCAGAGTTGTTAGAAACTCAGATAAAATTATTTATAGTATTCGTTCCAGCTCTCTGCTCCCTGAGTTCAAATCCCGCTGAAATCAACTTTGCCTTTCATCCTTTCGTGGTCAATAAAAAAAAAAGTACCAGTCTACTACTGGGGTTGATTCTTCCTCTAATAGTACCAGTCTAGTACTGGGGTTGATTCTTCCTCTAATAGTACCAGTCTAGTACTGGGGTTGGTTCTTCTTCTATATCTCTTTCTCATTTCTTCTCTCTCACTTTCTATCTTTCTCTGGAAGAAATCTGCTGTACTCAGGCCTGGAGAGGGATGGGCTCTGCCAGGCTTAAAATGCCCAAGAAACACCGTATGTCAATGCAGCGCCTCTACAACTCTATCAGGAGTTACATAATCGTATATACATACATATATATATGCATTGTGATCATCATCATTTGGCATAGGTTGGATGGGATGTCACATTCAAACACTAAATGAGTTGGAGAACCACATCTTGCTCATATGTTCCAAATTTTGACAGGATGTCCTTGGCTGGATGCCCTTCCTAATGCTAACTATAGAGTGTACTCACAATCATCTTAACCCCAATACCTAGCTCCCCTCAATATATTTTGTTTTACAAAAGCTATAGTGTACCATGGATATCACAAACAACACTACACCTAAATCCTACATTTAATTGAATACACATTTAAATCCAATTTCTACCAGTATACCCATTCTTTCAGAACAATAATAGAAAAGCAGACACTCATCATCATTATCATCATCATCATCAACATCTATTTTCCATTGTTTTACCCAAATACATATGGTCTCTGAAAATACAGTGAAGCACTGATATTTTTTACTTTTTAATCAAGAAGGAAATGGCAGTATCTATAACCCTTTTCAATTCCTCCAAAACTGAAGGAGAAAGTCTTCACATAGTTGATGCTCCAAGTTATCTTTATCTTTATCATTTTTCATCCATTTCTACATGTTGTATGATGTCTATCCATTTGCTTTTATTTTTCCTTTGTGAGATTCACCATTCTGAGATTTGTTCTTACATGTTCCCCAATTTTCCCCAAGCCAACCCTATAATATTTTTCGATTTTTCTCCGACTATCATCATCCATGCTCATTATATGTCAATACCAACTCAATCTTCTCTCTTGTACACAACATTTGATTAGTTTTTTTGTTTTTGTTTTGTTTTTTTTACTCATCTGACTTTGTCATTCATACTATATGTCAACATGTACATGTATGCCTATGAGAGGATGTACATGTCTGTGTTAACATATTTAATGCTGCATGCATTAAATATATTAACATTTACCTATTTAGCTATGTATTGGGTGACCTTAGAAATTACACCCAAAAAATCACTTACATGAAAGGAAATATGAAAAATGAAATGCCATAGCATACTGATTAAATGAACATCTAAAATGTTACATAAATACATTCACACACAACTCTATAGCAACACAATTTCATTGAAATACTGGTGGATATAATAGTCAGCTCATTAGAACTTTAGATAGAATGCTTCAAAGTATTTGTTCCACCACTTGGCATTCTGGGTTCAAATCCCATCAAGGTCAACTTTGCTATTCATCCTTTCTAAAAATTTAAAGTCTGTCTTGAGCCCAGAAGTTCATCAGGCTGGTGCTTATCCTAGTTTCTGTGATGTTAAACGACTGAGAGTACAAAACTCCCCCCTGAACAGGACACCAGTCCATCACAGTATTAAACCCTCAGCTACTGCTGGTGCTTATTTTCAGCTGAGTATACTTGAGCAACATGAAATGAAGTGTTTTGCTCAAGAATACATACAAGACACAACCCAATCCAGGAATCAAACCCATGACATTATGATACTAAGTCCAACACCCTTGCCACAAGGTCAATAAATAAAGTATCAGTTAAATATTGGGGTGGGTTCTGCCTCTATCTTTTTTCTGACTTTCTATTGCTCGGCCTTATTCAAACCTGGAGATAGATGACCTTCTCTAGGTTTGATTGCCCAAAACATTCCATATCATGTCAGCATCCCTTCAATTTCATCAGGAGTTCACGGCCCATGTCATACATGTATGTCATGTATAATAGTCAGCAGTACAAAATATATTCTAATATGATGAGCCAACAAACAAGCCTCTGTGCCAGGCATGAGCAGCCTTTTTCAAGTATAGGATGTGGTTGATCATAAGGCAGGCCACACTACTAACAAATTCAAGGCAATTGTCAGCAGCCCATTTGAGGAAGGAGTTGATCCATGAGGCATATGGTTTTATAGTGGCATTTGAAAGAAAATTGCAATTATAGGAATTCCGGCTTAGGAAAGGAAATTGCAGATATTTTCCACACTTTTCCAAAAAGTAAAACACAGAATCCAGAAATTTTTATGAATATAATCCAAGATTTTAAAAGAAATGGAGTTTATATCAGATTTTGTTATGTTTACATCCCATTTTTGCTTCCTTGTAAAGATACATGGCTTAGTGGTTAGAGAATTGGATTTACAATATGATGCTTTATGTCCTTGAGCAAGACACTTTATTTCACATTGCTCATTCTGTCAAGAGTTGTAACCAGTAGATAGTATCAGCATAGAAACATTGTTTTCTAGTTCCAATTTAATGAGCGCCACCCAACTCGGTAAGTGAATGAGATCTGGAATCTTGTCCTTTGCTTCCTTGCAGTTCAAGTTGGTTACTACACCGTTTGTTATGGAAATGAACACTGCATCAGAAATAATCAAAAGAGAATTGACAAAAAGCAAAGTTATCCCTGGAGGTATTTGAACTTAGAATATAAAAAGCCAGAATAAATACTGCAAAACATTTTGACTGATACTTTAACAATTCAGCAAATCCATAGCAATAACAACACTTGAGCCAATTGGTATAATGACAAAAAAAATTGAAATTTTAAATGTGATCATTAGTTAAGATTTTAAAAGTTTTGGTTTCGATAGAATTGCAACATGAGAATTGCAAACACACAGATACACACATAAAAACACAATCATACATGCACATAAAAATTCATACAACATACACACAACTACACACACAACATATACAGACACGATCATACATTCACATAAATATACATACAACATACATACACACACAACATATACAGAGACACGATCATACATTCACATAAATATACATCCAACATATACACACACACATACAGACACAATCATACATACTACATACATACAAATGAACACACGCATACACACACAACCATATATAGAAACACAATCATTTGCAACCTTCTCCATTTCCATGAGGATTAGCACATAATGTAAGAGATAGTGTGTACTCAATGTTGACCAATCAGATTTCACCATTGGTAAGGTCAGTAGCTCCACTAAATCTACCAAAGCATTCATCTGACTAGATCCTCTTTAATTTGGGAAATGTATGTCTTTCACAAAGCTTCTCCAACACGACAAGGCCAGGCAATATAGTTCTAGGTTTATGATTTTAAAAACATAACTATTGGTGTATTTGGATTTCTGAAAGTCTGTTCAAACATAATTAACTCTTCATAACAAACCATCTGAAACTGCTTCTGGTTCTATAATATTTCTTCCTTTCCTTTTTCCTGTAACTCCTAAAAGAGTCGTAGTAACATCATATTGACATACAGCGTTTCAGAGCATCTGCTCTCTAGGTCTGGGTACAACAAATTTCTCCCAGAGAAGGATAAAGAGTGAGAGAATGGAAGTAACAAAGAGATACAGAGGAAGAATCAACCCCAGTATTAGACTGATACTTTTTTTATTGACTTTGAATGAAAGGTAAAGTTGACCTCAGTAAGATTAGAACTCAGGTAGTAGAGAGCCAAAACAAATACCACAAGGCATACTATCCACTATTCTAACAATTCTGCCAATCACCACAATGTTTACATACCTACATATCAAATATGTGTAAATTTATATACACAATGCAGTCTTGGTTACCCACTTTGTATGTATACAGATATAACTTCATTGTACACTTTGGCTGCTAGCGCACTTCTTAATATATATATCCTAATTAATTGATTGCTAACTTGTATCTGCAAATTTATATGTGTGTGTGTGTGTGTGTATCCAAAGATGGAATGGGAGAGCACTCAATCTGGGATATGAGTTGGGAATATATGAATTTATTAAAATATTCTAAATATACTGTTAGCTTTTTTAATCTAAAAACTAAAGACTAAATTGTATGCCATGAAACAGCTGTTGTGACTGTGCCATATTTATATATATACATATATATATGTGTGTGTGTGTGTGCATATGTATGTGTGTGTGTATGCGTAATATATATATATAATGTGTATATATATATATAATATAATATATATATAAATATATAATATATATATAAATATATAATATATATATATAATATATATATATAATTATATATATAGCCCCATGCTAGCGTGGAAAATGGACGTTAAACGATGATGAATATATATATATAATTATATATATAATATATTTATAATTATATATATAATTATATTTATAATTATATATATAATTATATATAATTATATATATAATATATATATATAATATATATAATATATTATTTATATATATATATATATATATATATATATATATATATTAACTGCTACAAGGGTAAAGGAGATGCCCTAGATAGGGGTAACTATAGAGGCATTAAATTAATGGACCAGGTCATGAAGGGCACAGAAAAAGTAATAGCGAACTAATCAGAGAGCGAATTGATCAAGATGAAATGCAGTTCGGGTTTGTGTCAGGTAAAAGTACCACAGACGCTCTTTTCATTGTACGACAACTACAGGAGAAGTACCTAGCTAAAAGTAAACCCCTATACTTAGCTTTTGTCGACTTGGAGAAAGCCTTTGACAGAGTCCCCCGTTCCATTATCTGGTGGGCTCTTAGAAAACTAGGTGTTGACGAATGGCTTGTGAGAGCTATACAAGCCATGTATAAAGATACAGTCAGTAAGGTTAGAATTAACAACGAATATAGTGAAGAGTTTAGCGTAAAAGTTGGTGTTCATCAGGGCTCCGTTCTTAGCCCCCTACTATTTATTATTGCCCTTCAGGCTATAACAGAGGAGTTCAAGTCCGGCTGCCCATGGGAACTCCTATACGCAGATGATATAACGCTCATAGCTGAATCAATGGCTGAACTAGAGAAGAAATTTTGAACATGGAAGCATGGCCTAGAATCAAAAGGCCTTAAAATTAACCTGTCTAAGACTAAAGTTCTAGTCTGTAGGAAGGAAAATAGGGCACCGATTCCATCCGGGAAATGGCCATGCTCAGTAGGTAGGAAAGGAGTAGGCAGAAACTCCGTTTTATGTCCCAAATGCAAAGTATGGGTGCATAAAAGATGTAGTGGGATCACAGGTAAGCTAACTAAGAATATAGATTTTATATGTGGACGGTGCTCTGGTGCAATAAGTAGCAGCAAGTGCCCACTGAATACTAGCTCATTCCATTGCACAGATGGTTCTATAGAAATAGTGGACACCTTCCGTTACTTGGGTGACAAAATCAGCAGTGGTGCAGGGTGCTCTGAAAGTACAGTAGCTAGAGTCAGAACTGGATGGAAAAAGTTCAGAGAGCTTATACCACTATTAGCCGCTAAAGGGTTTTCTCTAAAAATGAAAGGCAGGCTGTATGATGCCTGCATACGAACAGCAATGTTACATGGCAGTGAGACCTGGGCATTGTGTGCAGAGGATATACGCAGACTGGAGAGGAACGAAGCTTGCATGCTCCGCCGGATGTGTAATAGTAATATACGTGAACGGCAAAGCATAAACGAACTAAGGGAAAAATTAGAAATAAGAGGAATCAGATGTTGTTTACTCGAGAGAAGACTACGTTGGTACGGTCACGTGATGCACATGAAAGATGACAGCTGTATAAAAAAGTGCAGGGCAATAAAAATAGACGGTAGCCACGGAGTAGGCAGACCCAGAAAAACCTGGGACAACTTGATAAATTCTGACCTCACACACTTACACCTCTCCAAGACAATGTCACTGGACCGAGATCTTTGGCACTACACAGTAATACAGAAGACCCGCCTTGCCTAAGTACAAAGTGAAACCTACTACAGTCAGTAGGCACCTAACAAAAATACACCCCAGTCCCACATCCACACCACCCCTTTCAATGTAAAGTTATGTTGGTACCACAACATCCAGTCCGAAACAAATGAGGTCGTGTAGGTGTCACAACAAAAAAAACATACAGTCCACACTATAAGGTGGTTGTGTAAGTAACACGGTAAAAAGCTCCCAGTCCACACTGTAAATGTTGTTGGTGTTAGGAAGGGTATCCAGCCATAGAAAACCCGCCAGACAGTCCTATGCGAGCAAGACAACCACTCTTGCCTCAAGTGGGAAAACTCCCGTCCAAACCCATGCAAGTGTGGAAGATGGACGTTAAACGATGATGATGATGATGAGTGTGTGTGTGTGTATATGTGTGTGTGTGTAATATATATATAATATATATATAAATATATAATATATATATAATATATATATAATTATATATATAGACCCATGCTAGCGTGGAAAATGGACGTTAAAGGATGATGATGAATATATATATATATAATTATATATAATTGTTTCTACTTTTGGCACAAGGCCAGCAATTATCCCAGTGCATTACTGGTACTTTATTTTATCGACCCCGTAAGGATGAAAGGCAAAGTTAACCTCGGCGGGATTTGAACTCAGACCATAAAAGGCCGTAACTCTATGCATGGCGTCCGACCCTCTACCGATACTGCCAATCCATATGTATATAATATATATATGATATAATTGTTTCTACTATTGGCACAAGGTCAGCAATTATCCCAGTGCATTACTGGTACAATATATAATATATCATTATCATCATCGTTAACGTCTATCTTCCACGCTAGCATGGGTTAGACAGGATTGTCCCACTTGAGGCAAGATTGATCGGGTGACCATGTCTCGCTCGTATAGAACTGTATCTGGCAGGGTTTTCTATGGCTGGATGCCCTTCCTAACACCAACCACATTTACAGTGTGGGACTGGGAGGTTTTTACCGTGTCTCCTACAGGATTACTTTACAGCGTGGACTGGGTGCTTTTGGTCACGACACCTACACGACCACTTTAGTGTAGACTGGATATTCTGTGGTACCAACATAACTTTACAGAGAAAGGGTGGTGTGGGTGGAAGTGGGAGGATGGAGTGGGGGTAGTGGGTTGGGGTGTATAATTGGTTAAGAAGTGCCTACTGACTGTAGATTTAACTTTGTACATAAAGGAAGGCAAGTCTTCTGTATTACTGCGTAGCGCCAAAGGTCTCAATCCAGTGACATTGTCTTAGTGACATTGGCATCCAATATATTATATAATATATATATAGAGAGAGAGAGAGATCACTCTTGCTTAATATGTTTCTTATGTATTTCTACACGTTGAATCTTATGTGTTTTCCGAATTTCTCTACCATCTATGGTTTTATTACACCAAAACAATTATGGCCGATTATCAAAACTGATTAGTCAGCAAAAAAATTCAATACTGATTAATCAGTAATATGGCCAATATGGCTGATACCAATTATCTTCCGATTAATCATTGCAATTCTATTTCTAAATTCCTCTGAATTCTTGGTTATTTTCATAAGAATTTGAAAATCATAAACATTGTCTTTCATTAGAAATATGGTAACAAAAGGGTTAAATATTACAAGCAAAATATTATTACAAATAAATATATATTTAAAATGAAACAAAACCTGTCATCATTTATCTTAATGAGATTGTCAGCTGTCAGTGGATTTTGTTCAATTGCTCGAGAAAATTCCTTTGTGTTCCTCCCAAGTTCTCTAGCTATTTTGTGGAAGTTGGTCACTTCTGCTTGTGAGGAAGGGTAGAATGAGTGTCTTTCCTTCTGCAGTCGTTGCTTCTGTTCTAGTGCAACTTTATATCTCTCTTTGACATCATGTTGTTGGTCAACAGCTTCTTTCATCACATCTTCAACAATCTAAAAAAAAAAAGTAGAAAAAAGTGAAAAAGAAGGGAGATGATGTACGAAGGAGAAAAAGAAGAGAAGGTGAAGTAAATGAGGCTGAAGAAGAAGTAAAAGGAAGAGAAGAAGAAATAAAAGGAAGAGAAGAAGAAAGAAGACAAGACGAGTTTACTCAATAAAAAAAGAATGAATTTCATCAGTTTTTAAAAAAATAATGAGTTCAATGTCAGCTTTTTGAGAAAAAAGAATAACAATACTGTTACAAATGTTGTCATTGCTATCATAAACATTGTCAATGACGATGATGATGATCATCATCATCAATGTCATCATCATCACCACCACCACCATCAGCATCATTGTCATCATCAGTGCTATCATTGCTAAAATTGTCATCTTCATCAATGTTGTAAACATGCAATGCTGTCCAGCATAGTTACGTCCCTTTATGGTTTGAGTTCAAATTCCGTCGAAGTTAACTTTGCTTTTCATCCTAACAGGGTCGATAAAATAAAGTACCAGTAATGTACTGGGTAACTGCTGGCCTTGTACCAAAAGTAGCAACAATTATTATTATTATGGATTGGCAGTGTCAGTAGAGGGTCGGACGCCATGCTTTGCAGCATAGAGTTACGGCCCTTTATGGTCTGAGTTCAAATCCTGCCAAAGTTAACTTTGCCTTTCATCCTTATGGCGTCGACAAAATAAAGTACCAGTCACGCACTGGGGTCGATTTAATCGACTTTCCCCTCCCCCCAAATTGCTGGCCTTGTGCCTATATAAGAAACAATTATTACCACTGTTATTGTTATTATCAACATTGTCATCATTATGATTATTGCCATCAATATTGCTGTCATTATCTTCATTATCATAATTCCTATCTCGTCAATGAAAGATATTTTGGGAACAGTCTATTTAGAAAAATATTATGGCATTTTGGTTGAGTCATATATACTATTTGTTGAACATATGCACTGTTATTATTTGCCATTCCCTTCCATTTTATACTTGGGGATGCAGTCAGAACAACTGGAGATGGTTGCTTCTGACAGGAACCGCTGGAAGGAGTATGTGAGGTATCTTCCCCCACATCCCTCCCAAGAAGGAGGGAAAGAAAGAAGAAGGAAAGAAGAAGGAAAGAAAAAAGAAAAGAAAAGAAAAGAAAAGAAAGAAAGAAAGAAAGAAAGAAAGAAAGAAAGAAAGAAAGAAAGAAAGAAAGAAAGAAAGAAAGAAAGAAAGAAAGAAAGAAAGAAAGAAAGAAAGAAAGAAAGAAAGAAAGAAAAAGAATCTTTTTCTATGATTGGTTTAAGGGATATTTGTCAGCTATTTCCATCATGTTAAATAGTAACAGAGAAATTCCTTCATAGGCTTAAAGCTATGTTAAACAGGCTAGCCTATCGGGTCTACTACTCAAATATTATTACTTTTTTGCTGTCCTAACATTTACCCCAGCTTTAGTGTAGAATACACATTCATAAATATTGATGTGACTGAGATGTTATTCCATTTGATCCAATGATCCATCTGATATTAGAGTCCTACCACCCTTAGCTGGGTTCCTAAGGTCAATTAGAAGGGCCGTCCAACCCAATACACTCTATAAAATGGTTGGTGATAGGAAGGACATTCAACCAAAGAAAATTTGCCATACAAAGGGTTAAAAGGATTCTTCAGTTGTGTCAAGGACATGACAACCTCTCTAGTGCTTGTGTCACATTAATGAAACCAGGAAACACTGTAATGTGTAAATGTATGTAAATGAGGTGAAGGCCCCCAGCCTATCTGTGAGGTCAGTAGCATTTATTTATTAAGTAATGACTAGGTCTGTGGTGACATTCAATCCTTGCTAGCAGGGATAACAGACATTATATGAGGATACTTTCTAACATAGGCTACAAGGTCTAACATAGGCTAAAAGGTCACAAATTTGAGGATATGCATGTTGTAAGTCAATCATATTAAGCCCATCATTTGTCTGGTTCCATTTTATCAATTTTGTGAGAAAGCAGAATTTGAACTCTAAATGTAAAGGGATGTTACAAAATGCTTCCATGGTATTGTTTAATGCTCTACCAATTCTACTAATCCACCACTTTCCAGTCAATATATCCGTTGCTCTACTCATTTTCCCAATCCAGTAATTTGAAGCTATTATGTCCAGTGCTCCACCAGTTATAATTCTCCCTCTCTATCACCTTCAAGGTATTATGTCCAGTGCTCCACCAGTTCTAATTCTCCCTCTCTATCACCATCAATGTATTATGTCCAGTGCTCCACCAGTTCTAATTCTCTCTCTCTATCACCTTCAAGGTATTATGTCCAGTGCTCCACCAGTTCTAATCCTCCCTCTCTATCACCTTCAACATATTATGTCCAGTGCTCCACCAGTTCTAATCCTCCCTCTCTATCACCTTCCAGGTATTATGTCCAGTGCTCCACCAGTTCTAATTCTCCCTCTCTATCACCTTCAAGGTATTATGTCCAGTGCTCCACCAGTTCTAATCCTCCCTCTCTATCACCTTCAAGGTATTATGTCCAGTGCTCCACCAGTTCTAATTCTCCCTCTCTATCAGCTACAAGGTATTATGTCCAGTGCTCCACCAGTTCTAATTCTGTCTCTCTATCACCTTCCAGGTATTATGTCCAGTGCTCCACCAGTTCTAATCCTCCCTCTCTATCACCTTCAAGGTATTATGTCCAGTGCTCCACCAGTTCTAATCCTCCCTCTCTATCACCTTCAAGGTATTATGTCCAGTGCTCCACCAGTTCTAATCCTCCCTCTATATCACCTTCAAGATATTATGTCCAGTGCTCCACCAGTTCTAATTCTCCCTCTCTATCACCATCAACATATTATGTCCAGTGCTCCACCAGTTCTAATCATCCCTCTCTATCACCTTCAAGGTATTATGTCCAGTGCTCCACCAGTTCTAATCCTCCCTCTCTATCACCTTCAAGGTATTATGTCCAGTGCTCCACCAGTTCTAATCCTCCCTCTATATCACCTTCAAGATATTATGTCCAGTGCTCCACCAGTTCTAATTCTCCCTCTCTATCACCATCAACATATTATGTCCAGTGCTCCACCAGTTCTAATCCTCCCTCTCTATCACCTTCAAGGTATTATGTCCAGTGCTCCACCAGTTCTAGTCCTCCCTCTCTATCACCTTCAAGGTATTATGTCCAGTGCTCCACCAGTTCTAATTCTCCCTCTCTATCACCTTCAAGGTATTATGTCCAGTGCTCCACCAGTTCTAATTCTCCCTCTCTATCACCTTCAAGGTATTATGTCCAGTGCTCCACCAGTTCTAATCCTCCCTCTCTATCACCTTCAAGGTATTATGTCCAGTGCTCCACCAGTTCTAATTCTCCCTCTCTATCACCTTCAAGGTATTATGTCCAGTGCTCCACCAGTTCTAATCCTCCCTCTCTATCACCTTCAAGGTATTATGTCCAGTGCTCCACCAGTTCTAATTCTCCCTCTCTATCACCTTCAAGGTATTATGTCCAGTGCTCCACCAGTTCTAATTCTCCCTCTCTATCACCTTCAAGGTATTATGTCCAGTGCTCCACCAGTTCTAATTCTCCCTCTCTATCACCTTCAAGGTATTATGTCCAGTGCTCCACCAGTTCTAATTCTCCCTCTCTATCACCTTCAAGGTATTATGTCCAGTGCTCCACCAGTTCTAATCCTCCCTCTCTATCACCTTCAAGGTATTATGTCCAGTGCTCCACCAGTTCTAATTCTCCCTCTCTATCACCTTCAAGGTATTATGTCCAGTGCTCCACCAGTTCTAATTCTCCCTCTCTATCACCTTCAACATATTATGTCCAGTGCTCCACCAGTTCTAATTCTCCCTCTCTATCACCTTCAACATATTATGTCCAGTGCTCCACCAGTTCTAATCCTCCCTCTCTATCACCTTCAAGGTATTATGTCCAGTGCTCCACCAGTTCTAATTCTCCCTCTCTATCACCTTCAAGGTATTATGTCCAGTGCTCCACCAGTTCTAATCCTCCCTCTCTATCACCTTCAAGGTATTATGTCCAGTGCTCCACCAGTTCTAATCCTCCCTCTCTATCACCTTCAAGGTATTATGTCCAGTGCTCCACCAGTTCTAATCCTCCCTCTCTATCACCTTCAAGGTATTATGTCCAGTGCTCCACCAGTTCTAATCCTCCCTCTCTATCACCTTCAAGGTATTATGTCCAGTGCTCCACCAGTTCTAATTCTCCCTCTCTATCACCTTCAAGGTATTATGTCCAGTGCTCCACCAGTTCTAATTCTCCCTCTCTATCAGCTACAAGGTATTATGTCCAGTGCTCCACCAGTTCTAATTCTGTCTCTCTATCACCTTCAAGGTATTATGTCCAGTGCTCCACCAGTTCTAACCCTCCCTCTCTATCACCTTCAAGGTATTATGTCCAGTGCTCCACCAGTTCTAATCCTCCCTCTCTATCACCTTCAAGGTATTATGTCCAGTGCTCCACCAGTTCTAATCCTCCCTCTCTATCACCTTCAAGGTATTATGTCCAGTGCTCCACCAGTTCTAATTCTCCCTCTCTATCACCTTCAACATATTATGTCCAGTGCTCCACCAGTTCTAATCCTCCCTCTCTATCACCTTCAAGGTATTATGTCCAGTGCTCCACCAGTTCTAATCCTCCCTCTCTATCACCTTCAAGGTATTATGTCCAGTGCTCCACCAGTTCTAATTCTGTCTCTCTATCACCTTCAAGGTATTATGTCCAGTGCTCCACCAGTTCTAATCCTCCCTCTCTATCACCTTCAAGGTATTATGTCCAGTGCTCCACCAGTTCTAATTCTGTCTCTCTATCACCTTCAAGGTATTATGTCCAGTGCTCCACCAGTTCTAATCCTCCCTCTCTATCACCTTCAAGGTATTATGTCCAGTGCTCCACCAGTTCTAATTCTGTCTCTCTATCACCTTCAAGGTATTATGTCCAGTGCTCCACCAGTTCTAATTCTGTCTCTCTATCACCTTCAAGGTATTATGTCCAGTGCTCCACCAGTTCTAATCCTCCCTCTCTATCACCTTCAAGGTATTATGTCCAGTGCTCCACCAGTTCTAATTCTCCCTCTCTATCACCTTCAAGGTATTATGTCCAGTGCTCCACCAGTTCTAATCCTCCCTCTCTATCACCTTCAAGGTATTATGTCCAGTGCTCCACCAGTTCTAATTCTGTCTCTCTATCACCTTCAAGGTATTATGTCCAGTGCTCCACCAGTTCTAATCCTCCCTCTCTATCACCTTCAAGGTATTATGTCCAGTGCTCCACCAGTTCTAATCCTCCCTCTCTATCACCTTCAAGGTATTATGTCCAGTGCTCCACCAGTTCTAATCCTCCCTCTCTATCACCTTCAAGGTATTATGTCCAGTGCTCCACCAGTTCTAATCCTCCCTCTCTATCACCTTCAAGGTATTATGTCCAGTGCTCCACCAGTTCTAATCCTCCCTCTCTATCACCTTCAAGGTATTATGTCCAGTGCTCCACCAGTTCTAATCCTCCCTCTCTATCACCTTCAAGGTATTATGTCCAGTGCTCCACCAGTTCTAATCCTCCCTCTCTATCACCATCAACATATCATGTCCAGTGCTCCACCAGTTCTAATCCTCCCTCTCTATCACCTTCAAGGTATTATGTCCAGTGCTCCACCAGTTCTAATCCTCCCTCTCTATCACCTTCAAGGTATTATGTCCAATGCTCCACCAGTTCTAATTCTGTCTCTCTATCACCTTCAAGGTATTATGTCCAGTGCTCCACCAGTTCTAATCCTCCCTCTATATCACCTTCAAGGTATTATGTCCAGTGCTCCACCAGTTCTAATCCTCCCTCTATATCACCTTCAATGTATTATGTCCAGTGCTCTAGCAGTTCTAATCCTCCCTCGCTATCACCTTCAAGGTATTATGTCCAGTGCTCCACCAGTTCTAATCCTCCCTCTCTATCACCTTCAAGATATTATGTCCAGTGCTCCACCAGTTCTAATCCTCCCTCTCTATCACCTTCAAGATATTATGTCCAGTGCTCCACCAGTTCTAATTCTGTCTCTCTATCACCTTCAAGGTATTATGTCCAGTGCACCACCAGTTCTAATCCTCTCTCTCTATCACCTTCAAGATATTATGTCCAGTGCTCCACCAGTTCTAATCCTCCCTCTCTATCACCTTCAAGGTATTATGTCCAGTGCTCCACCAGTTCTAATTCTCCCTCGCTATCACCTTCAAGGTATTATGTCCAGTGCTCCACCAGTTCTAATCCTCCCTCTCTATCACCTTCAAGGTATTATGTCCAGTGCTCCACCAGTTCTAATCCTCCCTCTCTATCACCTTCAAGGTATTATGTCCAGTGCTCCACCAGTTCTAATCCTCCCTCTCTATCACCTTCAAGATATTATGTCCAGTGCTCCACCAGTTCTAATTCTCCCTCTCTATCACCTTCAAGGTATTATGTCCAGTGCTCCACCAGTTCTAATCCTCCCTCTCTATCACCTTCAACATATTATGTCCAGTGCTCCACCAGTTCTAATTCTCCCTCTCTATCACCTTCAAGATATTATGTCCAGTGCTCCACCAGTTCTAATTCTCCCTCTCTATCACCTTCAAGATATTATGTCCAGTGCTCCACCAGTTCTAATCCTCCCTCTCTATCACCTTCAAGATATTATGTCCAGTGCTCCACCAGTTCTAATCCTCCCTCTCTATCACCTTCAAGGTATTATGTCCAGTGCTCCACCAGTTCTAATTCTCCCTCTCTATCACCTTCAACATATTATGTCCAGTGCTCCACCAGTTCTAATTCTCCCTCTCTATCACCTTCAAGGTATTATGTCCAGTGCTCCACCAGTTCTAATCCTCCCTCTCTATCACCTTCAAGGTATCATGTCCAGTGCTCCACCAGTTCTAATCCGTCCTCTATATCACCTTCAAGATAATATGTCCAGTGCTCCACCAGTTCTAATCCTCCCTCTCTATCTCCTTCAAGGTATTATGTCCAGTGCTCCACCAGTTCTAATCCTCCCTCTCTATCACCTTCAAGGTATTATGTCCAGTGCTCCACCAGTTCTAATCCTCCCTCTCTATCACCTTCAAGGTATTATGTCCAGTGCTCCACCAGTTCTAATCCTCCCTCTCTATCTCCTTCAAGGTATTATGTCCAGTGCTCCACCAGTTCTAATCCTCCCTCTCTATCACCTTCAAGGTATTATGTCCAGTGCTCCACCAGTTCTAATCCTCCCTCTCTATCACCTTCAAGGTATTATGTCCAGTGCTCCACCAGTTCTAATCCTCCCTCTCTATCACCTTCAAGGTATTATGTCCAGTGCTCCACCAGTTCTAATCCTCCCTCTCTATCACCTTCAAGGTATTATGTCCAGTGCTCCACCAGTTCTAATCCTCCCTCTCTATCACCTTCAAGATATTATGTCCAGTGCTCCACCAGTTCTAATTCTCCCTCTCTATCACCTTCAAGATATTATGTCCAGTGCTCCACCAGTTCTAATTCTCCCTCTCTATCACCTTCAAGGTATTATGTCCAGTGCTCCACCAGTTCTAATCCTCCCTCTCTATCACCTTCAAGGTATTATGTCCAGTGCTCCACCAGTTCTAATTCTCCCTCTCTATCACCTTCAAGGTATTATGTCCAGTGCTCCACCAGTTCTAATTCTCCCTCTCTATCACCATCAACATATTATGTCCAGTGCTCCACCAGTTCTAATTCTCCCTCTCTATCTCCTTCAAGGTATTATGTCCAGTGTTCCACCAGTTCTAATTCTCCCTCTCTATCACCTTCAAGATATTATGTCCAGTGCTCCACCAGTTCTAATCCTCCCTCTCTATCACCTTCAAGGTATTATGTCCAGTGCTCCACCAGTTCTAATTCTCCCTCTATCACCTTCAAGGTATTATGTCCAGTGCTCCACCAGTTCTAATCCTCCCTCTCTATCACCTTCAAGATATTATGTCCAGTGCTCCACCAGTTCTAATTCTCCCTCTATCACCTTCAAGGTATTATGTCCAGTGCTCCACCAGTTCTAATCCTCCCTCTCTATCACCTTCAAGATATTATGTCCAGTGCTCCACCAGTTCTAATTCTCCCTCTCTATCACCTTCAAGGTATTATGTCCAGTGCTCCACCAGTTCTAATCCTCCCTCTCTATCACCTTCAAGATATTATGTCCAGTGCTCCACCAGTTCTAATTCTCCCTCTATCACCTTCAAGGTATTATGTCCAGTGCTCCACCAGTTCTAATCCTCCCTCTCTATCACCTTCAAGATATTATGTCCAGTGCTCCACCAGTTCTAATTCTCCCTCTCTATCACCTTCAAGGTATTATGTCCAGTGCTCCACCAGTTCTAATTCTCCCTCTCTATCACCTTCAAGGTATTATGTCCAGTGCTCCACCAGTTCTAATTCTCCCTCTCTATCACCTTCAAGGTATTATGTCCAGTGCTCCACCAGTTCTAATCCTCCCTCTCTATCACCTTCAAGATATTATGTCCAGTGCTCCACCAGTTCTAATCCTCCCTCTCTATCACCTTCAAGGTATTATGTCCAGTGCTCCACCAGTTCTAATTCTCCCTCTCTATCACCTTCAAGGTATTATGTCCAGTGCTCCACCAGTTCTAATCCTCCCTCTCTATCACCTTCAAGATATTATGTCCAGTGCTCCACCAGTTCTAATTCTCCCTCTCTATCACCTTCAAGGTATTATGTCCAGTGCTCCTCAAGTTCTAATTCTCCCTCTCTATCACCTTCAAGGTATTATGTCCAGTGCTCCACCAGTTCTAATCCTCCCTCTCTATCACCTTCAAGGTATTATGTCCAGTGCTCCACCAGTTCTAATCCTCCCTCTCTATCACCTTCAAGGTATTATGTCCAGTGCTCCACCAGTTCTAATCCTCCCTCTCTATCACCTTCAAGATATTATGTCCAGTGCTCCACCAGTTCTAATTCTCCCTCTCTATCACCTTCAAGATATTATGTCCAGTGCTCCACCAGTTCTAATTCTCCCTCTCTATCACCTTCAAGGTATTATGTCCAGTGCTCCACCAGTTCTAATCCTCCCTCTCTATCACCTTCAAGATATTATGTCCAGTGCTCCACCAGTTCTAATCCTCCCTCTCTATCACCTTCAAGATATTATGTCCAGTGCTCCACCAGTTCTAATTCTCCCTCTCTATCACCTTCAAGGTATTATGTCCAGTGCTCCACCAGTTCTAATCCGTCCTCTATATCACCTTCAAGATAATATGTCCAGTGCTCCACCAGTTCTAATCCTCCCTCTCTATCACCTTCAAGGTATTATGTCCAGTGCTCCTCAAGTTCTAATTCTCCCTCTCTATCACCTTCAAGGTATTATGTCCAGTGCTCCACCAGTTCTAATCCTCCCTCTCTATCACCTTCAAGGTATTATGTCCAGTGCTCCACCAGTTCTAATCCTCCCTCTCTATCACCTTCAAGATATTATGTCCAGTGCTCCACCAGTTCTAATTCTCCCTCTCTATCACCTTCAAGGTATTATGTCCAGTGCTCCACCAGTTCTAATTCTCCCTCTCTATCACCTTCAAGGTATTATGTCCAGTGCTCCACCAGTTCTAATTCTCCCTCTCTATCACCTTCAAGGTATTATGTCCAGTGCTCCACCAGTTCTAATCCTCCCTCTCTATCACCTTCAAGATATTATGTCCAGTGCTCCACCAGTTCTAATCCTCCCTCTCTATCACCTTCAAGGTATTATGTCCAGTGCTCCACCAGTTCTAATTCTCCCTCTCTATCACCTTCAAGGTATTATGTCCAGTGCTCCACCAGTTCTAATCCTCCCTCTCTATCACCTTCAAGATATTATGTCCAGTGCTCCACCAGTTCTAATTCTCCCTCTCTATCACCTTCAAGGTATTATGTCCAGTGCTCCTCAAGTTCTAATTCTCCCTCTCTATCACCTTCAAGGTATTATGTCCAGTGCTCCACCAGTTCTAATCCTCCCTCTCTATCACCTTCAAGGTATTATGTCCAGTGCTCCACCAGTTCTAATCCTCCCTCTCTATCACCTTCAAGGTATTATGTCCAGTGCTCCACCAGTTCTAATCCTCCCTCTCTATCACCTTCAAGATATTATGTCCAGTGCTCCACCAGTTCTAATTCTCCCTCTCTATCACCTTCAAGATATTATGTCCAGTGCTCCACCAGTTCTAATTCTCCCTCTCTATCACCTTCAAGGTATTATGTCCAGTGCTCCACCAGTTCTAATCCTCCCTCTCTATCACCTTCAAGATATTATGTCCAGTGCTCCACCAGTTCTAATCCTCCCTCTCTATCACCTTCAAGATATTATGTCCAGTGCTCCACCAGTTCTAATTCTCCCTCTCTATCACCTTCAAGGTATTATGTCCAGTGCTCCACCAGTTCTAATCCGTCCTCTATATCACCTTCAAGATAATATGTCCAGTGCTCCACCAGTTCTAATTCTCCCTCTCTATCACCTTCAAGGTATTATGTCCAGTGCTCCTCAAGTTCTAATTCTCCCTCTCTATCACCTTCAAGGTATTATGTCCAGTGCTCCACCAGTTCTAATCCTCCCTCTCTATCACCTTCAAGGTATTATGTCCAGTGCTCCACCAGTTCTAATCCTCCCTCTCTATCACCTTCAAGGTATTATGTCCAGTGCTCCACCAGTTCTAATCCTCCCTGTCTATCACCTTCAAGATATTATGTCCAGTGCTCCACCAGTTCTAATCCTCCCTCTCTATCACCTTCAAGGTATTATGTCCAGTGCTCCACCAGTTCTAATTCTCCCTCTCTATCACCTTCAAGGTATTATGTCCAGTGCTCCACCAGTTCTAATCCTCCCTCTCTATCACCTTCAAGATATTATGTCCAGTGCTCCACCAGTTCTAATCCTCCCTCTCTATCACCTTCAAGATATTATGTCCAGTGCTCCACCAGTTCTAATTCTCCCTCTCTATCACCTTCAAGGTATTATGTCCAGTGCTCCACCAGTTCTAATCCTCCCTCTCTATCACCTTCAAGGTATTATGTCCAGTGCTCCACCAGTTCTAATCCTCCCTCTCTATCACCTTCAAGGTATTATGTCCAGTGCTCCACCAGTTCTAATCCTCCCTCTCTATCACCTTCAAGATATTATGTCCAGTGCTCCACCAGTTCTAATCCTCCCTCTCTATCACCTTCAAGGTATTATGTCCAGTGCTCCACCAGTTCTAATTCTCCCTCTCTATCTCCTTCAAGGTATTATGTCCAGTGCTCCACCAGTTCTAATCCTCCCTCTCTATCACCTGCAAGGTATTATGTCCAGTGCTCCACCAGTTCTAATTCTCCCTCTCTATCACCTTCAAGATATTATGTCCAGTGCTCCACCAGTTCTAATCCTCCCTCTCTATCACCTTCAACATATTATGTCCAGTGCTCCACCAGTTCTAATTCTCCCTCTCTATCACCTTCAAGGTATTATGTCCAGTGCTCCACCAGTTCTAATTCTCCCTCTATCACCTTCAAGGTATTATGTCCAGTGCTCCACCAGTTCTAATTCTCCCTCTATCACCTTCAAGATATTATGTCCAGTGCTCCACCAGTTCTAATTCTCCCTCTCTATCACCTTCAAGATATTATGTCCAGTGCTCCACCAGTTCTAATTCTCCCTCTCTATCACCTTCAAGGTATTATGTCCAGTGCTCCACCAGTTCTAATCCTCCCTCTCTATCACCTTCAAGATATTATGTCCAGTGCTCCACCAGTTCTAATCCTCCCTCTCTATCACCTTCAAGATATTATGTCCAGTGCTCCACCAGTTCTAATTCTCCCTCTCTATCACCTTCAAGGTATTATGTCCAGTGCTCCACCAGTTCTAATCCGTCCTCTATATCACCTTCAAGATAATATGTCCAGTGCTCCACCAGTTCTAATTCTCCCTCTCTATCACCTTCAAGGTATTATGTCCAGTGCTCCTCAAGTTCTAATTCTCCCTCTCTATCACCTTCAAGGTATTATGTCCAGTGCTCCACCAGTTCTAATCCTCCCTCTCTATCACCTTCAAGGTATTATGTCCAGTGCTCCACCAGTTCTAATCCTCCCTCTCTATCACCTTCAAGGTATTATGTCCAGTGCTCCACCAGTTCTAATCCTCCCTCTCTATCACCTTCAAGATATTATGTCCAGTGCTCCACCAGTTCTAATCCTCCCTCTCTATCACCTTCAAGGTATTATGTCCAGTGCTCCACCAGTTCTAATTCTCCCTCTCTATCACCTTCAAGGTATTATGTCCAGTGCTCCACCAGTTCTAATCCTCCCTCTCTATCACCTTCAAGATATTATGTCCAGTGCTCCACCAGTTCTAATCCTCCCTCTCTATCACCTTCAAGATATTATGTCCAGTGCTCCACCAGTTCTAATTCTTCCTCTCTATCACCTTCAAGGTATTATGTCCAGTGCTCCACCAGTTCTAATCCTCCCTCTCTATCACCTTCAAGGTATTATGTCCAGTGCTCCACCAGTTCTAATCCTCCCTCTCTATCACCTTCAAGGTATTATGTCCAGTGCTCCACCAGTTCTAATCCTCCCTCTCTATCACCTTCAAGATATTATGTCCAGTGCTCCACCAGTTCTAATCCTCCCTCTCTATCACCTTCAAGGTATTATGTCCAGTGCTCCACCAGTTCTAATTCTCCCTCTCTATCTCCTTCAAGGTATTATGTCCAGTGCTCCACCAGTTCTAATCCTCCCTCTCTATCACCTGCAAGGTATTATGTCCAGTGCTCCACCAGTTCTAATTCTCCCTCTCTATCACCTTCAAGATATTATGTCCAGTGCTCCACCAGTTCTAATCCTCCCTCTCTATCACCTTCAACATATTATGTCCAGTGCTCCACCAGTTCTAATTCTCCCTCTCTATCACCTTCAAGGTATTATGTCCAGTGCTCCACCAGTTCTAATTCTCCCTCTATCACCTTCAAGGTATTATGTCCAGTGCTCCACCAGTTCTAATCCTCCCTCTCTATCACCTTCAAGATATTATGTCCAGTGCTCCACCAGTTCTAATTCTCCCTCTCTATCACCTTCAAGGTATTATGTCCAGTGCTCCACCAGTTCTAATCCTCCCTCTCTATCACCTTCAAGATATTATGTCCAGTGCTCCACCAGTTCTAATCCTCCCTCTCTATCACCTTCAAGGTATTATGTCCAGTGCTCCACCAGTTCTAATTCTCCCTCTCTATCTCCTTCAAGGTATTATGTCCAGTGTTCCACCAGTTCTAATTCTCCCTCTCTATCACCTTCAAGATATTATGTCCAGTGCTCCACCAGTTCTAATCCTCCCTCTCTATCACCTTCAAGATATTATGTCCAGTGCTCCACCAGTTCTAACCCTCCCTCTCTATCACCTTCAAGGTATTATGTCCAGTGTTCCACCAGTTCTAATTCTCCCTCTCTATCACCTTCAAGATATTATGTCCAGTGCTCCACCAGTTCTAATCCTCCCTCTCTATCACCTTCAAGATATTATGTCCAGTGCTCCACCAGTTCTAACCCTCCCTCTCTATCACCTTCAAGATATTATGTCCAGTGCTCCACCAGTTCTAATCCTCCCTCTCTATCACCTTCAAGGTATTATGTCCAGTGCTCCACCAGTTCTAATTCTCCCTCTATCACCTTCAAGGTATTATGTCCAGTGCTCCACCAGTTCTAATCCTCCCTCTCTATCACCTTCAACATATGTCCAGTGCTCCACCAGTTCTAATTCTCCCTCTCTATCACCTTCAAGATATTATGTCCAGTGCTCCACCAGTTCTAATTCTCCCTCTCTATCACCTTCAAGATATTATGTCCAGTGCTCCACCAGTTCTAATCCTCCCTCTCTATCACCTTCAAGATATTATGTCCAGTGCTCCACCAGTTCTAATTCTCCCTCTCTATCACCAAGGTATTATGTTCAGTGCTCCACCAGTTCTAATCCTCCCTCTCTATCACCTTCAAGGTATTATGTTCAGTGCTCCACCAGTTCTAATCCTCCCTCTCTATCACCTTCAAGATATTATGTCCAGTGCTCCACCAGTTCTAATTCTCCCTCTCTATCACCAAGGTATTATGTTCAGTGCTCCACCAGTTCTAATCCTCCCTCTCTATCACCTTCAAGGTATTATGTTCAGTGCTCCACCAGTTCTAATCCTCCCTCTCTATCACCTTCAAGATATTATGTCCAGTGCTCCACCAGTTCTAACTCTCCCTCTCTATCACCTTCAAGGTATTATGTCCAGTGCTCCACCAGTTCTAATTCTCCCTCTCTATCACCTTCAAGGTATTATGTCCAGTGCTCCACCAGTTCTAATCCTCCCTCTCTATCACCTTCAAGGTATTATGTCCAGTGCTCCACCAGTTCTAATCCTCCCTCTCTATCACCTTCAAGGTATTATGTCCAGTGCTCCAGCAGTTCTAATCCTCCCTCTCTATCACCTTCAAGGTATTATGTCCAGTGCTCCACCAGTTCTAACCCTCCCTCTCTATCACCTTCAAGGTATTATGTCCAGTGCTCCACCAGTTCTAATCCTCCCTCTATATCACCTTCAAGATATTATGTCCAGTGCTCCACCAGTTCTAATCCTCCCTCTCTATCACCTTCAAGGTATTATGTCCAGTGCTCCACCAGTTCTAATCCTCCCTCTCTATCACCTTCAAGGTATTATGTCCAGTGCTCCACCAGTTCTAATTCTCCCTCTCTATCACCTTCAAGATATTATGTCCAGTGCTCCACCAGTTCTAATCCTCCCTCTCTATCACCTTCAAGGTATTATGTCCAGTGCTCCACCAGTTCTAACCCTCCCTCTCTATCACCTTCAAGATATTATGTCCAGTGCTCCACCAGTTCTAATCCTACCTCTCTATCACCTTCAAGGTATTATGTCCAGTGCTCCACCAGTTCTAATCCTCCCTCTCTATCACCTTCAAGGTATTATGTCCAGTGCTCCACCAGTTCTAATCATCCCTCTCTATCACCTTCAAGGTATTATGTCCAGTGCTCCACCAGTTCTAATCATCCCTCTCTATCACCTTCAAGATATTATGTCCAATGCTCCACCAGTTCTAATTCTCCCTCTCTATCACCTTCAAGATATTATGTCCAGTGCTCCACCAGTTCTAATCCTCCCTCTCTATCACCTTCAAGGTATTATGTCCAGTGCTCCACCAGTTCTAATCCTCCCTCTCTATCACCTTCAACATATTATGTCCAGTGCTCCACCAGTTCTAATCCTCCCTCTCTATCACCATCAACATATTATGTCCAGTGCTCCACCAGTTCTAATCCTCCCTCTCTATCACCATCAACATATTATGTCCAGTGCTCCACCAGTTCTAATCCTCCCTCTCTATCACCTTCAAGGTATTATGTCCAGTGCTCCACCAGTTCTAATTCTCCCTCTCTATCACCTTCAACATATTATGTCCAGTGCTCCACCAGTTCTAATTCTCCCTCTCTATCACCTTCAAGGTATTATGTCCAGTGCTCCACCAGTTCTAATTCTCCCTCTCTATCACCTTCAACATATTATGTCCAGTGCTCCACCAGTTCTAATTCTCCCTCTCTATCACCTTCAAGGTATTATGTCCAGTGCTCCACCAGTTCTAATCCTCCCTCTCTATCACCTTCAAGGTATTATGTCCAGTGCTCCACCAGTTCTAATTCTCCCTCTCTATCACCTTCAACATATTATGTCCAGTGCTCCACCAGTTCTAATTCTCCCTCTCTATCACCTTCAAGGTATTATGTCCAGTGCTCCACCAGTTCTAATTCTCCCTCTCTATCACCTTCAACATATTATGTCCAGTGCTCCACCAGTTCTAATCCTCCCTCTCTATCACCTTCAAGATATTATGTCCAGTGCTCCACCAGTTCTAATTCTCCCTCTCTATCACCTTCAAGGTATTATGTCCAGTGCTCCACCAGTTCTAATTCTCCCTCTCTATCACCTTCAAGATATTATGTCCAGTGCTCCACCAGTTCTAATCCTCCCTCTCTATCACCTTCAAGATATTATGTCCAGTGCTCCACCAGTTCTAATCCTCCCTCTCTATCACCTTCAAGGTATTATGTCCAGTGCTCCACCAGTTCTAATTCTCCCTCTCTATCACCTTCAAGGTATTATGTCCAGTGCTCCACCAGTTCTAATTCTCCCTCTCTATCACCTTCAAGGTATTATGTCCAGTGCTCCACCAGTTCTAATCCTCCCTCTCTATCACCTTCAAGATATTATGTCCAGTGCTCCACCAGTTCTAATCCTCCCTCTCTATCACCTTCAAGGTATTATGTCCAGTGCTCCACCAGTTCTAATTCTCCCTCTCTATCACCTTCAAGGTATTATGTCCAGTGCTCCACCAGTTCTAATCCTCCCTCTCTATCACCTTCAAGGTATCATGTCCAGTGCTCCACCAGTTCTAATCCGTCCTCTATATCACCTTCAAGATAATATGTCCAGTGCTCCACCAGTTCTAATCCTCCCTCTCTATCACCTTCAAGGTATTATGTCCAGTGCTCCACCAGTTCTAATCCTCCCTCTATCACCTTCAAGGTATTATGTCCAGTGCTCCACCAGTTCTAATCCTCCCTCTCTATTACCTTCAAGGTATTATGTCCAGTGCTCCACCAGTTCTAATTCTCCCTCTCTATCACCTTCAAGGTATTATGTCCAGTGCTCCACCAGTTCTAATTCTCCCTCTCTATCACCTTCAACATATTATGTCCAGTGCTCCACCAGTTCTAATTCTCCCTCTCTATCACCTTCAAGGTATTATGTCCAGTGCTCCACCAGTTCTAATCCTCCCTCTCTATCACCTTCAAGGTATTATGTCCAGTGCTCCACCAGTTCTAATTCTCCCTCTCTATCACCTTCAACATATTATGTCCAGTGCTCCACCAGTTCTAATTCTCCCTCTCTATCACCTTCAAGGTATTATGTCCAGTGCTCCACCAGTTCTAATTCTCCCTCTCTATCACCTTCAACATATTATGTCCAGTGCTCCACCAGTTCTAATCCTCCCTCTCTATCACCTTCAAGGTATTATGTCCAGTGCTCCACCAGTTCTAGTCCTCCCTCTCTATCACCTTCAAGGTATTATGTCCAGTGCTCCACCAGTTCTAATTCTCCCTCTCTATCACCTTCAAGATATTATGTCCAGTGCTCCACCAGTTCTAATTCTCCCTCTCTATCTCCTTCAAGGTATTATGTCCAGTGCTCCACCAGTTCTAATTCTCCCTCTCTATCTCCTTCAAGGTATTATGTCCAGTGCTCCACCAGTTCTAATCCTCCCTCTCTATCACCTTCAAGGTATTATGTCCAGTGCTCCACCAGTTCTAATCCTCCCTCTATATCACCTTCAAGGTATTATGTCCAGTGCTCCACCAGTTCTAATCCTCCCTCTATATCACCTTCAAGGTATTATGTCCAGTGCTCCACCAGTTCTAATTCTCCCTCTCTATCACCTTCAAGGTATTATGTCCAGTGCTCCACCAGTTCTAATTCTCCCTCTATCACCTTCAACATATTATTCCAGTGCTCCACCAGTTCTAATCCTCCCTCTCTATCACCTTCAACATATTATGTCCAATGCTCCACCAGTTCTAATACTCCCTCTCTATCACCTTCAAGGTATTATGTCCAGTGCTCCACCAGTTCTAATTCTCCCTCTCTATCACCTTCAAGGTATTATGTCCAGTGCTCCACCAGTTCTAATTCTCCCTCTATCACCTTCAACATATTATTCCAGTGCTCCACCAGTTCTAATCCTCCCTCTCTATCACCTTCAACATATTATGTCCAATGCTCCACCAGTTCTAATACTCCCTCTCTATCACCTTCAAGGTATTATGTCCAGTGCTCCACCAGTTCTAATTCTCCCTCTATATCACCTTCAAGGTATTATGTCCAGTGCTCCACCAGTTCTAATCCTCCCTCTCTATCACCTTCAAGATATTATGTCCAGTGCTCCACCAGTTATAATCCTCCCTCTCTATCACCTTCAAGATATTATGTCCAGTGCTCCACCAGTTCTAATCCTCCCTCTCTATCACCTTCAAGATATTATGTCCAGATATTTCCAAGATATTATGTCCAGATATTATGTCCAAGATATTTTGTCTGGTTCTCTACCGATTTTGACAATCCACAAAATAATATTTATAATAGTAATTGTTTCTACTTTAGGCACAAGGCCAGCAATTATCCCAGTGCATTACTGGTACTTTATTTTATCGACCCCGTAAGGTTGAAAGGCAAAGTCAACCTCGGCGGGATTAATAATGATAATAATTTCTCTATATTTACCCAATAACAAAAATGAAATGTTAAAATACAGTTTGGACCGAGTAAAAAAAAATTATAATTATATATATATATATGGCCGAAACAAATGAGATCGTGTAGGTGTCACGACAAAAAAACACACAGTCCACGCTGTAATGTGGCCGTGTAGGCAACACGGTAAAAACCTCCCAGACCCACACTGTAAATGTGGTTGGTGTTAGGAAGGGCATCCAACTGTAGAAAACCTGCCAGACAGTCCTATGCGAGCAAGACAATCACTCTTGCCTCAAGTGGGACTACCCCCGTCCAAACCCATGCAAGCGTGGAACACGGACGTTAAACGTTGATGATGATGATGATGATATATATATATAATCACTGTATTACGGCCATTCTTCCACGCTAGCATGGGTTAGACGGGTTGTCCTGTTGTGGGCAGTCCCTGGTCGGCTGACCATGTCTTGCTTATACGGGAACTGATTCTGGCTTGATTTCTACAGCTGGATGCCCTTCCTAACACCAACCTCATTTACAGTGAGTGCTGGGTGCTTTTTTGCCGTGGCGCCTACACGTCTACTTTATCATCATCATCACTATTTAGAGTCTATTTTTCCATGCTTGCATAGGTTATATATAAACACACACACACACAACCAGACAAACAATTCTAATAATATATACTAAACACTGTTATCAAATTCTATGGCACAAATATACACAAAACTACATTAAACGTACATAAATACTAATAATATAACAACAACAATAAAATAGCAACATTTCTTCTGTTAATCAGAATAGGATTTGAAAAGAAAAATACTTTTTAATGGTGAATATTATTTATTTACTAAATTATTTACTTGTTATTTATTATCATCATCATCACCATCATTATTATTATTATTAGCATAATTATATTTTTTTTTCGTTTTAGTAATAAGTTTCTTCTTTTCCTTTTATAAAACAAAAATATATCTTCTCTTTGAAAAATAATTCCACTTCCATTCAATCAATAAAGTTTTATAATGTAATATAATTAATAATTCGAATGCAAGAATTTTCAAGATTTTTCTAGATAGAGAATGAAAGAAATGTGATGAAAACTAAAAATTGCTACATCATTTATAAATTTATATCAACAGCGCACCAAAGACCTATGAATAGTTCATTACATCAAAGTTTCATTTAGATGTTTTCTTGAATAGTGAAATAACAAACCTCGGACATAAGGAAAAATATAAATAAATAAGAAAAATATCAAATATTAAAATAATTCCAAATACATCAGGGCTAACCATTTATGATTGTTTGTTTTTTTTCTCTTTTATATAAACTTTGATTTTTTTTTTTTTTTTTTTTTTAATTTTGTTATTTTATTCAGTGAATGAAATAATTGAAGTTTTGGAAATTCTTACTAAAAGTTTTGAAATGTTAATATGTTGTTAGTTTTGAATTTAGAAAACTAAGAATTTGTTGTATTTTTTGTTGGTTTGTTTATTTTCATTTCTTGTCTTTTTTTTTTCTTTTTTTTTCTTTTTTTTGTTATCTGTGATTTAACTCTATTGATATCAATCGACCCAAAACTACCTTTGGTTTTATGAAACAAAAGCACCCATTTTACAGGGTTCCACTATAACTTTATAAATGAACCTTTTATTTTATTTTGCATCTGTATTTATGTTCCTTATCTTAGCAATTCAACAAAAATACCTTGATAAATTACCAGTGTTTATACTACAATAAAATGTATCCAGTACACCCTGTAAAGTGTTTGGTGATAAGAAGGGCAACCAGCCATAAAAAAAAAGGTAGAGAAGACTTTTCAGTTGTGTATAAAACATGACAACCTCTCTAGAGCTGGTAGCATGATAAAATGCACCTGGTACACTGTGGTGTACTGAAACGTATGTAAGCAAGATGTAACCCACTGGCCCATCTGAGAGGTCAGTGGCTCTGGCTAAGTACTGACTTCATTTTTAATGACCTGTCCAGATCTTACTAGCAGGAGGAAAAAATGCCATATGATGAGGAGGAGGATTTAAAAATATAAATACTTGGGTTGATTTGATTAACTAAATTCCTTTAAGGCCATACCCAAGCATGGACAGTCTTATGACTTAAACCTGTAAAAGAATAAAACACCACCACCTTGGTTTTATCTTATACAGTTTATCTTATATCATCTGTAAACCTTGTATTTCTCTCTCCAAAGGATTAAATGTCAAACAAGCTTACAATATATTCTTCATTCCAATTTCACCATAATCTTGTATGTTACCTTATATTCTTCTCAGACCTGTCATTTTCAGCAAAAGTTTCTAACTTGGAACATTAAATAAACATTAACTAATCCCTAATGTTAGAATTTGTAATGCTGGAAACATTTTTGTTGTTGTTGAAAGATTGATTTTTTCAATTTATTTATTGATTTATTTACATTGATATTTTAATCTTTTATTCCTTGATTTATTTATTTTACTTTTATTCAATTAAAAATAATAAAATCCAATTTAGGAATTATCTTCAACAAAAAAATAAATAAATAAATATTTATACTATCAACACCAACACCACCAAGAACAACATCAACACCACCACCAACAACGCCAACAACACCACCACCAACGCCAACAACACCACCAACAACACCACCAACACCAACACCACCAACACCACCAACAACGCCAACAACACCACCACCACCAACACCACCAACACCAACAACACCACCACCACCAACACCACCAACACCCCCAAGAACAACATCAATACCACCAACAACATCAACACCACCACCAACAACGCCAACAACACCAACAAGAACAACATCAACACCACCACAACAACGCCAACAACACCACCACCAACAATGCCAACAACACCAACAACAATGCCAACAACACCACCACCACCAATGCCAACAACACCACCAACACCAACGCCAACAACACCACCAACACCAACACCAACAACACCACCAACAACAACATCAACACCACCAACAACATCAACACCACCACCAACAACGCCAACAACAACATCAACATCACCACCAACACCACCAACAACAACGCCAACAACATCAACATCAACATCACCACCAAGAACAACATCAACAACGCCAACAACATCAACACCACCACCAACAACGCCAACAACAACAACACCAACACCAACACCACCACCAAGAACAACATCACCAACAACAACACTACTACCACCAACATCACTAACGCCACCACAAACAACAACACTACCACCAACAACACAACAACATTACTCCCAACAACAACACCACCAACAACAACACCAACACCACCCCCAACAACACCATCACAAACAACAACAACAACAACACTACTACTACTACAGCTCCATTTACCTATAATTGATTTTCAAAATAGAACAATGAAGAAACAAATAAATGAAATTTAAAAAGTAACATAATAGAAATTAAAACAAAATATATATATATATATATAAAAGATACAAAATAAAGAAAAAAAAAAAATTCTTTTTTCATGGATTCCATTCCATTTCACCAAATTCTTGAATAAACAGTAAAAGGCATGCTAATAATCTTAGAAGAAAAGATTGTAAATGCAGATCTAGAGATCTAGATAAGCATGTTGATTCCATTCTGTGTAGTGCCGTGGAGTTTTATTATTTTAGCTTAGCTATTCTGACGATTTGTAAGAATCTCTTGGTATTCCTGAAATTCATTCTTATCTTTTAGCTTAAGCTGATCTTTATTCAAATTAGGTAAAAAAAAATCTTTATCTTTAGTATTACTGGGTTTCTTCTCCTTCCTGTTCCCCTTTTCTTCTTCTCCTCTTCTACTTTACTCTTCTTTTTCTTCTCCTCCTTCCCCTTCTCTTCTTTATTGTTTTACCTAACATAGTAAGATGTGTAACTTATCACTCCAAAGAATTTGAATTTTTTCAAACAAGAATTTTCTATTTTAAACATTACCTGTTAAGCTTCAATTTAATTTAGTGATATTCAAAAGGAGTGATAAATCTTGATAGAAAATGAATACACTAATTCTTCTGTATAACTCTTTGTCTACTACTCCAATGGTCTCTGCTCATTTGATCTAGTAAGATAAATATCAACTCTGCTCAAATTCATTTGAAGTACATGCCTTTCTTTGTTTTATTCTTCCTGGTATGTTTCACACCCACTTGCCACAACATTCAACTCCATCACGTACTAAACATTTTGTTGCTAGAAATGTGAGCTTTCTGGAATTCACTTCATGCCCACATGTTTGCCATCTTCCCCACAGATGCTCACCTACAGAATCTTCTTCAACCAAAACAACAGCCACACGGCCATTTTCCTCTGTTAAAGCATGGGTTAGCCTAGTGAATCGTATGAAAAGCTTCATGCACCTCACAGAGTCCTTTTTGAAGCAATGTTTTTCAGCCAGATGCCCTTCTAGTCACCTCCTATGATACACGAGAATATGGTGAACCTATTCTAAACTAGATCTACACAGCCACACATCAAGCAAATCTGCACCATTGACAAGTAGCAATCCTGGAACACTTCCAGTTTGTAAACTCAATGATCCAGTAGAAATATAAAGATTCCCTAAGTACATCTGCCAGAAATATGGTCATGGGAAGCCCCTATAATTCACTGGATTGTTGGTGTCATGGTGGATTGGCAGTATCGGACACCATGCTTTGTAGCATAGAATTATGGCCCTTGCCATTCTGAGTTCAAATCCCGCTGAGGTTAACTTTGCCTTTCATCCTTACGGGGTCAATAAAATAAAGTACCAGTAATGTACTGGGTAATTGCTGGCCTTGTGCCAAAACTAGAAACAATTATTATGAACCTGTAACTTATGTATTTTCATCCTGGCAGAGCCCATCCCCCCTCGCTCCAGGTCTGATAATAACAGATTTCTTTCAGAGAACACAATACGGAAAGAAGTGAAGTAAGAAAGAGATAAAGAGGAAAAATTTACCCCAGTATTGGACTAGTACTTTTTTTTATCAACCTTGAAAGAATGAAAGGCAAAGTTTACCTGAGCGGGATTTGAACTCAAAGTATAAAGAGCAGGAACAAATACTATAAAGTATTTTATCCAATGTTCTAACAACTCTTTCATTACACTGTCTCCATTACTATTAGCCTCATGTTTCTCATGAAAGACACTGTCTATGATTTTCAATTCATTTTGAAAATAATAAAGAATTTGTAAAGATTTAGTAATATAACGCATTTTCTCATTATTGAGCTGGTGTTTGGAACTTAGCTTAAGAAAGTTTTTAGATAAATATGAACACTTTAAAATAAAGAGCTCAGTATTCTAGAACCGAGTATAGTTTCAGGTAATTTGGTATGAAAAGAGTTAAAGATTTCAGTTGCATGTTTTGTTTTTATTTAGCCCTAGGTCTGCTCTGAGTTAAGTTCAACAGCATTCCATCCATGATTATCTCATATTATTTTCAGGCATAGTATAACTAGGACCACATTATCCAATTTGCGCTTCATTGTTTAAGATAGCGAGGTATGATTCAAATGCGATTTGGTTGCTATTTCTAGGTATTCTAGCAACAACTTTGAAGCCTCTTTCTATGGCCTGTATGAATGTTGTGCATCTAGCGTAAGTGACACTATAGCCACAGTAGAAGCTGGTCAACAAACAAGATAATGAGGTTGTGAGTTACACAGTTATTCCTGAAGTTGTCTGAACACTATTGAAAAACTTAGCTTCATGTAGTGTATGTAGATGTAGGACAAGGAGTGTAGTGTAGATCTAACAAAACACTCAGCAATTTAACAGTGATCCTGCTGTTTACAGCATTAAAATATACTATGCTGTAATAGGTAGGCAAAAAGCTGGATAGAAACTAATTGACCCTTCAATTGGTAGCCTGGCACACACAATTATCATGGTTAGATGGTACCATTGATCTAGGATCCAGAAAGCCAAGGAGTGCCCCATGAATATCTGATGCCTACCCCCCCCTACCACCACCATCACTGGGACTCTAAAATAGTCTTCTTCCACCATGAAAAATTTCTCCTGAAAATACTGTTGGACAGTTGTAACTCTTGTGTCATCACAGATAGGAATATAGAATCAAAAAATAAAAAGGAAAAAGGAAAGAAACCTACATTTCAGATCAGACAAAAGAAACTGTGTTTCCATTAGTCTTTCTCATTGCTGATACTATCCATCAGTCTTAAACTAAATGTCACAGCTTCTCTAGTGACACGAGATGAGATATGAACTCAGAATGCACAACCAGAACAGACACTGCAAATCACATCTCACCTATGCTTTAGCAATTCTGCCAAACCACTGTCTCTGAATTGGTACTTTATTTATCAAAAACAAAAGGGGGAAAAAGCAAAGATGCCCTGGAAAGGAGTGGAAATCCAAAATTAATATGGGAAAGCATTTAATTTGATGTCCTAAAGGCACATTGCCTAATGGTTAGGATGCTTGGCGTACAATTGGAAAGTTGCCAGTTCAATTCCTGGACAGGCTGCTGCATTGTGTTCTTGAACAAAACACTTTATTTCATATTGCTCTAGTACAGTCAGCTGAAAGTGATTACCAGCAGGAGTTGCTGAGTTAAACCTGCAATAGACTGGCGTCTTGTTCAGAGAGTGTCTTGTACTTTCAGTCATTTAGCACTAGGGAAACAGGGGGTAAGCATAGGTCTGATGAGCCTTTGGATTAGAACAGACTTTACGTTTAACTAACTTAGAGATTCTACCTACTATTATTATTATCATTTAACATCAGTTTTCCCTGCTAGCAAGGGTTGGACATGTCTTCATTAACTAAAACAGTACTAAGTCAGAGCTACTGACCATTTAGACAAGCTGGGATGTTCATCTCATTAACTCTCTCAAACTCTACACAGTGTACTAGGTGTATTTTATCATGGCACCAGCACTAGAAGAAAATATATATATATATATCCCTGGATGTGAAAAAAGGAGGAGGAAAACATTGCTTGTTCTAGTGTAAGAGCTGATATATTATATATTTTAATGATATTTTCAAATTCATCCCAGCTCCTACTCACTAGGTCATGATTTTAATCACTCCTTCACCACCCTACACAATCTGAGAAGATGGCCATAACTGGACCTTGAAACCTTAGGTAGTACTATCTTGTTCTGAGTATGAACATATATATATTTCCATGACCTCCCCCACTACCTCTGTTTTAGTGTTCTCACCACCATATCCCCTCCCACTATGCTATCAAAAGTCACTCCTTCCCTTTCCATACTCATTACCCTGTCAAATCACATCACACTTGTCACAACTTCATACTTATCCCCTTTTTTATTGCCACATACCCCCCTTCCCTCCCCGAGACAGAGAGGGCTCTTCTGTTGGGACAAGGACCAACAACCCCTCTAGCATTGGGTGCCATGAAAATGCACCCAGTCCACCTTGTAAGGTGGTTGGTTACAACAGAACAACCCATCTAACCCATACCAGCATGGAAAAATGGACGTAAAACGATGATGATGATATATATATATATATATCATCATCATCATTTAGCATCTATTTTTCTATGCTTGCATGGGTTAGATGGGTTGTCAGGCTATGAGACAAATCAGGCCCAGAGTCTATGTCATGCTCACATGGATCTGTATTTTGGTTTGGATTCTACAGCTGGATGCCCTTTCTAATGCCATCCATGTTACAGTGTGGACTGGGTACTTTTTATCGTGATACCAAAATGACCATCTAACAGGATGAACTATGTGCTTTTTGTCATGTCACCAGCATGACTACTTCACAGGGTGGATTGGGTCTTTTTTGTCATGTCACCAGCATGACTACTTCACAGGTTAGGCAAGACGCTTTTCTTGTGTCTCCAGATGAGTATACAGGATGGACATAGTGCTTTTTGTTATGGCAACACCATTATGGGAGATCAGATGTAGAGTGTATTCAGTTTTTATGCTTGTGTTGGGGAAGTGAGGTGTATCAGGGGTGAGGGTTTCGAGGAGGTATATATGGTCAACTGAATACGCACGTTTTTTTCTCCCCAATTTTTTTTTCATTATTTTCCCTGTTCCTTCCTCTCATCACTCTTAACTTTCTATTTATAACTCTATTTTTTGATGTAGGACTAGTTAAGGCTCTCTTCCTGCTATTTCAAGCGTTAAACTAATATATTTCTTCCATGTACAGTGCCGTTTGTTTTGTTATTTTTGTTATTATTTTTACATACATATATATATATATATATATGACCATCATCATCATTTTACGTCCGCTTTTCCCTGCTTGCAAGGGTGAGACGGGAACTGATTCTAGCTTGATTTCTACAGCTGAATGCCCTTCCTAACACCAACCTCATTTTACAGCGAGTGCTGGGTGCTTTTTTTCCGTGGCACCTGCACGACCACTTTGCAGTGGAATGATAGGGACCCCAGTCCCTATCATCTCATTTCTACAGCTGAGTAAACTAGAGCAATGTAAAATAAAGTGTCTTGCTCAAGGAAACAACACATCACTCGATCTGAGAATTGAACTCACAACCTTTCGATTGCAAGACCAATGCTCTAACCACTAAGCCATGTGCCTCCATATATATATGGAAGACATAAATGTATAGCTTACTTGCTTTTCTTGTGGACTCCCCTCAAGTGTGCCAGGCATGATGCGACCAAGAATAGCAAATTGATCAATGCAGTCACGTAAAAGAGTGACAAAATGAATCCTTTCCAAACTTGTAACTTTGAAAGTTGATCTGAAATAAAATGAAATAAAAAAAATTAAAATTAAATTTAAAAAATATCACAAAAATAACCACGTTATTAGTAAGTTAGATTTGCCAACAATTGACCTCTAGATAACTTTCTTGGCAATGTGAGCTTGTCATAGAATTTTCCTGTTTGGTTTTCCATTTCTTCCCTTCAGATTTTTTTCCATCTTGTCAACTGTAGCTAACCAGTGAACCAATGCCATCAATAATGATTTCTACTTTAGGCACAAGGCCAGCAATTTGGGGGTAGGGGAAAATCAATTAAATCGACATCAGTGCATTACTGGTACATTATTTTATTGACCTTGTAAGGACGAAAGGCAAAGCTAACCTTGGTAGGATTTTAACTCAGACCGTAAAGGGCCGTAACTCTATGCTGCAAAGCATGGCTTCCGTTGCTCTACCGATTTTGCCAATCCACCAATGCAATCAATAATTGTTACTACTTTTGGTACAAGGCCAGCAATTATCTCAGTACATTACTGGTGCTTTGTTTTATCGACCCAATAAGGATGAAAGGCAAAGTTAACCTCGTTGGGATTAGAACTCAGAACGTAAAGGGCCATAACTCTATGTTGACAAGCATGGTGTCTGACACTCTACCAATACTGCCAATCCACCGCCCAATAATAATGATGGCAATAATGTTGATTGCATTTAATTTTTGGAGTATACCACATATACGAGAGGGTGCTGAAAAGTTCCTGGCTTGATCGCTGCTACAAAGGTCTGGTTGGAGGACCAACCTTCTGAGTTCTTTTTACAGGGCTTAGAAAAACTGAAGGACCACTGCAATAAGCATGTGAATCTGAGGGGAATATGCTGAATAAAATCATAATTAACTGATCCTCTTGTCTTTTCTTTTACTCAAAGCCAGGAATTTTTCAGCAGCCCTTCATACATACCAAGATTACCAAATATATAAACAACCATACAAATTAGGAAATTTATATTTTGATAAATTATTCCTTTCCATAAGAGAAACCCTATAATTTATGTTGGTCACTGACACATGGAAGTGATTAAAGATAAAAATGATATTTTAATCCTTTATTTCTAGGATATAATTATATAAATGTTCATCATATATGTACAAATGACATACAGGATTAAATGTATAAGTAACTTTGCAAAAATTATTTACAGGGACAAATGTAGGTTTAGAAGCCAGGACCTTGTGACTGAGAAGTGAACTTCTTATTGTAGCGACATGACTGAAATAGGAAATGTATTGTGTTTGTGTAAATTTTAAACAGTTACAGACAGATATAAACATATACACACACGCACACACACCACACACACACACACACACACACACCACACACACACCACACACACACCACACACACACAGTGACAGAATCATCAAGAAAAGGAGTAGACATAAACTCCATACAATGTACACAATGTAAATCTTGGGTACACAAAAGATGTAGTGGGATAACAAGTAGACTAACAGGAAGGGAGAACTTTGCTTGTAGAAGATGCACAGGAAAAATCGGGTGGAAAACTGCTAATGATATAAACCTTTTCCAGTCACAGGAAAATTAGCAGTGGAGGAGGGTGTGACGAGAGTATAATAACTAGAATAAGGATAGGATGGAAGAAGTTTAGAGAGCTACTTCCACTGTTAACAACAAAAGGTTTCTCCCTAAGTGCAAATGAAAGGTCATGAGTTTGATTCCCAGACCAAGCACTGTCACTGTAAAGTGGTATTGTCAGTGCCACACTAAAATGTGCCTAACCTGCTCTGTAAAATGGTCATGCTGCTGTCGTGATAAAATGTTCCCAGTACACACTGTAAGGTGGTTGGCATTGGGAAAGGCAACCAGCTGTAGAAACTACACCAAACTGGAATGTACGATACCTGTGTGCAGTGTGCGATGCTGCATAGTAGTGAAACATGAAGCAACCATGTTTCGGTGGATGTGCAATGTAAATGTGAGAGAAAAGCAGAGCTTGGACGAGCTGAGGGAGAAGCTGGATTTAAGGGGAATCCAAGATGGCTGGAGAGAAGACTGCATTGGTATGGACATGAGATGTGCATGGACAATGACTGATAGGTGAAGAAATGCCAGGAAATCCCAGTAGAAGGAAGCCACAATAGAGGACAACCAAGAAAGACCTAGGCAGAGATTGTGAGAATTAACCTCAAATTGCTAAGACTGGCAGAGGAGATGATGAAGGAACGTGACAAGTAGAGAGATGCCATGCTGAGAAGGACCTGTCCAACCCATGCAAACATGGAAAAGTGGATGTAAAAACGATGAAGATGATGATATAGTGTATTGTTATGATTAATTATCAGAGAGAGCCAAAGGAGGAAGCAGAATCAACTCTAATACTTAACTAATATTCTTTTACTGGCTTTGGTCATTAGCCTGTAACCATTCTTATTGTTTTCAAGTCTGGTACATATTTTATTAATCTTTATTTGTTAACCCTTTAGCGTTTAAACTGGCTGTATCCAGCTAGAATTATCTCACCTTTTTCTGTTCAAACTGGCCGTAACTGGCTGCTCATAATAACATTAAGTAATTGTTTTCAAAATATATAACATCAAAGTCTCGTAGATTCGATATTATATGAGATATTATGTAGAATATAGCCTTTACCACAAAAATACAATAGCATATATAAAGTACAGTAAATGTTAAAGGGTTAAACCACTAAGTTTCATCATCATCATTTCATGGCCACTTTCCATGCTAGCATGGGTTAGACGCGTTGTTCCGTTTGGGGCAAGTTGAGTCAGGTGACCATGTCTTACTCATATAGAACTGTTTCTGGCTAGATTTTTACATCTGGATGCCCTTCCTAATGCCAACCACATTTATAATGAGTACTGGGTGCTTTTTGTTGTGACACCTACACAACCACTTTACAGTGTGGGCTGAGTGTTTTTGTCATGACCTGGATATAAACTAACAGTACACAAAGATACATACAAACATATAGTGGTTAGAGAGTTGAATTCACAATTGTGAGGTTGTGAGTTTAATTCCCGATTTAGGCAATGCATTGTGTCCTTGAACAAGACATTTTATTTCACGTTGCTCTAGTTTACTCAGCTGTAGAAAGGAGTTGTGATGTCACTGGTACCAAGTTGTATCAGCCTTTGCCTTTCCCTTGGATGACAGTGCTATGGGTAGGGAAGACATTGCCCAGAGGACCTTTCTAGGTGAACAACCCATGGTCATTTGTGACCCAAGGGGGTCTTTATACACACACATACACACACATATACTTATACCACAGGCTTCTGCACAGTTTCTCTCTACCAAATTTCATCCATAAAACATGGATTAAACCTAAAACATTTGCGCTAGATGCTCCACGGTGGGACTGAATCTGAAAAACTACATGATTCTTTAACTATTGACATCCAAACCCCACCCTACCCTCAGCAGGATTTGAACTCAGAGTGCAGAAAACCAATCTACTGGTTTTCTGTTGGTGAGAACAAACAAAATTAAATCCATAATGTCAATTTTCTTCCCTAAGAATTTTCCAAATTTATTTTAATGAAATTATTTTCCTTATTTTTCTTAGTGTTCTTTTTTACTCTAGGTTATTTTTATTTCTTTATTGTTTTGGCAGGGGGGTGGGCTGGGAGATGAGTCTTCTAATTAGCTTTTTCTAATAGTATAATTTCAGTTAATCTATAGGGTAATTTAATTTAGGAAGTTGCTAGAACTTACGCTAACTCAGCGATGCAGAAACATTATCTATCAGCATTTTCAAGTTAGAAATTTTAAAAATTACTGATTTTATTCACTACTGCAAATATTTGAAAACTACAAAACTACAATCCCACCTGTGTAACTAAATGGTCAAGAAGTTCCGTTTGTAATCATAAGGTTCTGGGTTCAATCCCACTGCAAGAAGTCTTGAACAAATGTTATTTATGATATATTCAGATTAATTAAAGCCTTGTGAGTGAAGATGTGTAAACAGAATCTGTTTGGAAGTCTGACAGAAGAACTGTGCCTGTAATTCAAAGGGCCAACCTTGTCACACACTGTGCCATGCTGAATAATCATCATCATCATCATTTTATATCCATGTTCCACACTGGCATGGGTTGGATGAATTGTCACATTCAGGGATTAGACAGATCAGATGACTATGTCTTGCTCATACATTCCAGTTTGGTGTAGTTTCTACAGCTGGTTGCCTTTCCCAATGCCAACCACCTTACAGTGTGTACTGGGAACATTTTATCATGACACCAGCATGACCATTTTACAGAGCAGGTTGGGCACATTTTAGTGTGGCACTGATAATACCACTTTACAGTGACAGTGCTTGGTCTGGGAATCAAACTCATGACCTTACAATCATGTGCCAAACACCCTAACCACTAGGCCATATGCTTTCATAGACATCAATTTCACATTGCTCCAGTACACTCAGCAGAGATAAGTACCAGCAGTAGCTGGGAAATTAAACCTGTGATAGACTAGCACCCTGTCCCAGGAGAGTCTTGTACTCTCAGCCCCTTAATGCCAAGGAAACCAGGGATAAACACTGGCCTGATGAACCTTCGACTTAGAACAGACTTTAACTTAACTTGGACTGCTGAACTCATGATCATAAAGTCATGGGTTTGATTCCTGGACAGGGTAGTGTGTTGTGTTCTTCAGTAAAATATTTTACTTCATGATGCTCCTTCTGCCAAGAATTGTGACTGGTAGAAAGCACCAGCAATGGAAAGACTAATGGAAACATTGTTTCCTTGGTTTAATCATGTATTAGTTCCTTTCCATTTTTTTTTATGGACCTCAGAAGAATGAAGGACAAAGTTGATCTTGGTGAGATTTGAACTCGGAACATAAAAGAATTGAAATAAATACTGCACAGTATTTTATCCAATGCTGCCCTCTGCCAATCCACCAAGCATTACTCTAAAATAACAATGATGACAGCCCCAACAGAAACAGTTACAGAAGTTTGGCAATGTTCCGATGTGCTCCAGGCAGTAACAGGCTGAATATAATGAATAATTTTCTATAATAGGAACATATCAAACAGTTCATATAGAATTATTGGAACCATTTCAGCCCTGGGGAAGGGAAGATGAGGGGTGAAATGCTATCCACTAGAAAGTAACAAAAATAATATTGGTACTACTCCAAGCACCAAAACAATATATTGCTTTATTACACCACAATTATATACTACACTACTATTACACTACTATCATATACTGCACTACTATCATATGCAACACTATACTATTGCACTATCAACATAGTACTACACTGTACAATCGCACCCCTAGTATACACTATTACATAACT
>OZ024742.1:130234011-130236511 GCA_964016885.1 Eledone cirrhosa
ACGACAAAAAAACACACAGTCCACGCTGTAATGTGGCCGTGTAGGCAACACGGTAAAAACCTCCCAGACCCACACTGTAAATGTGGTTGGTGTTAGGAAGGGCATCCAACTGTAGAAAACCTGCCAGACAGTCCTATGCGAGCAAGACAATCACTCTTGCCTCAAGTGGGACTACCCCCGTCCAAACCCATGCAAGCGTGGAACACGGACGTTAAACGTTGATGATGATGATGATGATGATACATTTATATATATATATATATATACATTTATATATATATATATATATACATTTATATATATATATATATATACATTTATATATATATACATCATCATCATCATCATCATCACCGTTTTACGTCCGTTCTTCCACGCTAGCATGGGTTAGACGGGTTGTCCTGTTGTGGGCAGTGTCTGGTCGGCTGACCATGCCTTGCTCATACAGGAACTGATCTGGCTTGATTTCTACAGCTGGATGCCCTTCCTAACACCAACCTCATTTACAGTGAGTGCTGGGTGCTTTTTCGTGGCGCCTACACGTCCACTTTACAGTGTGGGCTGGGTGCTTTTTTGCCGTGGCACCTCCACGGCCACCTTGCGGTGGGGGGGGGGGGGGGGGGGGGCATATTGTTTATATGCTTCAGCATGTCCCCATGGGAGGTCGGGTACCCTGTATTACTGCGTGACGCCAGAAGTCACGGTCGTGTGTCATTGACTTTGAGAGGTGTAGTTGGATAAGGTCGGCTTTTATCACCTCATCCCAAGTCATCTTGGGTCTCCCCACTCCGCGGTTTCCATCAACTTCTAGTGCTCTGCACCTTTTTATGCAGCTGTCATCCTTCATACGCATCACATGTCCATACCAGCGTAACCGCCTCTCCTGCACGCAGCATTTGATTCCTCTTATGCTCAGTCTCTCTCTCAATTCCTTTATGCTTTGTCGTTCACGTATATTACTGTTACACATCCATCGGAGCATGCAGGCTTCGTTTCTCTCTAATCTACGTAAGTCTTCCACCTTCAGCGCCCAGGTCTCACTACCATGCAACATCGCTGTTCGGATACACGCATCATACAGTCTGCCTTTCATTCTGAGGGAGAAGCCTTTTGCAGCTAGCAGTGGTAGTAGTTCCCTAAACTTCTTCCATCCCATTCTTACCCTAGTTATTGTACTTTCTGAGCACCCACCTCCGTTGCTAATTCGGTCACCTAGGTAGCAGAAGCTGTCTACTGTTTCTACAGGGCCCTCCCAGAGATTGGTGGTACTTGTTTCCTGTGGCTGTTTGCTTGCTGTTTCAGCACAGCTGCTGCATGTGAATCCTACATTCTTAATTAAGCTTCCTGAGATCCCGCTACATCTCTTGTGTACCCATTGTTTGCATTTGGGGCAGAGAATGGAGTTCCTACCTACACCTTTCCTACATACTGAGCAAGGCCATTTCCCTGAGGGGATCTGGGTTCTGTTTTCTCGTCTACTTACAAGGACCTTAGTCTTTGTCATGTTGACTTTGAGGCCCTTTCTCTCTAGTCCCTGCTTCCAGGTTTGGAATTTATTCTCTAGTTCTGCCATAGATTCAGCTATGAGTGCGAGGTCATCAGCATACAGGAGTTCCCATGGGCATCCGGTCTTAAACTCCTCCGTTATTGCCTGCAGGACTATGATGAACAGGAGAGGGCTAAGAACAGAGCCCTGGTGGACCCCAACCTGTACGCTAAATTCCTCGCTATACTCATTGCCAATCCTAACTTTGCTGACTGCTCCCCTATACATGGCTTGTACCGCTTTCACAAGCCATTCATCTACTCATATATCTTAAACTCCTCCGTTATTGCCTGCAGGACTATGATGAACAGGAGAGGGCTAAGAACAGAGCCCTGGTGGACCCCAACCTGTACGCTAAATTCCTCGCTATACTCATTGCCAATCCTAACTTTGCTGACTGCTCCCCTATACATGGCTTGTACCGCTTTCACAAGCCATTCATCTACATATATACATTTATATATATATATATATACATTTATATATATATATATATATACATTTATATATATATATATATATACATTTATATATATATATATATATATATATATATATATATATATATATATATATATATATATATATTTATAAATATATATACATTTATATTTATATACATTTATAAATATATATACATTTATATATACATTTATATATATATATATATATACATTTATAAATATATATACATTTATATTTATATACATTTATAAATATATATACATTTATATATACATTTATATATATATATATATATACATTTATAAATATATATACATTTATATATATATATAGGAATTAAAATACTAGAGTGTGTTGGAGTTAAACACCCTCTTCGTATTATAGAAATGACAGTAAAGGTATAGCTCAATGTAATTAAACAGAGCCGAAGAATTATGAAAATAAACCAAAGAAGCCTTCAATACATCAAAAGTCTTTATTAGCCAACAA
>OZ024742.1:130241511-130334011 GCA_964016885.1 Eledone cirrhosa
ATATATATAATATTATATATATATAATATTATATATAATATTATATATATATATATATTATATATATATAATATTATATATATATAATATATATATATAATATATATATTATATATATATATTATATATATATATTATATATATATATATAATATATATACATATATATATACATACATTAAAATATATGAAAAACATGAAACGTGTTTACATTGCAACAGACAAAGTTAGCTATTAATGAAATAAACTAATTAAAGTGAATACAATTTGTCTGTCTCGATATAAGTCAATAAAGACAAGCTTATATTGGCAACGGCCATGATTCCTGGACAGATTTAAATTTCAAAATCCAAACCTGTTCCCTAGACGAATTTGAACCTCGAAACCTAAATCCGTTTCGCAACAGTGGTATGTGAATTGAAAAATAAAGAGAATCGAAATGGAATAGAAATAAAAAGTGAAATATCGAAATCTTCTGTGTTTATCAACAGGAATCCAGTAAAATTAGTACATCTCACATCAAAAATTTTGCAGGTCTGACTACACGCAATCCAAAACTTCAGATTTGGTACCTTGAATGTAGGCACCTTAAAGGGTCGCTCTAACGAGGTTGTAGAAATGCTTGAACGTAAGGAGGTCGATGTTTGTTGTATTCAAGAGACCAGGTGGAGGGGTGGATCTGCTAGATACATTGTGGGTAGAAAACGATGCTATAAGCTTTTCTGGGTGGGAAACGACAATGGGCTGGGTGGAGTAGGAATCATGGTAGCAGAAAAGTGGGCAGATAAGATAATAGACGTAAATAGAGTGAACGACAGAATAATTAAAATAAGACTTGTCCTCAACAGAACTACGGTGACAGTAATATCCGCGTACGCACCCCAATCCGGACTGCCCAGCACTATAAAAGACAGATTCTATGAGACACTGATGCTCACTACCTCCCAAATAACCGACAGTGACTATATAATTATTGCAGGTGACCTAAACGGTCACGTAGGACAACATTGTGACGGCTACGACGAAATCCATGGAGGCTATGGGTTTGGTACTAGAAATGAGGAAGGCTCCAGAATCCTGGAATTCTGCGACGCAAATAACCTAACTATCTGCAACACTAACTTCAAAAAACGAGACAATCACTTGATTACCTACAGATCGGGGGAACATACTAGCCAGGTAGATTATATCCTTACCAGAAGACGTGACAAAGTGACTGTCGTAAACACTAAATCCCTCCCCCATGAAGAATGCACCTCCCAACATAGACTGATAATTAGCGACCTCATAGTCAGGACGAGACGTACTCGACAGCAGAAGAGGACTATCCTCAGGAGAAAAATATGGAAGCTAAAGGACCCCACAGCCAAAAATAAATTCCAAAGCATATTACTTGATGCTTTCGACAGTGAGGAAGAGCAATTAGAGACGTACAAGGTAGAGGAACAGTGGGAATTCCTGAAAGCAAACCTGCTGACGGCGGCAGACGAAGTCTGTGGCTGGAGCAGGCCTGTAGGCAGGAGGAGAGTAACATGGTGGTGGAACAGTAAGGTGGAGGGGTCAATTAAGGCCAAAAAGCAGGCTTGGAAAGTATGGCGGGATGGGGGAAGCAGAGAAGACTATCAAGTGGCCAGGAGGGAAGCTAGGAGACAAGTGTACTTCGCAAGAAGGGAAGCAGAGGAAAGAAAGTTCAAGCATGTTCTACAACGTGAGGACCAAAAACGTGAGGTGTTCAGGATTGCTAGGCAATGTGTCAAGGAAAACAGTGATATTGTCGGGGAGAAGTGTGTACTTAACGATGACGGCGTACTTGCCATCACCGACGCCGATAAGAAGGTAGCTTGGAAGTGTCACTATGAAAGGCTACTAAATGAGGAGAATAAATCGGAGAAAGACAGTCTCCCCAACATCGACCCAATAGAGAGACCAGCAGTGTTAGTCGAGGGTAATATAATAAGTAAGGCAATCAAAGATATGAAGACAGGCAAGGCGGCTGGGCCTTCGGAAATAGTTGCCGAGATGCTGAAGGCATCTGGTACGGTGGGACACACCATGGTCACCCGGATAGCCAACCAAGTCATACAGAATGGGGTTGTTCCGAAGGACTGGCGTAGCAGCATTATCATTAACTGTTATAAGGGTAAAGGAGATGCCCTAGATAGGAGTAACTATAGAGGCATTAAATTAATCGACCAGGTCATGAAGGTCACGGAAAAAGTTATAGCGCAACTAATCAGAGAGCGAATTGATCTAGATGAAATGCAGTTCGGGTTTGTGTCAGGAAAAAGTACCACAGACGCTCTTTTCATTGTACGACAACTACAGGAGAAGTACCTAGCTAAAAGTAAACCCCTATACTTAGCTTGGAGAAGGCCTTCGACAGAGTCCCCCGTTCCATTATCTGGTGGGCTCTTAGAAAACTAGGTGTTGATGAATGGCTTGTGAGAGCTATACAAGCCATGTATAAAGAAACAGTTAGCAAGGTTAGAATTAACAACGAATATAGTGAAGAGTTTAGTGTAAAAGTTGGTGTTCATCAGGGCTCTGTTCTTAGCCCCCTACTATTTATTATTGCCCTCCAGGCTATAACAGTGGAGTTCAAGACCGGCTGCCCATGGGAACTCCTATACGCAGATGATCTAACGCTCATAGCTGAATCAATGGCCGAGCTAGAGAAGAAATTCCAAACATGGAAGCACGGCCTAGAATCAAAAGGCCTTAAAATTAACCTAGCTAAGACTAAAGTTCTAGTTTGTAAGAAAGAAAATAAGGCGGCGGTCCCCTCCGGGAAGTGGCCATGCGCAGAGTGTAGGAAAGGCGTAGGTAGAAATTCCATTTTGTGTCCCAAATGCAAAGTTTGGGTGCATAAAAGATGTAGTGGGATCACAGGTAAGCTAACTAAGAACATAGATTTTACATGTGGCCGGTGTTCTGGGGATATAAGTAGCAGCAAGTGCCCACAAAATACTAGCTCTTTCAACTGCGCAGAGGGTTCTATAGAAATAGTGGACAGCTTCCGTTACCTGGGTGACAAAATCAGCAGTGGGGGAGGGTGCTCTGAAAGTACAGTAGCTAGAGTCAGAATTGGGTGGAAAAAGTTCAGAGAGCTTATACCATTATTAGCCGCTAAAGGGTTCTCCCTAAAAATGAAAGGCAAGCTGTACGATGCCTGCATACGAACAGCAATGTTGCATGGCAGTGAGACCTGGGCATTGTGTGCAGAGGATATACGCAGACTAGAGAGAAACGAAGCTTGCATGCTCCGCTGGATGTGTAATAGTAATATACGTGAACGACAAAGCATAAACGAACTAAGGAAAAAATTAGAAATAAGAGGGATCAGATGTTGTTTACTAGAGAGAAGGCTACGTTGGTATGGTCACGTGATGCGCATGAAGGATGATAGCTGTATAACGAAGTGCAGGGCAATAAAGATAGACGGTAGCCACGGAATAGGCAGACCCAGAAAAACCTGGGACGAGCTGATAAACTCCGACCTCACACACTTACACCTCACCAAGACAATGTCACTGGACCGAGACCTTTGGCGGTACTCAGTAATAGAGAAGACCCGCCTTGCCAGTAGGCATCTCTAACAAAATACACCCCGTCCCACCACCCCATCCACACCACCCCGTTCTATGTAAAGTTATGTTGGTGCCACACCATCCAGGCCGAAACAAATGAGATCGTGTAGGTGTCACGACAAAAAAACACACAGTCCACGCTGTAATGTGGCCGTGTAGGCAACACGGTAAAAACCTCCCAGACCCACACTGTAAATGTGGTTGGTGTTAGGAAGGGCATCCAACTGTAGAAAACCTGCCAGACAGTCCTATGCGAGCAAGACAATCACTCTTGCCTCAAGTGGGACTACCCCCGTCCAAACCCATGCAAGCGTGGAACACGGACGTTAAACGTTGATGATGATATGTGTGTGTGTGTGCGTGTTCATGTTGAGGTGTGAATGTATGTGTCTTTGCATTAGGATGGGTTGAAGACCTTTTAGTAGGTGGGAGAATCTTTTGATGGTTCCTTTATTTTTCTAAAATAGAACATCTATTTTCAGAAAGAAAGAAAAAAAAAAAAGAAAAAAAAAAAAAAAAAAATCAATATTAAGTATTCATCTATAGTTCGAATCTTACCTGGCTACCCTTTGTCTTTCATCTGACTGAAATCAATAAAACCAGCACCAATCATAGTGGTGTTTGGTTCAAGAAGCTGTCTCATCCACCACCTTCCTTGCCAAATATTATTCACTGGATTGTGGCCATGCTGGGGCAATACCTTTAAGGGGTTTTAGTTAATTATATTGACCCCAGTGATTATTTCAATATGGTCCTTTTTTTATTCCTCTCTATTTATTGTATCAATAAGTTATATTTTAACAAAGGGAGACAACACAGTTCACTCTAGTAAGCATAAATACAGACACATAAAATGGATTTCTGCACAGCTTCTGTTTATCAAATCCTTCCTCAAAGCATTAGTCAACTTGCAGACATAACCAAATAAATGTTCTCTACATGTTTTGAATATTTTGTGTGTGAGAGAGAGAGAGCGCGAGAGCGAGAGAATAGCAAAGATTCTGTTCCACTGTAAGAAATAAACAAGGTGGGACAACCGTTACTTAGTTTGACTATCAATCTAGTTCTCTCCCTTATTTGCTTTAGCTGCTAAGAAGACATTGTAAAATAATTAGCCAGGCAGCATCAACTTCACAAGCCAATGAAGAAGCCTCTATAGCTTACATGATCGTTCACTTTGCTAAAAATAGCACCAAATCTACCTAGACTCGTCCTAACAAATGAAAGATGCACTGGAAATATATACATATATACATATATACACACACGTATATTCAAGGCCATCATACCCCATAATGCAACTATATTATCAACAATCTTATTTTATGTACTTCTAAATATATATTTTTTTAAACCAGGGTGATGATCACGGCTGGAATAGGTCTCTTCATTTTTATGTCATGTATCTTCAGCAATCTCTGCTTAATGGATATTATCCCACTTCAGAATAAACACATCACAGGATTTGAGCCCGATTCCGTCAACTAACAAATCACTCGTTAATTGTATTGTTCTAACACTGCTTATAATGATAAAGTGGTTTCGATCACAAGTTGGTCCTAATAGGTCAGACATATGATCAAAAGATATCCCAGCTATGACCATCCCAACATTTTTCAAGTATATGGTACCGTAGACAACATCATTGAATGTGTTATTTTTTAAGTAGTTGGAGAGAGATGTTGCTGCTATTTCTAGCAGGTCTAGCGACTACGTACAAGCTCCTTCGTATAGTGACAGCGGAATATATCTCAGCTAGCACAAAGTGGTTTAATTTAATGTTCTCTTTTCCGATATTTCCCACGAACTAACGAGGATGTCTCTACGTATAGGAAATGACAGCCAAACATGAAAAAATTCCTGTGGGGAGGGGAAAACGATTTTGCATAATCGTAAATGTCCCTGTTCAAATTCAGCAAAATAATAATAGTTTCTGTATTAGGCACAAGGCCAACAATTTTGTAGGGAGGCAAAAGTCGAGTAAATCGACCCCAGCGCTTTACTTCATTGACCCCGTAAGGATGAAAAGCAAAGCTAACCTCAGCGGGATTTGAAACCAGGACGTACAAAGCATGTAGTCCAACACTTAAACGATACTGTTGCTTATTTCGAAACTCCACAGAGAAATAAAACAAGGGAGATAACTTTTACTAGATTGATAGCCGAAGTAAATAATTGTTTCTACATTTAGCACAAGGCCAGCAATCTGAAAAGAAGCTGAAAGTCAATCAAATCGACCCCAGTGTATTAGTGGTGCTTTATTTTATCGACCCCATAAGGGTGAAAGGCAGAACAAACCTTGATGGGATTTGAACGAAGTAAATAATGATAGTCACATGGTTATTTCTTAAAGTGGCACAATAACTCTTATCGCTTTTACAAATGAAGGAAAGAGTATTCAAAATACATGTTTAACTCCTGATAACGTCGTACGATACACATTTTTAAACATGGCGAAGCCCATCCCTCTCCAGGTCGAACCACAGTCGATTTCTTCCAAAGATATAGAGCGATAGGAATAAGAAAGAGAGATAGAGGAAAACTCGACGTCGAGAGGATAAAGGGCAGAGTTGACCTAGACGAGATTTGAACACAATATGTGTTTAAAGGAGAAGACGTTATGTTGTAAGAGGAAATGAAATAGTTTCAACTGAGTTTAATTTTATGGAGCTGATGGTGTTCCAATCAGGTGATATTTGTGGGAAGCTAAGGGAATTACAGTCCCTTAGCTATATTATCCCCCATGGTGATGCCGTGCTCAAATGTATTTAAAAGGCAACACCAGTATTCCCTGATGTAGTTTCAACTGAGTGTTGAAGCTGAGACAGCGAATTAGCTCGCCAAATGTGGTTTTACATTATGGAGCTTGTTACAGGAATAAGTATAAATATATATGCTGTGATCAGCTTATCGAGTTCCTTGAGGACATCACCCGGATCACTGACAGCGGCTCATGGGTGGATGTTGTTTACCTTGACTTTGCTAAGGCTTTTAATTCTGTGCCACACAAAAGACTTATGGCAAAACTCTCTGCAATGGGTGTGAGGGATGATCTTTTCGACTGGCTGAAATCCTTCATTCTCAGCCGAAGGGAAGTAGTCACGGTTCTAGGACAGCATTCTTCACCATATGAGATGTCATCTGGTGTACCACAGGGATCTGTTCTTGGTCCTCTTTTGTTTGTGGCATATATTAATGACATAGATGCCAACTTACAGAATGCCACGGTACTAAAATATGCAGATGACATCAAGCTGTACCTTGAAATCAAAAGGACTGATCCTGAAATTTACAACTCTTTCCTACAATCAGACCTGGACACAATGCAGCAATGGATCACAGACTGGCAACTGAAGCTGGCTGTGGACAAGTGTACCACCATGCATTTTGGAAGGAAAAATCCAGCGTCCACATACTCCCTCCACAACACTGACATCAAAAAGTCCTCTTGTGAACGTGACCTAGGCATTACTGTCAGCAACGATTTGCGTTGGACAAAGCATGTCTCTAAGATTGTCAAGAAGGCCGAGGGTGTCTTGGCATCACTCAGCAAGACCTTTGTTAGCCGCTCTCCAGCCATCTATTTAAAACTGTATACAGCTATGGTGCGACCACACTTGGAATTCGCATCATCAGTCTGGAACCCCTATCTTGCTCGGAACATTGACCTCCTGGAAACTGTTCAGAGACGTGCAACCAAGCGCATACCCTCCATCAGACACCTACCATACTCTGAACGCCTTGCTTCCCTGGGCATGGATTCATTGAAGCTCCGACGTCTGGCAGTGGACTTGGTGAATACCCACAAAGTTTTTAACCATCTCGCCAACTGCAACCCTGAGCGCCTCTTTGATCTCCATGTGTCTAACACACGTGGACATGCCTACAAGATAAGAAAACAGCACAGCTCCCATGACTTTCGCAGACATTTTTTCACGCTCAGAGTTGCTGAAACATGGAACAAACTGCCTGCGTCAATTGTTAGCTGCCGAGACACTGCATCCTTTAAGACACTCATGCTTCCCGAAATACGCCAAAACTACACCTGATGTGCCCCTTCCATACACATGCACACATGTGTGCACTGTTCATTTTACTGATGTTTGTGCATTGCCCTATGTACTGTACATGCACTTTTTTGATGGGTTGTGGTGCACCTGGGCACTGTGCACAATATTTCATTATTGTTATTGTTATTATATCATGACTCATACACTGTTTATTTTCCTGACATTTGTACATTATTCTATGTACTATACATGCACCTTTGATGAGTTGTAGTGCACCTGAGCACTGTACACAATAATTTCATTATTATTATATATAACTGGCATAAATTCTATAAAATGCACACAATGCAGGTCCTGGGTACACAAGAGATGTAGCGGGATAGCAGGCAAACTAACAGGTAGGAAGAAATATGTATGCAGTAGATGTACAGGGAAATTAGACAGTAGAAGTCGCACTGATAGACACATTTTTCAAATGCGAGAGGGCGCTATAGAAGTGGTGGATAGCTTCCGGTACCTAGGAGATCAGATTAGCATGGGAGGAGGGTGTTCCGAGGCCATAGTATCTAGAATAAGGACGGGTTGGAAGAAGTTTAGGGAGCTGCTTCCTCTGTTGACGAAGAAGGGTTTCTCCCTGCGTACGAAAGGCCGGTTGTATGATGCCTGTGTGAGGAGCGCGATGCTGCATGGTAGTGAGACATGGGCAGCAACCGCAGAGGATATGCGACGGCTGGAGAGAAATGAGGCAAGCATGCTCCGTTGGATGTGCAGTGTAAATGTGCGTGAACGACCCAGCATAAATGTGTTGAGAGAGAAACTGTGTCTGAGAGGGATAGAATGTAGTGTACGGGAGAGGAGACTGAGGTGGTATGGACATGTGATGCGCATGGAGGATGACCGATGGGTGAAGAAGTGCCAGGAAATGCCAGTTGAAGGAAGACGTGGTAGAGGTAGACCACGAAAAACATGGGCAGAGGTGGTGAGAACAGACCTCAGATCATTGAAGCTCACGATGGAGATGACGAGGGACCGTGACGAGTGGAGAGATGCTGTGCTGAATAAGACCCGTCCCACCCTTGCAAGCAGGGAAAAGCGGACGTAAAATGATGATGATGATGATAAATCGAGCTAAATAGAGAACCTATACATAGTTTTTCAACCTACTAGAAATAACAACCAGATCGCCCTCAAATTTCAAAGAGATGTACGTTGGTTTATGTCGTCTTAGATACACCATACAAAAAAAAAAAAATATATAGATACACCACGTAAATATATATATGTGTGTGTGTGTGTGCAGGGGTGGTCACAGCTGGAACGCCTTTGATATAATAGAGCTATTTGATCAGAGTTGCTCACCTGATTAAGGGCTGAATAACGAAGAGCGTTGAGATAATTGATATTGTTTTGTTATTATCAATCAACCGTAATAAATTATATGAAAAAATATTCTGGTATATCATTGGGTGCCAGGTTCAAACCCACTGCAAATCCCCTTGGCAAATGTCTAATACTATAATTAGTGGACTCATACTGTCAATAATAATGACAATAGCCTGGTTAATTCAGGTTAAGTCTGCAAATTGATTAATTCTTTGTAGAGAGAATTTGCTGAACAGAAATTGTGCAGAAGTCCATTTTATATGTGTCTATGTGCCTGAGTACAAGAAGCATTTTGTGTCAAATACTACATGCACTTACATGGTAAATAATTGTTTCTCCTTTTGGCACAAAGCCAGCAATTATCCCAGTGAATTACTGGTGCTTTATTTTATCGACCCCGAAAGGATGAAAGGCAAAGTTAACCTCGGCGGGATTTGAATTCAGATCATAAAAGACCGTAATTCTATGTTGCAAAGCATGGCGTCCGATCCTCTACCGAGACAGCCAATTCCCCATAATGGTTAAAATACCCACAAAATGTTTAAAATAACCACTACAAATGCTTCTCACTCAGGGTTTCAAAGACTTGGTCATGGCACCTATTTCAAATATTTGCTTAAAATAAAACCTGGCGCTTCTTAAATTTTGGCATTTGTAGAGATATCAGGGCAACAAAAAGCTGACAATCGATCCCATACTCCTACAGAACATTCCACAGCAGGTCCCGAGTAATGCAATCATATGCCTTTTCGAGGTTTACACAACAATAATATACCTCTTGGCAATACTGACATGATTTTCCGAAGACTTGCTGCAGTGTGAATATTTTGCTCGGCTGTAATGTGTTCAGTGCAAAAAATAAGACTGTTCATCAACTAGCTTGGTCTCGACAATCTCCCTACATTGCCTTGCCAGACACTTAGCATAGACATTACTGGGGAGGTTTAATAAGTTTAAGTCTAACTTCATATATTTAACAACCGGAGATGACAGACACAATAACTTTTAAAGTGGAGCACATTTACAAAATCGGCCTCCACAGGATTTGAATTTAAACTGTGAAAGTGTGGAATTAAAAATTGTAAGGCTAATTGATCAGGAACGAATTCTTGGTGTATATCAAAAGAAAGTTTATAATATAACTTCAGTTATATGGAATACCAAGGATGTTTCAATTTAGGTATATAAATTTTTTTATCGATAAACTGAATGATACCAACTTGTTCTCTGAGAGCAAATGTCGCAGTCAATTGCAGCCTACCAATAAATTTGGATTCAGTTGAGTCCCAGAAAGGGAAGAGTCGTGCTAAGCATGTCTTACTTGTATATTTTAATTGGTTTAGGTAGTTTGCTTTTTATCCCCCCCCCCCTCCATCATTTCAACTCGCATTCCTTTCATTGTCTACCATTTTATATACCTAAAGCGAAACATGCCCGGTATAGAACTAAAATTTTCAGCAAAAAGTAAGACAATAAATTTTTAAAAAAGTATTAGTATAGAAAGACACCCCACCGATTTCAGTGGGAAATAATTTTATTTCTTCATGTGCTATCAATTAAAGTTACCTCCTAATATGGTTGGGTTAGAGTTAGGGTCTAAAGAAAACTCTGGGAGGGGGTGGGGAGAGGTTCGAGAGTTCCTTCATTCCAGGGATGGACACCCCACGCCCTTTTTTTAAAACATTGTGTTGATAAAGTGTAATTTCATTAGAATTAATAAACAAGACATGTAATTTCATTAGAATTAATAAACAAATGTTGTTTTAAAAATAAAACAATGGAAATTTATAAATATTATCAAGAAGAAATAAGACTTAATGTCTGTTGCTTATCAGTTCACCTTTTGTTGGAGTTTAATGTCTTCGAAGGCATTTTCTCATGCATTTCGTTCAGTTTTTTCTATAATTATTACTATACGGGGCACCTGTTTACGTTAATTGTATATGTTGGTTGCTAACCACGCTCTTCGGTGAATAAGGCGAGTTTGAAGACTTACCCAGAATCCAATAGTGTTCCTTTTCCGGTTATCATTCTAACTGGTGAGTTGTGCTTCATATATATGTGTTATTTTTGTTCATATTTTAGAATTTTAGGTAAATATTTTAAATTAATTGTAATTGTATATTATTTTATGAATATTCAACTTTGTAATCGTTTAATTTTAAATCATGGATGGTATATAACAATGATGATTTAAATCGATATTTTTCTGTCGTGACTGACACGCTGACATCTGTTAAATAATCGAATACAGATCTTTCTTTTCTGTTTTACTAATTAAATTTTCTCAAATAACTTATTCAACAGTAATTATTTCTAACTTATACTGTTATTTATTTATTTTGTATCGAATAAATACATGTGCATAACGGTACACGTACTATTTTTTTCGGCGCTCGTTCACTTTATAGTAATCTTCACTTTTATCATTATCAAATTATACCTCGTGTCTGCACACTATTATATATAATTTCTTGTTTCTAATAGTACACAATATGACCAAAGGTAGAATGTTGATTATATCGCTAAATCTAAGGAAATGTTACACGACCTGATAATTGCTTTTGTCTCTTATGCATACAAAACCCTTTCGAATTTCTTTAATGACTGGTCGGGGAAACACACTTATAGACGCCTACTGCATTAAACCTTAGTAGTAAAGTTGTCGCTTACATTCATTGACTATTCGATAAATAGCCTAGACTCGCATACCCAACACTCACACATTTCAATATTGGTGAAACATAGCGAATACTTTACATCTAAAGTGCTTTATAATCTAGTTTTTAACGGGCTCCATGTTATAATGCAATATGTTCGATTGAGTTTTAGATACATGCTGCCGTTAATCAGTGTTTCGTTACAAATATTTTGTATAGAATAACTATTGGCTCTTCACTGTCAAGCATGAAATTAAAGTTATTTTTTACGTTTGTGTTTATTTCCTACCAACTAGATTTTGTTATGGGGAAGAAGAAAAAATATATTACCTTTTTAAATTTTGTTTAAAGGGGGCATTGGGAATATTACACGTTTGTTTATCAATATCCTCGACAGGAGTCTTTCAATTTTCTACTGTGCAAAATGGAAACGTTAGGATGTAATATTAAAATACCTCCCTTTACAAATTCCTTTAGAGTTTATTCTCTCCCAAACTAAACAAGGGATGGCACAGTTACTGCAACATTATTTGCTATACTGATACTAGTAATCAACGAAAAAAGGATGTGTGTGTATATATATTTATATAATCACCATTGTTAAAACACGTGTTTTTGTCTAGTCGGGAGAGTGGAAGAAAAGGGAGATCCTGCGCCGTCTGTTTGAATTTATACTATTTTGGTGTATGGGTCGATCTCAAATGTTTGTGGTCGAGCCTGTGGCAATGAAGACTTCTGGTGTTCTTGGTCCCCGGATCACATCCGTATTCACTTGTCTGGTGCGGAGTTGGAGGGGCTGTTCCAACGCGTCTCCTTCACCGTCCGCTGGTACCACATGCCAGATTAACCCTTAAATGAGAGTGAAGTTTGTTGCAACAATTTTAGGTGCCATTTCTCTGAAAGTTGCAGCATATAAACATCTTTTTTTTTAATATCAACCTACTTGAAACTGCCCTGCTTTTCTGTAATACATACAATCATCAATCAGATTTGGTCTGAAAGAAGACATGGTGTAGTACGTACGTACAGACAGGAAACTCATTCCAAGGAACTAGAGCTAGCTTTCAGAGAGTCTGATCATCATAGTTGTCTTAACTTTGCCAATAACTACTGTAAATACAGAACATTTTGATAAATAATGATTGTGGTTGATTTCATTTCTGTTCTTTTTAGATTATCATGTCGGAGGGTGAATCAAAGACAGCAGCCCCTGTGGCTAAAACCAAGAAAAAGACTCCAAAACGAGTGCCTGGCAGGTAATATTTTTGGTATTTTTAGTCACTAGTTCTATATAATGTTCATAATTACTATTTGGTCTTTCTAACCAGAATATGATGTCATTTAATCCATGTTGGACTGGTCATCTCCGACTTGGAAGAGGAGGGGGTTCCACGTCTCACATGCTTTATCAAGGCAACGGGGGGGGGGGGGTCTTCAACCAACTTCCTATGCCTCATTTGCATGTGGTTGAACATGTCAAATCATACAAAGGAAACATGAAATAGTGAGTGTTTAGTTCAAGTTAAAGTTTTGGGGGATCAAGCTTGCAACCTCTAACCTCTTAACCCTTTAGCATTTACGTTACCCTATATTTACTATTATATTTTCATGTACTTCATGATGTCAAATCTGAGATTTTGATATTTATTTTGTTTATTGATATATGAACGTTTTCTTTGAAACTTAAGAGGTTCTTAAATATATTACAAACATTTTATTTGTTATATATATGTCCAGTAAGTTCCTTTCATAACTCTTTATAAAATACTTATCTTTTTTTATTTCAGACTTTATGTTAAAGCTGTATTCACAGGTTATAAACGAGGTTTAAGAAATCAATATGAACATACTGCTCTCTTGAAGATTGATGGTGTTTACAAAAGAGATGAAACAAGCTTTTATCTTGGAAAAAAATGTGCTTATGTATACAAAGCTAAAAGGTAAGTCTTAATTACTGTATATACTCGAAAATAAGCCAAGACAGGTAATCAATACATTATGTTTAGATGCTGTGGTTTGGGGGTTCTCATGGGTGGAGAATATATTTATGAAGTTTTGATATTCAAGATGTTTAGAGCATAGGTTTTGTTTCTAAAATCCATTGCTTAATGATATTTTACCAATTTCCGACCATTTTGACGGCTATATTCATTTAAAATGCATCAAAATCAATATCAAAAATGAGGCGAAAGTGAAACTTGTGTAATATCTACCGCATTTCAGCACCTGGTTTACATAGAATTTTGAAGTTGGTGAAGGCAAAATATTGACCTCAAATATCAGTTTACCTCAGCCCCACTTTTTACCATCTGTAGGTGTTTTTTTAATCTCATATTCCTTGTATATCATTTTTAAATTCCATGCGTGTTTTTATTGTCAATGGGTGGTAGGTCTCTGAATGGTCATTTTGCCTGCTGGGAGTAGCAGCAAAATCTGCAAATTTTCCTTTGAAAGAAGGAAACGTTGGATAATTTAGTCCTAAATACATTATGCCTGTGGGAATACAGAATGTCAAATGTGAGTGATTTTAACTTGTCCTGAACTACATTAGCAAGTGGTTCAGTATAATGGCTGAATCACATTAACAAATTAGTCTTTACTACAACAAAGTTTCACAGTGATCTATCCATTGTAAATATTTGAATTAACAAAACATGTTCTGCCAATTTATTATGAGCATCTGTATTTTTCTGATTTCTGGGAGGTCAGTAACTCCACTTCCATACTGACTTGGTAGGCCTATATAGCCCTTGCTAGCAGGAAAAGGGAACGTTAAATGATGATGATAGTGGTGGTTTCCCTGGTCTATAAAGTCATAAGTAAGGTATTTTGTCTTTACACATGGAGCCACGACACTTATTTATTGCAGAGCATGAATTGTCACCATTAGTAATATGAATGGTGACGACTTACACATATACACACACTCATTGATCACATACTATTACTTGGGCCAATGTGCCACAAAGTGGATACTGCCTTGTTGGTTTCGACATGTTTAACTTGTGAAGCACTCAGCCATATCTGTACCAAACCCATGCACTTAATTAGAAAGTATATTTTCAAAATATTGTCTCATTAAAAATGTTAACAAAGGGATTTAAAATACTAATTTACCAACTTGTATATAAGCCAAGAAATATGTATGTAACACAAGCATTGGTGCTAGAATTTGGGTCGGCTTATATTCAAGCTTAATATTTGGCAAATTTTCACAAACTTCAAAATTCTGTATAAATATATATATTTTTGCTTTTGGTGGGGGGTGGGGAGTTGTTACACCAGTTTCACTTTCAATGAAACTTCAAAAATTCGTAAGCTTTCAAAACAATCGGATATTGATTTTTTAAGAACATCAAAATATTAAAAGTTCATAAATATATTCTCGACTCATGAGAATTTCAAAACAGCACTGAAGAGTTCCCTTTTTTTGGAGTGGTTCCTATAGCTGGATGCATTTTGCATGACACCAGCTCTAGATGTTCTGTTGTAACTGAAGGACCCTTTCATCCCTATTTGGCATGGTTTCAACAGCTGAGATAAGCTAGATACCAGTTTTAATGTTGAAAATGCTGGGAGTATGCTTTAGAGTGAATGTGGTGCACTGGCAGTCATTAGAATGTTCATAGTATTTATTGCGGCTTCTTTCTTTTTTATTTATATCACTGTGACAATTGTATAACTGAATTGGGAGCTGAGGGCCCATGCAGCTTTGATGTTAGCTTATCATTCTTTTTATTATCTTCTCCCTGTCAGAGGGATGTGTGTTTGACAATATGTAATCATATTGTACACTATCAGATTTACCATGCACTTAATTCAGTCTCCAATCTATGACACACAGTCTTGATTGGTATATTATGAGTGCTATAGAAAATCTGAATCTAAATAATATATATCCAACTAAAATGGTTTGATTAATTTAGATTCAGGACAAGTTTGATATTTTATGCTTCCGTGTTCAAAAAGAATGAGTTCTGTATTTAGTTTATTTGTTTCATTCAGTCCTGAATAGTAAACCTATCTTTGAAAGTATCTCAAAATGGTAGGATGTAATTGATTTCTGTGGCTAAGTTTTATTCCAATTGCATTTTATCAATTTGAATGCATATTTTCACCAAAATAACTCTAGATTTACTTTGGTCTCTTGTCCTTAGAACACTTGAGAAACTCATGTATTGGCTGTTGTGTGAATGCAGAAGTTCGATTGTCGAGCAAAGTGTTGCTTTTATCAATTGTAATATTAGGGAGAATTTTAGATTAGAAATTTAAAATTCTTGGTTTATAATTTAATTGATAATTCTTAACATCCTCTAATGATTTGGCAGAAAATGAGCTTGTTGATTCAAATGTTTAAACATTCCTGCTAAAGTCTCTCTACAATTCACGATTTCCCATTGCTCCTTACTGGGGTTTCTATCGTCTGAGAGTTGCGTGATGAGTGTGACATGTTTGAAAATTTGCAATATTAAGAGTTATGTCTTCAATTTTAATGAGGGTGCTGTCAATGCTGATATATATTTTTCAAGAATGTCTTGCACTAATGTGGTGCAGGACATTTGGGTTAATACTAACTATAAAACATCCATTCTTCAATAATAATGATCTCAAATATATTTTTTATTTTTTAGGAAAACAAGAATTCCAGGCACCAAAACTGCAGGTCACATTCGTATAGTTTGGGGCAAAGTAACCCGTCCCCATGGAAACAGTGGTGCTGTACGTGCAAAGTTTAAGAAGAATTTACCTGCTACAGCTATTGGAAGACGTATTCGAGTTGTAAGTTTTGTTCGCACATTCTGCTAAAACTACCATAATATATTTAGGATGTTTCTAGAGTTTCTTTTCAAATTATTTTTGCAGGGCTGGGGTTGGGTTTAATACACGTTTGTAAGATCAACTTGGTGCTTAATTTGAGCTGAGCCTTGAGCCCCATCTTACATGTATTTCTGCACTTTGCAGTGTATTGGGTATATTTTATCATGGTTCCAACACTGGAAGTTGCCTTGCCTTTGACACAACTAGTGTCTTCTCAACCCTGGTTTGGCGAGTTTTCTATTTATTTAAAGTGAGATGCTACCTTTTTCAGATGTCTAGGAAACCAGGAGGAAAATTTAATCCGTTTTGTATCCAATCTTTGGAGAATGTTGCATGGCTATACACAACAGCCTGTGTGAGTGGATGGGTTGACAGGGTTAAGTTTGTACCCAAACTGTTGTATCTTGCCTATTTTTCAGTTAGCTGACTCAGTGTTTGTGGTTTATTTACAGTTTCATCTTCAAACTGTAACTACCTATGTCTGTTGTTTTGCAGGGTTTGAATGACAAATTAATGAGACCATGTGATGGATTTTTCTGTTGCATCGTGTGTTGATTTGATAAAATGTGGCAGTTGTTTATAGGATATTGATTAGACTATACGTTAGGTGTCCACATAAAGCTGCTCTAAGATGGATGGATGTATGCTTTCTACAAAATTTGATGACTTTTGCATATACATAACTGTCTAGATCTGTAAGAACAATGCTATTTTTTATGAAAGCTTGGTTTAATGGGTAGGTGCAAATAACTGACTTCCAGAAAAGGGTTAATCCATATTTTGCCAGAAGTAAAGGTTCTGGGATTTCTGATTTTCCACGCATTGATGTGTAAATAGGTACACAGTATCAATCTCGTGTGTGTCATTAAGAGGCGACAACTAAAGCATTGCTTTAAAAGACTGGGCCTATTATAAGTGTAATATAACTTTTCATGAGTTTACATGGCAACCTCTTTTAGCAGGGTCTTCCCCTTTTAACACTGATTGAGGCAATAAAGTTATGTATATATTTATAATACCCTATTTCTAAACATAATACAAAATTAATTGCTTCTTTTAATAGTTTTGCTTTGAATATATATTTACAATTTTTTTTCTCCTTCCAGATGCTGTATCCATCAAGAATCTAAAGACATGTATGTTATTAGAATAAAATGTTTTCCAGACTATTTAAACTTTGGTTTTTTTTTAAACTTGTTCATTAACTACATTTTGATTGGTATATTTTCCTATAGCAGTTTGTGCCATGGTATCATGACTGTTGGGTGTAAAATCAGTTGGTTGGTGGAATTTGCAGGTGACATGGTGTTACTTAACTCAACAGGATGATCTTCAACTTGCACTTCATAGGTTTGATGCCAAGTGCTGCAAAAACTGAGATGCTCGTCCACTCAAGGAAGCTTGCACAGTGTACTCTACATGTGAATGGAGTTCCACTGAAGCCGGTAGAGAAGTTCAAATATCTCTGGGCCATATTCACAAGTGGTGGGAGGCTGGATTAAGAGCAAGAGTTGGTGGAGTAATGCACCAGCTTCAGAAGAGGAGAGGTAGCCAAACTCGCTATCTTCTTGCCAACTTTTACCTGTGGTCATGAATCTTGGGTAATGACCATAAGAATATGATCACGAATAACAGCTGCCGAAGTGGGATTTTTCCAAGGGGCCTTCGGAGTAATGTTACTCGATAAAGTGCAAAGCTCAGATTAGAGTCGCTACTTCTCAGAGAGATCACAGCACCAATACTATGGGCATGTTGTTAGAATGTCTCAGGAAAGAATTGTTGGGCAGATTTTACAGGCAAAACCAACTGGCAGGGGACCCAGGGGTAGTCCTCAAGTAAGAGAGTCGGATAACATCCATGAAGTTGGCTGGTCATACTTGGGGGTCCAGCCAGATAAGTTGAAGACACTTGCTTCTGACAGGACCTGCTGGAAAGACCTTTTGAGGACTCTGCTACCACAACCCTCTCAGGATTAAATAGGCAAAGAAGTCTGTCTTTGCCATCATGAGTATTTTCATTGATTAATCATCTGTCAAAGATAAAGGTTCTGAATTGTTTCAACAAATGGAGAACTTTCATCCAAGGATCTCTGCTTCACTGATCACAACACTTTATATCAATCTCCTGTTTGTTGTTGCTTTTGTCTACAAGCAACGCTTTCCACACATCCAGATGCAGTCTAAATTCTATTTAGTGTCAGGTCAGTCGTGTCCTTGAGCAGACACTTTATTTAATGTTGCTCCAGTTTACTCAGATGTAGAAATGAGTTGCAAAGTTGAATCTGCCTTTGCCTATCCCTTGGACAGTATTTATGGCATAAAGGATCTGGTATACTTGGGCGATTGCTGGCCTTCCACAAAATCACCTTGCCCTGGCTTGTCCCTCAGAGGGGAACTTTCTATGTGCAAAACCCATGGTCACTTGGGACTGAAGAGGGTCTTGACTCTGTGTGCAATCAGGTGTTTTCTCAGTTAACCATTTCATAGTCATATTTCAAATGAAATACACAATTTCTTCTATTAATAATTTTTTGTTTGTTTGGTGCAGGTGCTAATATTTAATTACCAGGGTAGTTACTTAATATATGGTTCTCATAAAAACTTAGGTTTTATTGGTATCAAAAGGGTTAATCTATATTTTGCCAGAAATAAAGGTTCTGGGTGTTCAGAACAAGCTGAGAATACTATCTGTTTATATGCTCCACTTGTATTCTATTTACATTTCTTTATTCAAGGGAGTGAATGGCACAATGGTGATTAAAGAATCTGTATGACAAGCAACAAGCTAGTCAGTGGAAAAAGAGTTCACTGTAAACAGTAGTTTGACAGGGATCCTAATGTCTCCTTTGGCATTCAATCTTTACTCTGAGAAAGTGCGTAGATACACATTCCTGGATTGGAGTTACTGTTGGTAAGAGAGCAACAACCTGTGGTGGTGTGCTCATAGCAAATCTACAAACACTGCTGGATCAAGTTGACAGAATTTAAAGCAAATATAGTTTGGAGATCATCAAAAAGACAAAAGTAATGGCAGCAACTAGACAAGAAAGAAATGAACAAACAGAGTCAGGAAGTTCAATACTTGAGCAAATAGAAAGCAATAAAATAAAATCAGATTGAAAGAGAAAAAAGTATTGTCAGAGAAGAAATGTATGTGTGATAGTTATATTTTCAAGGGAATATAACACCAACGATGATGTAGTAAATGTTGCTGTCGAAGTCCAAGCCAAGAAATTTAAAATTCTTTCTGTCTCCTGTTAACTTCTGCCTGAGTAGTTCATTCATTCATACATATTTATTAAATACCTTCTTGTTTCCTTTGAATCAACTCTTACTTTCTCTCCTATTTACCTCTGTCTATAGAACTTGCTCATTCATGCACATTATTTATTAACTACTTTGTTTCCTGCAGTAATTTTTTCTTTCTAACTGCAGCTTCGAATCTACTCCTTTTAAAGGCATCCTGTATCTCTCCAACCCACCAGTTATAAATTCCAACAGCACAGTATGTTTTCACTAATCCAAACTTCTAATCACAATAGCCAATACTTTGGCTACTACTACTCCTAAACATTATCATAGACCTGGTTGTTTCATATGATGGAGTGTCAGAGCACTCACAAAAACGAAGATGAATTCACCTCCCATCTCCAGATAACTATGCAAACATTCCTTTTCATTTCAAGCATGGAAAACCAACATAACCCCATCTCCCATTCTTCCCTGGCTTCCTCCCACTAAACTCCATAACTTCAGAGTTGGTCCCTTGAATGTAGGTACGATGAAAGGATGATCAAGTGAGATTGTAGAGGTGCTTGAATGAAAGAAAGTCGATGTTTGCTGTGTACAAGAGACTAGATGGAGGTGAGGGTCAGTTAGATTCATTGTGGGCAATAAACAATGCTACAAATTTTTCTGGACAGGTAATGACAAGGGGCTGATTGGAGTAGGAATTATATCAGCAGAGAAATGGGTAGATAAGGTAACTGACGTAGAGCAAATGACAGAATCATTCAAATCACACTAGTCCTAAATAGAACTCAATTATATCTGCTTATGCACCCCAATCAAGTCTACCAAATGTTATAAAAGACAGGTTCTGAGTCCCTAATGTACATTACTTTCCATATAAATGATAGTGACTTTAATGAACATGTTGGACAACATTGCAATGGAGGTTATGGGTTTGGTACTAGAAACGAGGAAGGTTACAGGATTCTGTAATGCCAGTGACCATCTGTAACAAACTTTAAAAAATGTGACAATCACTTGATCACCAATAGTTCAGGGGAGCACACCAGCCAGATAGATTTTATCGTTACCAGAAGATGAGTGTCTGTTGTAAACAGTCACTTCTTGATGAAGAATGCACCTCTCAACATAACCTAAGTTAGCGACCTTTTAGTCAGGGCTAAACGATCTCAATAACAGGACAATCTTGAAAAGAAGGTAGAAGTTGAAGGCCCCACAGCTAGAAACAAATTTAGAGATGTTACTCGATGCTTTTGACAGTAAGGAAGAGGAAATAGAGAAGTGGGAATTCCTGAAAGATAACCTGTTGAAGACAACAAATTAAATCTGTGGTTGGAGCAGGCCTCTAGGGAGGAGGGTGACCTAGTGGTAGAAAAGTAGGGTAGAGGAGACAAAGCCAAAAAGCAGGCATAGAAAGATTGGTGAGAGGAAGTAGAGAACACTACCAGGTGGCTAGGACAAATGTTAGGTAACAAGTGTGCCTTGAAGTAGGGAAGCAGAAGATAAAAAATATAAGCATGTTATCAAACACGAGGATCATGGGCATGAAGTATTCAGGATTGTGAGACATGTCAAGGAAAATTGTGATATTGTTGGAGAGAAATGTGTCAATGATGATAATGGTGTACTTGCCCTCACTGATGCTGAAAAGAAAGCAGCATAGTGCCACTATGAAAAAACTACTAAATGAGGAGAATGAATGGGATGTAGATAGTTTATCCCAAATTGACTCAACAGGGGGATCGGCTGTGCTAGGTAGTAGTAATATAAGAAATACGGCAATCTAAGATATGAGGACAGGTAAGGCAGCTGGAGCTTCAGGGATAGTTGCTAAGATGCTGAAAGCATCTGGGATGTTGGGTCACACCATGTTCATCCGTATAGTAAACCAAGTAATACAGAATGATGTCATATCCAATGACTGGCATAGCAACATCATAGTCAACTGTTACAAGGGCAAAGGAGATGCCAAACAGTGAAAATTATAGACACTAAGTTGGTTGACCATGTCATGAAGGTCACTGAAAGAGTCATCACAGTGTGCAGGAAAGGAGTAGGTAGAAATTCCATCCTATGTCCCAAATGCAAGCTATGGGTATATAAAAGATGTAGTGGTATCACAGGCAAGCTATCTAAGAATGTAGATTTTATATGTGGCCAATGCATAGGTGCAGTAAGTAGCAAGTCCCCACAGGACACTAGTTCCTTCGAATGCCCAGATGGTTCTATAGAAATAGTTGACTCTTTCCATTACCTGGGTGATGTAATCAAGAGTGGAGGAGGGTGTTCCGAAAGTACAATAGCCCAAGTAAGAACGGGATGGAGAAAGTTCAGAGGTTTTTCCTTAAAATGAAGGGCAGATTGTATGATGTATGTATACAAACAGCAATATTACATAGTAGTGAAACCTGAGCAGTGTGTGCAGAGAACCTACGAAGACTGGAAAGAAACGAAGCATGCATGCTCCAATGGACAAACAGCAAAGTGTAAATGAACTAAGAAAGAAATTAGGTAAGAGAGGGATCAGATGTGTATGAAGGACGATAGCTGTATAAAGAGGTGCAGGGCAATCAAAATTGATGGCAGCTATGGAGTACGAAGATCTGGGACAAGGTGATAAAAGCTGATCCTGTGTAACTGAACCTCTCAAAAACAATGACACAGGATCAAGATCTTTGGCATAATGCAATATAGAAGACACACCTTCCCCTGCACAGCAAACTTAAACATATACCTAGTAGGCACCTCTTAACCACTATACTCCACCTACACTGAACAAAACACTGTAAAGTGGTTGTATAGGTGTCATGACAAAAAGCACCCAGCTGTAGAAAACTAGCCAGAAAGTCCTATGAGTCACTGGACCCAATTTACCTCACCCATGCTAGCGTGGAAAATGAACGTTAAACGATGATTATGCGTTTTATTGCAAAATAATCACTCCAGATATTTTAACACCTCATTTATGTAGAATTTGAAGTTAGTGAAAATTGAAATATTGACCCCAAATATAAGCCAACCCCCATCTTCCCATAATTTTTTGGTCACATATTCCTTGGCTTATATTCAAGTATATATGGTAAATTATCTGATAGAAAGGTCTGGTTTGTCACTTGATCATAGTGACATATTTCTTTTATTTGTGATGAGGAGACAAAGATGAATTATATAGAGTATGGGGGGGGGGGGGGGGAGTTCTATATAAAAATCAGAGGAAAAACAAATGAGTTTCAGGAAAGAATCAGTGGACAGAGCTTAAAGACAAAACCAACCAGCAGGAAACACAGAGCAAAATGGTTAACATCTATGAACTCAACTGGTCTCACTTGGGGATCCGGCTGGACCAATTCAAGATGGTTGCTTCTGACAAGACCCCACTAGGAGAGTGTTTGGGGACTACCTCTACAACCAACTCCAGAACATGTAGGCGAAGAAAAAGACCACAGCTAAATGCCGTCTTCTGATTATTCTCCAGCTTATGGACTCATGCCGAGAGTAGAACTAGCCACTGTTGCTATTATTGCCAGTCATCATTTATAAGAGAATCTCCTCTCCATTAGTCTCACCTTTCTTTTCAAGAACTTGGCAAAAGAGTAAAGTGCCAGCCCCCAGTTTTCTTAATCTTGCCCACTACACATCCTCTACTGCCATAGCCACCAAAGATTTCCTGCCGTTTCTGGATAAAGAAGAGAGGTCTCCATCTACAATGAACTCAGCCAATAATCAAATCCACCCTACATGCAATAGCAGCTGTTTGATAAATAATGGTTTCTGATTTAGGCACAAGGCCAACAATTTTAGGGAAGGGAAAAGTCGATTAAATCAACCTCAGTGCGTTACTCCTACTTTATTTTATTGACCCCCATAAGGATAAACAAAAAGTAAAGCTAACTTCAGTGGGATTTGAAATCAGAACATAAAGAGCCACAATTATATGCTACAAAGCATGTCCGACGCTCTACCGATCTTGCCAATCCAACACCTTGATAAATAATAGCAACAAATGGTTTTTGGTATTTTTATTTAAATATTAACTCGTGAAAACATGATTTTAAGACAATTTTGATTCAATTTATATATAATATAAAAGATGTTTATTGGTTGATTGAATCACACACACAGACATCTAAAGAGAGAGAGAGAGATAGGTCGTTATACAGAGAGAGAGAGACAGAAAGAGAGATAGGTCGTTATACAGAGAGGTACAATTAAAGTGTTAGATATGCAGAGAGGGAGAGTGTGACATCCCACAAAAGTATCAGTTGAAGATTTAACAATATTGCATTAGCGTTTATAAAGTCGTTTTACAGTTTTTGATTTTACAGAACAAAGGAAAGTTGATACTATTTGAAATTAATCTACCCTCCAGCTTTTATCCATATACTACTTCCAGACCGTACTAACGAAGCTAAACACTTCAGAAGTAATGTTATGCGGTATAATGCTGTGTTTCAGGTGACGTCCTTTGGAGCTGAAAAAGATCATACTGACTATGGTTATTTCACATTTAAAATCTAAGGCCAATGCTACCATTTAGTCAGCAGTTTACTCCTCCAGCCTAATAAGGAAGTTTTATGATTGTTTTTTTTAGTTTTTTTTGTCTCTCTCACACACATATTACAGTCTCACCTCATACCAGACAACACATCCAATACAATCGTTTTCTTTTATCCATCTTCTCTTAACTGTTCTCCCAGAAGAAACCGGGTACCTCAGCTAGTACTATGTGTGTGTGTGTGTATGTGTACGTGTGTATCTATGTGTGTATATATATATATATATACACACACATATATGTGAATAATTAAAGAGTGACAGATACATGTATAATCCAATGAAAATTATACACATGCATTCATATATTAGTTCATTTTAAATATAACAAGTCGACCATTCTACAAAAAATAGTAAACAGATGAAGGAGAAAGGCCAATTTTCCAGTACAGTTATATTTCACTGTATTCACCCACTGCACATCATGCATTCTTCTCTGTTGTTGATTGAACAGGCAATTGCAGCTTCATTCTGTTCCTGTGTCTTCTTCAATGGCGTGGAAAGTTTTGTTTTGTCTACGGTGAACTGAATGGCATTGACAGCTGGTTTGGTTCGTAAATAGTACATACCCGTCTTTAAACCCTGTTAAAGTAAAAATCAAATTTTATTCATATTATCAATCTGTGTCGAGCCTTAATGTCTACCACATCAGCAAAACATTCTTGAAAAGTACAAAACAGCACCAAGATTGTATCACATTAAAAATTATAATCCTCAGTCTACTGCAAATTTTCACTACAGCCTGTCCACTTGTAAAGATATAATAAGTATTTGAATTAACAAAGCCGTGTTTTTTAATATTTTCATATCATTACAGGATATTAAGGGTTAATCAATGAAAGGTTATATTTAACTTTTTGTTAATATAGTTTTAACCCTTTAGCATTTACATTACTCTATATATACTATTATATTTTCATGGTAAAGGCTTTATCTCACATAATATCGAATCTGAAATTTTGAAAGTATTTATTTTGAGAACAATACCTTAACATCAGTATGAGTGGCCAGTTTCAACAGAAAGAGGTAGAGAATTCTGGCCGATTTGAACATTAAAGGGTTAATGAAATGTACTGCCTATGATTTTCAATTTTGAAAATAATCAAGAATTTTGAAGGACTATGTGTGTGCGTATGTGCATATGCATACATTTATATGTATGAGTATATAAATATAGCATGCAAACACAAAAATAATCACACACAGCATAGCAAGTGGAACACCAGCTGCTATTTTGCTGTAGTTTTTTCATCATTCTCTTCCTTTTTACACACATTCACACAAACACACACACATTGTGACAGACGGAAGTCCCTTAAAATTATATATAGATTTAGTAAAATAACTTTTTCATTTATTAGCTGATAGAAAGTTTTAAATTAAATACGAACACTTTAAAACAAATGATTGTGTCATAAAAAGGTAGTGATATCAAAACAGTTAAACAAAAGGAATTAAAAAACTTACCATTTTCCAAGCATAGAAGTGCATACTGGTTAATTTTCCATAGTTTGGTTCTGCAATGTGCAAATTCATCGACTGGCTCTGATCAATATATATACCTCTATCAGCTGCCATTTTAATCACAATCTTCTGAGACACTTCCCAAACAGTTTTATAGAGCTTCTTCAGTTCATCAGGAACATCCAAAGTCTAAAGATGTAAAACAAATATACATATATCAACCATAAGAATATGCCGTGTGTGTGTGTATCATCATCGATTAACGTCCATCTTCCAAGCTAGCATGGGTTAGATGGGTCCCATTTAGAGGCAAGTTGTGTTGGGTGATCATGTCTCACTCATATAGGGGTGTTTCTGGCTGGCTTTCTAAGGCTGGATGCCCTTCCTAACGCCAACCACATTGACAGTGTGTGTGGTGTGGTGTGGTGTGGGTGTGTGTATGTGTGTGTATGAGAGAGAGTAAAAGAAAGCGGAGAGTTCCACTCATATTCTAACAAGGTGTGTTGAAGCGAATTGCAATATTCAGGAAAGCTCCTATGTACATGACACAAATGTAGAGCCCTCTTTGTAAAATGGTTTGTGGTTGGGCTTAGCAGTGTTCTGGGTTTATTTTATTGTTGTAACACTAGCGGTTGCTAGGTACTCGACACAAATGCAGAGCCGTCTTTGGTAAGATTCCTACAGCTAGATGTCCTTTCCAACGCTGACCACTTTACAGCATAACACTTGAGATATTAATTTCAAATATAGGTATGAACAACCATGATACAGTTCCTCAAGCTACTGAGGAGGACAGTAATTGTGAAGAGGAACTATAACAGTCAGTGCAACCAATGTCAGCATGTCAAGAATAATATTATGAGTGATGATAATATTTGTTCATGCCAGCCCTGATTAAAGGTATTCCAGTCATAATAATAACTAAACACAAATACAGCATTATAACCCCAGTACTTGACCGGTACTTTATTTTATCAAACCCAGAATGATGAAAGGCAAAGTTGACCTTGATGGGATTTGAACTCAGAATGTAGAGTTAAAACTAAATCCATTTTGCCTGACTCTACAAATTCTGCCATTCCAGTCATAATGGTTTCTGATTTAGGCACAAGGCCAACAAGTTGGGGGAGAGGAGAAAGTTGATTAAATTGACCCCACTGCATTACTGGTACTTTATTTTATCAACCCTATAAGAATGACAGGCAAAGCTAACCTCAACGGGACTTAAAGTCAGAATTTAAAGGGATGTAACTATGCTGCAAAGCATGCCTAACACTCTACCATTACGGGCAATCCACATTCCATTTCAGTCATAAATCAGCCTTTGCTAGCGAGTCAAGCAAATACATATGATGATTTATGTGCTTGTTCATATGAAGCAGATAATTGTAATGATAATGAAAATGATTGACTTACCTGAATAGAGCCATTTTTTGCAATCAGTTCATTCTTCATGTCGCTAGACCACAAGCCAAGTTCTGTGAGGTCTTTTAGTAAGTGGTGATTGACAACCTAAAGGAAAGACAAACAAGTTAGCCTGTCAATTCTATAATGACAAACCCTTTGTTTTAAAGTATTCATAATTAAATCAGAAATAATTGTTTCTACATTTGAATACTTTTACACAAACTTCCCTCCTGATTGCCGAATACTGAAATTGGCGCATTACTGCATCTGTGCAACTCCACATGTAGAGTGCATTGCGCAGGCTTCCTTGAGAGGACAAGTGTTTCAGTCACTGCAACACTGATTTTCATTCCAATCATGCAAGCACTCGGCATCAAACCTATCAAGTGCAAGACGGATCACTTTCTAAGCGTGGAACACGGACGTTAAACGATGATGATGATGATGATGATACCATGTCTGTAAATTCCAGCCCACTGATCCTACACTTGCCAGTCATATCACTTCCAACCTGGCTGCACTTGTCAATTCTATTTGTAAAAATAATTGTTTCTACTTTTGGCACAAGGCCAGCAATTATCCCAGTGTATTACTGGTACTTTATTTTATCGACCCCGTAAGGACGTAAGGGAAAGTTAACCTCAGCAGGATTTGAACTCAGACCATAAAGGGCCGTAACTCTTTGCTGCAAAGCATGGCGTCCAACTCTCTACCAATACTGCCAATCCACCGCCCTCTATTTGTAAAAATAATGAACAGGAAAGGTGACAGTACACACCCTTGGCAGAGTCAGACACCCACATTGAATGGCTTTGATTTAGCACCATTTATTCAAACACAAATACTCAAGCATTTGTATAGAGACATCAGGGCATACAGGACAGTTTCCATCTACCAAATTCACTCACAAGGCATTGGTCAACCAGAGGCTATAGGAGAAGGCACTTGTCCAAGGTACCACATAGTGGGATAAAACCAAAGACCACATAGTTATAAAGCAAACTTCTTAAGCACGCAGCCATGCTTAGGTTTAGCCATAACTTATTCTTGGGTTTTTAATTTCCATCATCTTTTGCCATGTCTTTCATGGTCTTCCTCTACCTCCTTCCAAATTAATTTCATTTCCATTAGTCACTTCAACACATGACCCAACCATCACTTGCTCTATTCCTCTCACCCAGTCACTTTCATATTTCCTCAAGACATAACCCAACCATTCCTTTTCTATTTACAACATTCATCACTGGATTTATTTTCATCCTCTGCAATTCCTTGTTTGTCTTCTTTCAGCGACACTCCACTCATACATTGGATCAATCTCATACACACACACACATTCCTTAAAAATATGCCACTCTCATAAATATCCAAATAGGTATAGTCACACATCAACAAGATAAATGAAGGAACATGACAAACTTAAATAATTACCATGAATTCTCCAGAGAGTACACGTCTTGTATAAATATTACTGGTATAGGCCTCAATGGACTCATTGTTTCCAAGAATTTGTGCAGTGGAAGCAGTTGGCATAGGAGCTAACAACAGGCTGTTTCTTACTCCATGTCTGCAAATAAATGGTTTCTTTTAATTCATTAAGATCCTATTAAGCTGCCCCTCTTAACATCCTGTACCACACAAAATCAAATTAGCAAGACATAAAAACTGCACTATGACTAGCTAAGTTGTTATTGTACAAAATTACAGCTATTTTTATATTTTATGCATTGGCATATGAATATTAATTTATTTTGGTGCAAAACATGCAAAAGTTACCAAACACAGCATGATATTTTCTGGTGTAAAAGTCAGTGCACCTAGCTCGTATTTAGTTTCAGATTTCGATAGTGTTTGGCTGCAGCCAAGCCAGCAAAGTCATTTGACTATCATTTTTTACTCCTCTAAATCCTTCGCTCACATCATTAGCCTATCTCTCTCTACTCCAGGCAAACACCTATATATATATACACATTCTGTGATTTACAATTTTGCTTCAGCAATTAATAATTCACTTTTTCTTAACCTTGCAATTTCCATGAATTATCCAAAGATATGAACATAACTTCAAATCCAATATTTGAAGAAATAATTATTTTAAACAGATGCATGTTCACTGTTTACTTTTGTCTGTTTTTCATCAAGACATAATAGGGAGGAAAAATCCAGCGTCCACATACTCCCTCCACAACACTGATATCAAGAAGTCCTCTTGTGAACGTGACCTGGGCATTAGTCAGCAGCGATTTGCGTTGGACAAAGCACATCTCTAAAATTGTCAAGAAGGCCGAGGGTGTCTTGGCATCACTCAGCAAGACCTTTGTTAGCCGCTCTCCAGCCATCTATTTAAAGCTGTATACAGCTATGGTACGACCACACTTGGAATTCGCATCATCAGCCTGGAACCCCTATCTTGCTCAGAACATTGACCTCCTGGAAACTGTTCAGAGACGTGCAACCAAGCGCATATCCTCCACCAGACACCTACCATACTCTGAACGCCTTGCTTCATTGAAGCTCCGCGTCTGGCAATTGACTTGGTAAACACCCACAAAGTTATTAACCATCTCGCCAGCAACCCTGAGCACCTTTTTGATCTCCATGTGTCTAACACACGTGGACATGCCTACAAAGTCAGAAAACAGCACAGCTCCCATGACTTTTAGAAACATTTTTTTCACTCTTAGAGTTGCTGTAGCATGTAACAAACTGCCTGCGTCAGTTGTTAGCTGCCGAGACACTGCATCCTTTAAAACCCTCATGCTTCCCGAAATTCGCCAAAACTACACCTGATGTCCCCCTTCCATGCACATGCACACATGTATATCATGACTCATGCACTGTTCATTTTCCTGACGTTTGTACATTACCCTATGTACTATACATACACTTTTGATGAGTTGTAGTGCACCTGAGCACTGTACACAATATTTTCATTATTATTATTAGGTATGAAACACTGAATCCCATGTACATACCATCTTCACATTATTTTTAACACCACCAAAATGCCAGCTAAAACTGCATCACATTAATTATTGAAGTCTTTACTAAAATACTGCAAATTTTCAAAGATCTGATTAGTAGTAAATATACTATAAATATTTGGATTACCAAACTTGTTTTGAGGAATTTTCTAGGTCAAAAATATGAGGAATGAAGGAATGGATCAAATTCAATAGATTGTTGGTACTTTTATTTGTTGATGCTTAAATAATCAAAGGCAAAGGATGTGTTTAAAAGGAAATTTGGCTATTTTTTGCAGGTTAAGCAAACATTTTAGTGATTCAGTTAGATACTTTTATAGATAATGTAAACACAAAGGCAAAGTAAACACAAAAGTAATGTAAAACACAAAGGTTGACTTACTTGGCAATTCTGTCTTTGAGAGCAGCCCAATCATGCATTGGATGTGGTGTAGTCTCCCACATGTCATACTGAAGAATCTAAAAATAGAACAAATACATTTTTTAAAATAAGAAGCAGGTTGTTGAAATAAACATTATTGCTTTAACAGGTAATACCACCCTACCTGAGATCAACTGTTCTAAAAACTTTATATTTGATTATAAAATCTTGAAAATCTCATTCATATGAATTTATTGTGGCACCAGTACAATATATTCATGAGATTTTCATTGAGATTTTATAATTTAATATGTAAATTTCCTGTTAATGATATGACAAAAAGCACCCAGTCCACTCAATAGCGCCAGAGGCATGATAAAATGTTCACAGTACATGCTGTAAAATGGTTGGCATTAAGAAGGACATCCAACTATAGAAGCCATTCCAAAAATGGAACATACAAGCAGGACAGTCACCTGACCAGTCCAATCTCAGTGTGTAACACTGTCTAACCCATTTCTGCATGGATGATGATCACTGGGTGAAGAAGTGCCAGGAAATCCCAGCGGAGGGAAGCTGCAGTTGGGGTAGACCAAGCTGAGGTGGTGAAAACAGATTCACAGTCAATGGAGAGATGCTGTGCTGAAAAGGACCCATTCAATCCATGCAAGTGTGAAAAAACGGACATAAAAACAGTGATGATGAAGTGATATAATGATATCATATTGCAGTTGCTTAATACCAGCTTATGGAGCGCATCTAGTGCAGTCAGCAAATGGTAGCATTAGTTTTGCAGTAAAATACACCAAACTCATTCTATAAAGTGAAAGAAAAAAAATAAATTCTATTTACTTAAACATTACTGGTTTAACTCTTTTATATTACCATTATACCAGTAATACACTGAGATAATTGCTGGCCTTGTGCCAAAAGTAGAAACAGTTATTTCTAATAAAAGATATTGTCTAAAATTTTCAAATAAGTTTTGAAAACTATCAAGAATTTGGATGCATCCTAGAAAACAAACTTTCTTATTGAGTTGGTGTTGAGAACATAAAGTGTGATGAGCTGAATTCAAAAGATTTTCTGGACACACACGTTGCTCAGGATTGAACATGTAACCCCCCCTCCCCCTCCATTATTATATTTATTACATACCCACACGTCCATCTTCACTACATAATGGAACCTCTTAAAACACCTACATGTCTGATAAAACAGTCACATAACTGACCTCACTCCACCCCCCATTTATGGTTATGCTATTTAATAGTAAACGACTTCTGAATCAGTCTTATTGGTAGTCACTCCTCTCAGGATGGGCTTAACTTGGCAAATAGTTTTACTCATTTCACAAAGGTTCTTACATAAAATTGTGATGAATAGTTTTTAGATAAATATATAGACTTTCAAAACAAACAGCTTTGTAGAATCAGGGATTGTCTCTGACAGTTTAGTGTCAAGATTGAAAAATAACAGAAAAAAAAAGGGAGAGGAAATACTTACACCTTTGCTAACAGGACTGCCATCATAAGTTTCATAGGGACCTAGTTTTTCAGCAAGTTCACAGCTCATCTCTAAAGCAGCATAATATATGGTAGCAAAGATCTGTTTATTCAATTCTTGGGCTTCGTCACTGTCAAATGGGTAGCGCATCAAAATGAAGGCATCAGCCAGACCTTGCACACCAATACCAATAGGTCGATGTCGCATATTAGATCGTTTTGCCTAGATAAAAGAAAAAAAGAGAAAAGATATACAGGACACTAGTAAAAAATAAATCAATAAATAAAAAAAAAATTGAAAAAAAAAAGTAGTAGTAGTAGCACACTCAACCATTTAAGGCCCATGTGTTATTTTGCTTAAGTAAACGGTGTGAATCTACTGGCTGAAAACCTAGATTTTATTACAAGAGCAGATATTACTGTGTAGTTAAGAAGTTTGCTTCACAACCTCAGTCTTGGGCTCTATCTAAATTTTGTTTTTTAAATGGTTCACCAACAATACATGCCCTTAAGTATGTTTAGCTCAGTGTTGCAAACACCTGAACCATGTCTTCAGTTTGGGGGCATCATATTTCCCACCAGTCTTAGAGGCCCTGAAAAAAGTTACGGGCATTCCCTTTCTCTTGTTGACCCCACAATCTTCTCAGGAATAAGTGGACTAAGAAGAATGATGATTGAGAATGTTACTAATTATGCAGCAGAAAATATAGCTGTAACAGTGTTGGTAAGAAACGGTATCTGGGCCGAATTACCATGCTACTACCATTACTACAGTTGCCATATGGAATTATTACCTAGAAGTATGTACCATGCTTTTGCTAAGGGTTTTAGGAGCCTATTCAGTCGCGTTCATACAAAGGCACCCTCTCAACTGCCCCTCATTTGATCTAGAACATATTAAATGCTTCAACACTCAACTGGAACTTTCTTTTATAAGAAATTAGAATATCTTACCTCTTCCACAGGATAACAGTTGACTTCAATAATTTTATTGAGATTTTTTACTATCACTTTGGTGACATATTTTAATTTCTCAAAATCAAAAGTGCGCTCTGGTTTAACAAACATATTTAATGCAATAGATGCCAAATTACAAACAGCCACCTGAAAATAGATTTTTAAAAATTCATTATCAACACCATATAACATCCATTTTTCCACACTAGCATGGGTTAAACAAGTTGTCTTGTTGTGAGACAAGTCAAATCAGATGACCATGTCTTGCTCATACAAAACTGTTTGACTTGGTTTCTATGGCTGGATGCCCTTCCTAATGCCAATCACATTTACAGTGTGGACTGTGTGCCTTCTATCATGGCACTGGTGATAGGAATGGCATACTGCCATAGAAAACTTGACAAAGAATAAAGATGACTCTTCAGTTATATCAAAGACATGCAATGCCAGTGCCACAATAAAAAAAACAGCCATTACACACTGTAAAGAGTGAAAATATATACAAAGATAAATGCAGCCCTCTGCCTGTCTGAAAGGTCAGTGGTATCAATTAGATACTAACTTGGTCTGAGATAACGCACCTAATTTTGGTTAGCAAATAAAACAGACATTAAATAATGGTTTCTGATTTAGGCACAAGGCCAACAATTTGGGGGGAGGGGAAGTCAAATTGACCCCAGAACATTCCTGGGACTTTATTTTATCAACCTCATATGGATGAAAAGCAAAGTTAACCTTGGCGGGATTTGAACTCAAAACGTAAAAACAGACATTAAATAATTGTTTCTACTTTTGGCACAAGGCCAGCAATTATCCAGTGCATTACTGGTATCTTATTTGATCGACCCCGTAAGGATGAAAGGCAAAGTTAACCTTGGCGGGATTTGAACTCAGACCGTAACTATGCTGCAAAGCACGGCGTTCATCCCTCTACCAATACTGCCAATCCACTCTCTCTCTTTACACTCAGCTATATTATACAGTCAATAAATTAGCAGTTATTAGAGTATCAGTTGCAATGTTGTGGTATTTGTCCCCCTTTTACTTTTCATCCCTTCAAGAATCAATAAGAGTACCAGTAAAATACTGAGTGTTCATTCTTTTCTCTACTTCTTCTCAGACTTGAATATGTTGGACTATGAGAGCTTCATCAGATCCTAAACTAACAAAATATCCCTTAAAATGGCGAAGAACTACTCACACTCACAGCTTTGGCAGTTGCAGACAATATATGTATACAAAAGACAGCCATTATTACATAAATATTTTCAATTAGTAAAAGTGCTACTGCTGGTGTGATGAAAAAGTGCACCCATTACACTCTGTAAAATGATAGTGCTGATGCCCTAATATAAACACCTAGTTACACACTTTAAAGTGGTTAGCATTGGGAAGGGCATCCAGCCATAGAAACAATGCCAAAATATGGAACATAAGCAATACATTGTCCCTAGACCTGTCTAGTCACACAGTGACAAGACACCCAACCATTTGCCAGTATTTTAAGCAAACAAAACGATGACAATCCTTAATCATAATTTTACTTAAAAACATTTTGTTAAATACCAGCTTAACCCTTTAGCATTTGCATTAATTTTCAAATGTCATGCTTATCTGTTCGCATTATTTTGAGTTAATCATACTCAAGAGGGTTATCAATTTTATTTGTTTGTAATTTTCTTAATTTTCTATGTGCAGACTTGAAATTTTGTCAGATGTTTAAATATCAATAATTTACAATTATATAATTTTTACCTGATTTTTTTGGTTAAATTTGACTTTTATGGGCAGGTGAAATTAATTAATAGGGGCATTTGAAGTATCAACCAGGTGCAAATACTGGTTTAATTTTAAATACGTTGTTTTCGGCATAATACTTGATATATAAGGATCACTAAACCTTATATCAGTTCTCCAGTAATTCCACAGTATTGGAAATTGTTTTATACCGAACATATTTACGGTAAAAAATGCTTGCATTTCCGCAGCATCTGTCGGTCACCAAACAGATCGGGTTTTCCTCAATTTGAAGTCTGTTGTTGGGCATATCGATTAATCTCTTCTGCCACAACTTCAAAGAAAGTTTGTAGTAAAAACAAAAAGAAATAATCCAGTGCTTTAGCATCGGGAGCTAATGTGTGTTGTGGACCAGTATTTTGAATAAAATCGGGAACATATATTGGTGTGGTATTTTTCAACCATATTGCTGTAATATTTTCAATGGCGTCCTGGAGATCTTCATTTTCACTTTCAAAGCAACAATCATCGTCGGATGAAATTTCAGAAATGTAAACATCTGATTCATTTGAAGATAAATCACTAATATTATCTTTTTCTTGTTCATTCTGAATGTCGTTGTGTGTAAAACCTTCAAAGTCAGTATCGCTACTTTCAAAAGCCATGTTGATACACAAAAAATCTGTTCTACTTTCAACGTTAAAAAAACACGTTGTTTTAAGTTGTTTCACTATATTAAGTGTTAATTTTCGTGGTAAGGGCCTAATCTCGAATTGACAAGATTTTGATGATGGTTCGTTTATTTTTAAAACGATGTTTTAGAGTGGGTGTTATCGGCCGGTTTGAACACTAAAGGGTTAAATAATTGTTTCTACATTAGGCACGAGGCCAACAATTTGAAGGGAAGGAGAAAGTCAATTAAATCACCCCTAATGGTGATTTATTTTATCGACCCCATAAAGTAACGACAAAGCTAAACTCAAGAAGAGTTAAAATCGGAATGTAAAGGGATGTAACTATATGCTGCAAAGCATGTCCAACGCTCTACTGATACTGCCATTTCACTCCCCTATTAATAATAAAACGTCTCACCTCATCTGGTGCAGTGTATTCAACAATTTCTGTACACAAATTACTGCATTTTATTGTCCCAAGGTTTTGCTGATTGCTCTTGCGGTTGCAAGAGTCCTTATATAACATGTAAGGAGTACCAGTTTCTGTCTGAGATTCAATTACTGCATACCACACTTGCTGAGCTTTTAGCGTTTTTTTACCTTTACCTGCTTTTTCATAACTGAAAAATAAATATTATTAAAAGGAAACAATTTAAGAAGAAACACAGGTGAAAATAGTAAAGAATCTACAACTGGTAAACTTTTTTGATGGCAAACCACTTAAAAACCACCCCAGCTTCTATTATATAAAACTTCCCATTATAATTTTAGAAAAGAGCTTTTAAGTTATGCTGCAAATACCAGTTTAATAATGATTTCTAATTTAGGCATAAGGCCATTAATTTGGGAGTTGAGAGAGGAAAGTCAAATTAAATCTCCCTGAGTACTTGACTGATACTTGTTTTTTTAAAGAAATAACTATTTCATTAGAATAAATGTTATGTCATTCATAAAACTGACTAAACTTTAGCTGATTTGTTGATTTAGTTAATTGAAACGTCTGTAAGACAAACACAACTATTTAGTACTTCTTACAGTTGAAAGAAAAAAAAAAAAAAAGATAATTCCAAACAAAAACAAATAGATAAATTTTAGAAAAAGAAAACAAATAAAAGTTGTTTGGTGGTGGGGAGTGAAGTGACAAAGAAAAAAATTGAAATGTCAATACAATGCTAAAGAACATAGCTTCATACTTACCAAAATTTCTATTTTTGCCCCACCAGCCTACTCCCACAACTCAACCTAAATATCATAATATAAAACCTTGCAGTTCAACTGTGTAATGTTAGCAGACATCTCAAAGATTGTCAGTTCAATGTTTCTTATAAAATAAATACTGTATTTTAAGTAACTAATGAAGATTTTGGATGGATTTCATCATCACTGTTTTATGTCCATTTTCCATACTAGCATGGGTTAGACCAGGCATGTCAAACTGAGGGTCCCTGAGGGCCACATATGTGTTGTCTGAGATCCACACGTGACAACTAATTGCAGACATTATAATTAACATGGCAGTGGATTGGCAGTATCAGTAGAGGATCGGACGCCATGCTTTGAAGCATAGAGTTACGTCCCTTTACGATCTGAGTTCAAAATCCCGCCGAGGTTGACTTTGCCTTTCATCCTTACGGGGTCGATAAAATAAAGTACCAGTAATGCACTGGGTAATTGCTGGCCTTGTGCCTAAAGTAGAAACAATTATAATTAACATATTTTTTTTATATTACGTTCGTGCTGTAAAAACCTTTGTGCGAGGTCAGGTGTGCTTGTAAAGGGCCACATGTTTGACATGCCCGGGTTAGATGATTTATCAAAATTATTAATTATTTCATTAAGATGGTACTTGCAAATATAACCTATTAAAAGTTTGTCAAATTATGTTGGAAGATTTTGATTTAACCTTTTCGCATTTACTTTATATTTACTATTGTATTTTCAAGGTAAACACTTTATTTTACATAATTATCTATCATAGTATCGAATCTACAAGATTTTGATATTTATTTTGAGAACGATACCTTAACATAAGTATGAACAGCCGGTTATGGCCGGTTTGAACAGAAAGAGGTGAGAGAATTCTGACTGGATACGGCCGGTTTAAATGCTAAAAGGTTAAATAGCAACGCTTAAAAATGGAGCTTTGTTACATAGAATGAGAGTTTTAGGGCTGGTCGGTACCAAAAGAGTAATCAATTGAACATTTGATTAAGTTGCAGAGTACTCCTAAGATGTGTACTTTTGGCAAAATTCTCAAGCCAATTCAGCCTGACATGACAGAAGGCTGGAGATTCTAATTACATATAACATTTATCTGACAGGATTCTACACATTTATCCAACAGATTATCTTCAACCTCATTTCACAAGGCTTAGGTTGATCCAAGGTTATAGTAAAAGACACACTTGCCCAAGATGACACGCAGCCAGATCAAATACAGGACCTCATCATGATTACGAACCAATTTTCTCAACCACTCAGCTATGGCTGTCGACAGGGTGACTGAAACCAATACACTAATAATCAATCCTGTAAACATAGAGGCCACTGCTAGAAACAGCACCCAAATCGGCCTGATATCAAATCCGATCATCTTAAAATACAGGATACATTGGATAATGTAACCCAAGATCTCAAATCCCACCCTGGTTGACCTCCACTGCTTCCTATCTCTGGCCATATTGGAAGAGCAACACCTAGATTTGACAGCAGACAGGAGTGAAGGACATAACCAAGCCCATCAAGAAGGACAAACATGAATGAGCTAACCACGTCTTTCATCGCAGACACAACAAGTGGACTATTAGAGCGACAGAGTGGACATCAAGGCAGTGGAGAAGAACCAAAGGGCGACGAAAGCCCTAGAAACACAGGCTGAAAAAACTATATGGTCACAGCTAGAAAGCTTTTGTTTGTAGATCTCCTCAGCTAGGGGTGACCCCTGGAGCTCTACAGCAATTGCAACACCAAATATTTTGTCTAGTCATTTACAAAGGACAGAGAGGATAAAAAAAATTTACCTGATATACAGTTCATCAAACTCTTTTCCCCATACATCAGCGAGTCCTGGGCATTCATTGGGACACATAAGAGTCCAGTCACCATTTTGCTCAACTCGTTCCATGAATAAATCAGGAATCCAGAGTGCGTAGAACAAGTCTCTTGCTCGTTGTTCATCCTTTCCAGTATTCTTTTTGCAGTCAAGGAAGTCAAAGATGTCTGCATGCCAGGGCTCCAAGTATATAGCAAAAGCTCCAGGACGCTAGAGGGAGATAATTTTGTTATAATAATCTCATATCTAACATAAGCACAAAGGCGGCAAATTGGCAGAGTTGTAGAATGTCAGATAGAATGCTTTGAAGTATTTGTTTTGACTTTCATTCATTCGTAGTCAATAAAAAAAAACTATCAGTCAAGTACTGCGGTCCATCCTTTCTCTATATCCCTTTCTTATTTACTCTCCACCACTCTCATCTGTTATGTTCAGACCTGGAATGCCCTAGAAACACTATGTTAATATGGCACCCATATGATTAAATCAGGACTCCCACACAAACACAAGGTTAAAAATTTGGAAAGGGGTGAAAGTAATGAGTTAGTCAGTTGAATTGACCTTGAAAAGACAAGCAATAAAATAATTGTTTCTACTTTCGGCACAAGGCCAGCAATTACCCAGTGTGTTTCTGGTACTTTATTTTATCGACCCCGTAAGGATGAAAGGCAAAGTTAACCTCGGCGGGATTTGAACTCAGAATGGCAAGGGCCGTAACTCTATGCGTCAAAGCATAGCGTCCGACCCTCTACCGACACTGCCAATGTTGGGGGAAGGGAAAGTTGATTAAATCAACCCCAGTGCGTTACTGGTACTTTATTTTGTTTGATCCCGTAAGGATGAAAGGTAAAGCTAACTTCAGTGAAATTTGAACTCAGAAATGCTTTAGCTTGTGGGAAGTTGGGTCTTCTGTATTACTGTTATAATAATATTTCTAACATAAGCACAAGGTGAAATTTAGAATAATAAAATAATGGTTTCTGATTTAGGCATGTGCTAAGGTCAGCAATTTCTTATACTTTAGCACACTGAAATTTTTATGAATTGTTTCCCTTGACACTGTATTATGTTTTATGTATTATGTATTATGTATTATGGGGAGGTTACTCTATTGGCGTCATGAAGTGCCTAGAGCACGCTGAAGATTAAAGTCTTTAAAAAAAAAAAAAAAGACAAAATTGGTTAGTGTAACCCTACATACCATAAAGATGTTGCCCAGGGCTGGATGGAACACATTTCAATATAAGAATCTGGGGCAACACAACTACAAAATTGTTATTTTATAAACATTTCTAAATGCTTATTTTAGATGTCAGGATAGAGATCAATACATACCTTGTTACCACCTTGGTCAACATATCTAGCAGTGTTGTTGAAAACTCTCAACATGGGGAGCAAACCATTAGAGTTACCATTTGTCTAATAAAAATTAAAGAAAAAGAAATATACTTCCAATTTTTTTTTATACAGATATATTATTTTTAATCATCCCCACCACCAGTTTAATATTTTTCATCATTATCACCACTAGCATTCAATATCTTGCATGGGTTAAACAGGCTATCATGTTGAGACAAGTCAAGTCAGGTGACCATGTCGTGCTCACATGGAATGTTCTGGCTTGGTTTCTATAGCTGGACGCCCTTCCTAACACCAATCACATATTGTAGACTGGGTGTGTTGTTTTTCATTGTAGCACAAGCATGGCCATCTACAAGATGGACTGAGTGCTTTTTTATTGTGTCACCAGCATGACTGCCTACCTTACAGGGCAGACTGGGTGTTTTTGTCATGTCACCAGCATGCACACACACATATATATATATATATGTTGGTACCACCATGAAAATCTCAGTCCACCTTGTTTTACAGTTGGACACCCTTCTTGATGCCAACAATTTTACTTGCCACATACAAAATGCAGAGACATGAACTTCTAAAAACCTGTATACACACAAACATAAAACAGAGCTACTAATCTGAGCAATCAGAATCTAACTGTTGTTTATTTTCTATCAGCACCATTACTACTGCTAACTACTACCATCATCATAGATTTTGCTCAAGTAGAATTGTTCATATTAAAACAAAACCAGTAACCTTATGCTGGAGATAGATACGATTGTTACTACTTGCTTTAATTTTTTTTTATCTAAATCGATAAGATCCCACATCTCATTCACTTACCGAGCGATGTAGAACTCGTCAGATCGGACCATGGAAACAATGTTTCCATTGGTCTTTCCAATTGCTAATGCTGTCTACTGGTTGCAACATGAAATAAAGTGTCTTGCTCAAGGACTAACGCATTGCCCGGTCCAGGAATTGAAATCACCTCACAATTGTGAATCCAACTCTAACCACTAAGCCATAATTAAAGACATTGTCATTTTATTTTATATTTGTTTGTGCTATGTTGACATGGGTTGTCCAGGTTAGTATTTACTTGTAGTTTTCTTGATTTATCAGGCAATTACATCTTGTTCATACAATGCTATTTTGGCAGGTTTTACAGCTGAATGGAACCCTTCCCAACACCAACTTTACAGAATGTAGTGGGTGAATTTTTCATGGCACCACCACTACGCGACTGAAGAGTTCTCTCTACCCCATGTTGTTACCATTTGATAGTCAAGCACTTTACAGTGTATTGAATGCATCTTATTGTGGTAAAAACAGTAGAGTCCTCTCTACCCTTTATTGTTACCATTTGTCAACTACATCTAGATGGAAAAAGTTACCTAATGAAGTAAAAACAAAAAAAAAAAGTCTAAAGTCTGTCTCAGCTGAATATACTGGAGCAACATGAAATGAAGTGTTTTGGTCAAGAACACAACACATGACCCATCTCAGGAGTCGAACCCACGTCGTACCAGTAATGCACTGGGTGATTGCTGGCCTTGTGCCTAAAGTAGAAACAATTATGATTGTAGATCTAACACCCTTACCTAGTGGCCACATGCACATAACTTTAAAAATAAATAGGATAGATAAGATTATCAGAAGATTGTTGGATTTTTAAGCCTTCTAAACAAACAGTACAAATATTGCATAGATGTAGAAAGAGAACATACCCCAGCAATGTAACTGCCAAAACTGCGAATGTTATGTACATGAACACCAATTCCACCAGCGTTCTTAGAAATGAGTGCACACTGCTTCAGGGTATCATATATACCTTCTATACTATCAGACTGCATTGCCAAGAGAAAACAGCTGAAAGAAAGCAATAATTATAATAACATCTAGTGCCAAAATTATCTTAAAGACAGCATTAGGGTAGTAACATCGGTATCGATTGAATGTGTTCACTATGGAAGTTGTCATGTTTCCTACAACTGGATGCCCTTATCACTAACTACTTTGCAGAGTGTCTTGGGTGCATCACCAACAGCGAGGTTGTTGTGGTCTTAACACCACTGAAGAGGCCTCTTACTTCTTATGACCTATCACCTTACAGAGTGTACTGCATGAACTTTTCGTGACACCGGTTCTAGTGATGTGTCTAATGGACGGCTCCTCTCAACACTATATGGAAAGGTTTCTACAACTGGAAGTCCTAACACCAATCACATTACAAGATGTACTGGGTGTGCTTTATTGTGGCACAAACACTAAGGAGATTGTCAGCCATTGATTTGACTGAAGGGCCTTCTCTTTGGGTTGGATAAAGTATAATCCATAAACATAGATTTGATAAACTTTGAAGCAACCAAATATCATATATAAAAGGATCACTCTACAAGTTCCCAGACCTCATTCACTTACCAAGTGAGGTGGAGCTCATCAAATCGAACCATGGAAACAATATTTCCATTGGTCTTTTTATTACTGATACTATCTACGATTCGCAACATGAAATAGTGTCTTGCTCAAGGAGCATGACACATTGCCTGGTCCAGGAATCAAACTCGCAACCTCACGATTGCGAATCTAATTCTCTAACCTCAAAGCCACGTGCCTTCACTTTTTCATTATGCTTGTAAAACAATGGTTATGTATAAGTGACAATAACAAAGAACCCAATGGGCTATTTACTCATACAGCACCATGAAAGAATGATCAACTTACCTAGACATCTGAGGGCGCATTGTGCCTGAATTGAAGAGTGTTGGAGAGGCATGTGTGAACCACTTCTCGGACATTAAGTTGTATGACTGAATGAAAAATAAAAAATGAATTAGTGAAGGTTTTATTAATCCCAGCACAAAACAAGGTGAATTTTACATCATACATTATGTAAACAACAGTATTGTCATTAATTATAGATTTTCAATAAGCTAATCATTGGATTTTCCACTAGCAACAGTGACAAGAGTGTCTGTGCAACTGTGTAGGTGACTGACTAACAACAATACGTGCTTTCTTTACTACCTACCCTTTTCCTATTCTCTATCTCCCTATTTCTTCTCTCTTTTCAATCTTCCGATGTAGGATCAGAATCCAAAACATTAAGACGTTTCCTACCTATATATGTGTGTGTGTTGTATTGTCAGTGACTTGACTTAAAAACCTAGCCAGGATCCGGCTGATGGAAACTCCTTTTCCACATCTTTAAAGGCTATTCACTTTATTATATATTAATACACACACGTATGTGTTAAACTAGTATATCATCATTGTATGGTATTGTGCGCCTGCGTCATTTTTCCTTATACATTTGAAAGTTCTTTAGACTCTTCATTAGACAGGTATCGGTTCTCAGCTAGTTAGGTATCTGCTACACTTTCCATTCAGTTATGTCTGAAACCCAGCCAGATGATTATTCAAAAGTGCTCACTAGATTTTAGAACGGAACTTGAAAAGAAGCCATACCTCTAAAGCAGCAGTTATATCATCTTGATGGATGCCAACAGCTACCCGCATCAACATGTGTTGTGGACGTTCACCAACTAAAAATACACAAAATGAAAAAATCTGTCAAAACTGCATCATTGAATTATAAGAGTAGTATGGTCAACAACTTGACGATGTGTGCGTGTGTATTCGTCATCGAACTGACAGATACTCCATTTGTTTGAACAGCCTGCTCAAGAGATTTACCTGTAAGTAGCTGAGCATTCCACATTCACACTGTACTCTTAGGGAGATTCAGCATAACAGTGTGTGACAAGACTGGCTGTTTGGATTACAAGTAAAACTTATTCTTACCAGTTGAGTGGACACATCATATAACATCCACTTTCCTTGCTAGAAAGACTGAGTTAGTACTAAAGCAGGGCTACTGACCTCTCAGACAGGCTGGGGTTACACATCTCACATACAGTTCCACATTCTACTGAGTGCATTTTATGATACCAGCACTAGAGAGATCATCGTGTCTTTAACACAACAGGAGAATCCTCCCAACTCTTTCTTTGAAAAACGTTTTATAGCTGGATGCCCTTCCTATCACCAACCACTTTACAGTCTTTGAGTCTCTCTCTATATATGTATATAGCATATCCCAGACAGATACAAGCCATATCTTTATTTCATTTGTTACCATAGAAAGACAATTCAGAAAACAAGCAAAATAAATACCTTTCTCATTAATTTTCAGAAGGTATGAACGTTCCAAAGTCTGACAAAGAAAAATATTTTTTAAAAAGTCAAAATGTATCTTAAGACTGCAACAAAATATAGTAAGAAGCGACAACAAACAGTCCTAAATTAAAACCAGACTTTTGCAAAGGATACACAAACATTTTTTGTTTTGATTTTACTGTTGTTTGCAGAGAAAACAGATGTTAAATGACAACGATGAAGATATCCATTTTTCCATGCTATCATGGGCAGGACATTTTTGAAATAGTATATTCTACAGCTGGATGTACTTCCAGGCACAAACATTTTACTATTTTATTTTAAGTACTGATCTTCCCGCTTCAAACCACTGAACTGTGGCAGTTATGTGGTACACAAACATCAGCATTAAAGGTGTTAACTCTTTAGCATTTAAACTGGCCAGAATTTTCTCACCCTTTTCTGTTCAAACCGGCTGTAACCGGTCGTTCATACCTATGTTAACATATTGTTCTCAAAATAAACAATATTAAAATCTCATAGATTCGGTATTATGTGAAAGAAAGTATTTACCATGAAAATACAATAGTATATATAGAGTAATGTAAATGCTAAAGGGTTAAATATTAAGTAAAGAAGCATACACACACATACATTCCTTAATTCATAAGCTACAAATGGCCACGATATTTAGAATCTTCAAAATCTGTGTAACATTCCTACAATTGAAAGATGAAGACTTACACAAGAGACAATAATTTCCTTTTCCCCACAACCATGTCACTGTGAAGGTGACCAGTCAAAAATAAACTCCAAATTAAGAGAAAGATAGAACAGATACATACATACATACATACACACACACATACATACATACATTATAGCATCTACTAAATTCATCCACAATACATTGATCAGCTGCTGGCTCTACAAGGTACCGCACACTTGAAATAAAACCCAAAATCACATAGTTGCAATACAAAACTTTTTAACTTTATTCAAATAATAAAATAGATTTAAAAAAAAATACCTTGAATCCAAAATAATTATATTTGTAATCTCTGTCGTGAATAATTGATGAATTCAATTTCTGGAAAAGAAAGTGATTTTGTTAACTCTTAACATCATGTAACCACATTCTTAAACGACAAAGTAGCACTGTGACAGCATCACATAAAAAATTGAAGTCTTTAATACTGCAAATTTTCACAATGATCTGTCGACTAGTAAATATACTACAAACATTTAAATTAACCATATGGAACCACATTAGAAAGATATTCTAGAAAAGTATAAAACAGCAGACTGCTTCACATTAAAAATTGAAGTCTTTACTCTAATACTGCAAATTTTCACATTGATCAACCAGTTCATGAAGATACTATATGCATCTAAATTAATTAGTTTTTAGATACTGTTTGCTAAATCATTGTAGGGTATTAATTTACATTTTACTAACAAGCAACATTTCTCTTTTTGTATAGATTCAAAACAATTTTGCAGCATAAATTATTATTTCTATGGCATCTGGTAAATTTTAGCTAATAAGTCAATCAAGAGGCTTTATACTTTTGATTCCAAACAGCTTGAAACTACCTTTGGTTCTATGATGCCAAGTGCATCAGACATAGTTATGTAAATGTAGACAAAATCATTTAACCCTTTTTATATCAAACTACTGCTTTTTAATACAAGTATATATAAGGAAGTTAGTCATATTACTAAATTTCTTCAAATTCTTCTTTGCCCACTTATTCCTTGGAGAGTCATGGTGACAGAGTCCTCAAATATACCTTCCAGCCGGTCCTGTCAAAAGCAACTATCTCTAATTGATCCAGTTGGATCCCCAAACGAGACCAGCCAAGCTCATGATGTTATACAACCATCTTGCTTAGGTCTACCCCTGGCTTTCCTGCCAGTAGGTTTTGCCTGTAAAATCTGTCCTGCAATTCTTTCCAAGACATTCTAACCACATGCCCATAATATTGAAGCTGTGATCGCTCAATTCGGAGTAGTGGCTTTACTTGGAGTGATTTCTTGATTGCCAAACTATGCACTCAATTAACTAACATTGCTCCAATGACCCTTCGCAATCATATTCTTTTAATCTTTACCCAAGATTCATAACCATAGGTAAGGATTATTGGCACGAACACTGAATTCTTTATATACAAAATTATTTGAAAATCATAGGCAATAATTCCAGTTTTCCTTACCTCTTGGTTGGTTTTAATTAACTCAAAAATATGTGGTGCAATTTTGGGGGAATGTTTACCAGTCCTTGGGTTCACATAGTTGTAAAGATCTTCCATAACATCTACAATACAAAAACAATATTTGTAGTAGTCACAATGAAATGAAAGCATTATATATACATATATATGTATCAACACCAATATATCAGTCTACCCTGTAAAGTGGTCGTGCTGATAACACGACAAAAAAGCAGCCAGTCCAACCTTTAAGTGGTTGTGTTGGCGACAACTAAAAATCCTCCCTTCCACCTTGTTAGGTGGTTGTGCTGGTGACAACAAAAAAGCACCCAGTCCACATTGTAATGTGGTTCACATTAAGAAGTGTATCCAGCTGTAGAAACCAAGCCAGAATAATGTAATCCTTTCTATACCAAATTGCTTGAAACATCTAGTTCTGATATAAAACTGTTTTAAAGTGTTCATATTTATCTAAAACCTTCCATCACAATTTTATGTATGAATATTTAAGTTATGTTCCAGAATCTAATATATTAATGAGAAATCTAAATCTCTAATTCTTTATTATTTTCAAAATGATTTGAAAATCAGACAATGTCTCATTAGAAATATGATAATAAAAGAGTTTAAAACCTTCCATCAGAATTTTATGACTCCAAATTCTTTATTTTCAAAATTATATACAAATTATAAGAAATATGGTAACGAATGTACAAAGATCCTCACCACTGAAAACTTTTTTTGTCTCTTTATGCATGTTTGAGACAGCAATGCGGGCAGCTAAGATGGCATAGTCAGGGTGCTTGGTCGTCATGGTAGCAGCAGTCTCGGCAGCAAGGTTATCCAACTCTACAGTGGTCACACCAGCATAAAGGCCATTGATAACCTTCATGGTAATGTGTTCCTGAAATAATTTAGAGAGCAACAAAGTATTAAACAGAATTGATTTTTTCTTTCTGCTCACCCCAAGCAAAGCAATAATGCCATTAAAATGCAAGAAGACAAGACAGAGAGAATATAACTATATATGAATGGCGAACTCTTCGCTTGTGAAGATTTGTTGTCCTGTTACATGCGGTGGCTGTAGAAGCCAATCCTGGACCGACAGGCTCTTGTACAGTTGAAGCAAGTGTGTATTTGGTCAGTTAGTGGCTGGGTGGCAGAAATATTTATTCTTTGATGTCTCTCTTCAGCTGCCATCTTCCTGCCCTCCTCAAAGCTGGCTGCAGCTGTTTTGATGGTCGTTCACCATTTCTGTTCACCATTAAGTTGGTCCTTGAAGCGTTTTCAGGGAGCCTATTGGTTTTGTTTGTCTTGACGTCCAACCCTTGCTAATAGGGAAAGCAGAAATTAAATAATGATGATGGTGATGATACATGTGCCCTGTATCAATCACCGTTTTACGTCCGTTCTTCCACGCTAGCATGGGTTAGACGGGTTGTCCTGTTGTGGGCAATGTTAGGTCGGCTGACCATGCCTTGCTCATACAGGAACTGATTCTGGCTTGAATTCTACAGCTGGATGCCCTTCCTAACACCAACCTCATTTACAGTAAGTGCTGGCGCCTACACGTCCACTTTACAGTGTGGGCTGGGTGTTTTTTTGCCGTGGCACCTCCACGACCACTTTGCAGTGGAATGATAGGGATCCCAGTCCCTATCATCTCATTTCTACAGCTGAGTAAACTGGAGCAAATGTGAAATAAAGTGTCTTGCTCAAGGAAACAACACATCACCCGGTCCGGGAATTGAACTCACAACCGTTCGATTTCAAGCCCAATGCTCTAACCACTAAGCCATGCGCCTTCACAATGTTTGTATCAATTGATTATTGAATAATAAAACTATCATGTCTCTTTTCCAGTTCCAAAGTAAGCGTCTTCGACTCAGAGCTTGATCGAGCATGCCTGGCCTAGGGCTAAACAACATTCTACAGTTAAACATGCATACCCTTGCAAGCAGAGAAAAGCGGACGTATGATGATGATGATGATGAATGATGATGATGATGATGATGATGAATGATGATGCTGATACGCATATAACATAATGATACTTGTTTCAAGGGAGGTAATTCGTTCTAATCTAATTAAATTTCGTAAAACTGCTGCTGATATTTAATATTAAAGGACGATGACCAAGATTTGTAGAGCAATTAAATGAGGGAGTGTTCACAAAGTTATAGCGACCTTATTACAACTGATAATCGAAAGCAGATCACGAACATTGTCTTTATCATTAGAACAGTGTGGTAAGCAGTAGCTGTATAAACTGGACAGTATTTTATGCCGTTTAAGGCCCCATGCCCTCTCGATATGATTTTCGTTTCATTTTATTGCATTGTGTTGGAAAATGAAACTAAAAAGAAATATGACGGAATTGCATATGTAAATACAACGCATTCGAAATCAAAACTAAACGAATATCATCTATTTTGGCGATATAAATACATATAAGCCCTAATAACGAAATATCTTATGACAATTAACAAAATATATTATATCAGAGGCTTAATTAAAAGCGTTTAGGGATTCGAAAACTCAATTATTGCCGAATTTATAAATTATAACTTTCCTTTTAAATATTTAAAGCCGAAAAATGCTTTTATCAGAAAGTATCATAACTTTCTAGAGTCTACTATACTCTCAAAACTAACTTGTAGGGTGTATTTTAAGGAAATTTTAAACCTGCAATAACCCATTGTTTGAAATTCTCTTAATCTGCGAAGCTTTTGTAATGGTTATTTTCAACATTTAATAATTGTTTTAAGTCTTAACCATCATTTACAATGTAGGCGCATTTAGTATTTTGATAAAAAATGTAATAAATTTACCGCACAAAATTATTAGATGTAGAACTCAAAAACAGGGAAACTGCACGTTAAAATAATTACTGCTATAAATCTACAAATAAATTACCAGTGAATTCTGTTTACTATAAACAAAGTAAAACACAATATCTAAGTATATAGAGGGCTAATTGTTGCCTATTTAATGACCTACTACAATTTTCCCGCCAGCTATATTGGTTTTACTTGACTAAACTTAGTTATGTATGTATAAAAGAAAAGTTGAAAACAAATACCCCCTCACCCCAACAAAGATTATATCCCACTGACAACTTAACTCTGTAGAGAAAGCTACGAATTTTGACACAGCGAAATTTCAATCCGCTTTTCCATTGTCCCATTATTTTCGAATGCTTGTTCCCGCCAGCATTCATTTACCCTACTTAGTGGACACAGCTGATAGCAACAATAGTAGTTAGTGTATAATTGCTGGCCTTGTGCCTAAAGTAGAAACAATTATATATAAGCACACACACATACATATATGAACTGGTGGAGTCGTAATGTCATACAGCGCTTATTGGGCATTTAAACGTAGCGGAGGAGCCAATCCCCTCTACAGGTCTGAACACAGCCTATTTCTTTCAGGGAGGGAGAGAAAGAAAGTGAAAACGAGATATAGAAAAAAACTACCCTAGTATTGGACTGGTACTTTTTTTTAACGATCTCGAAATCATTAAAGGCAAAGTTGACATTGGCGGAACGAATACCACAAACCATTCTATCCGACGTCAAAACGACTGCCACTTCGCCTACACACACACATATATATATATATATATATATATATATATATATATATATATGTGTGTGTGTGTGTGTGTATGTGTTGATCCCGGGTTCAATCGGGGTTAACCACAGTAAGTAAGGTACTCAATACATAGAGCATAAATATCTAATATAGAAATGTCTTTTTTTCAAGACTAGCCCTGTTTTATTCCAAGGAAATCATCAGGAAAGGGCTTTCCTGGTGATTTCCTTCGAATGAAACAGTTCTAGTCCTGTAAAAGCCATTTCTATATATATAAACAACAATTGGTAATCAAATATTTTAGCTGAAAACCAACTCAAGATATACAATGTTAAAAGAAAGACATGATTCAATGAGTCCAATCTCTATAAGCGGAACAAATGGTTATTGCCATCCTCGTTTCCTATGCACCGATTCTGTCAAACAAAAAACTAAATAATAATTCGATTAGCCAGTGCGTACTGCGAGACAAAGTGACTTAATAAAATTTAATAAAAATTCGTTAGATTTTCTTTCAATCACATCTTATAAAAATTAGGTGGGAAGTGGATTTCTCTTTTTTTTTTTTTACATTGTATAAGAGTTCCGCGATAAAATGTTTGGGAATCATTGCGTTAGGTTTTAGCGGTGTAAAATTACACTTTCAAGTGTATGTGTGCTTCAACGCGAGTAGCTAAATTATTTTCATACATGAAGAGGGTGTGAGAAAATAAAAGGTAATGCAACATATTGGAGCTAAATAATGATAAAAGTAAAAACATCGCTAGATCGGTTCGTCTGATTCCCGCGATCACTAGACACGAACATATACAGTATAAAATAGACAAGATAAAAAAAATAATACCAGCATTCATTCCTTATATTATATGGGAAAAACAATTCAGGTATTTAGTACTTATAACGATTGTCTCTTTCATCTAATTATAACTGCCTTCTCATTTTGGATGCTACAACCGACTATTTAGTATTTGGTGGAATCATATATAAAAATAGAAGTCAGTTTTAGCTAAATAGATTTTGCTAGAAAGAAATGTTACGCGTGATTTCTGCAATATAAAATATTAACAAAAAAAGTTTATTACCGGTCGAATGAAATCCATATTAAGATTATAACACAACTTCTTGATCCGCGACGTGATTTTGTCAAAATGGATATCTTCTTTGCGCCCATCTTAAGAGAAAAGAATTGTTTTAATTGAAATCAAAATTCACATTATAGTTAAGTTTTTCGAAAGTAAAATATAAAAAAACAAAAGATGTTTTCTAACGTTTCCTTTAAATTATATATATATATATATATATATATGGCTTTAACAAAAGCACCTTTTCTTTACACAAGAATTGTAAGAGTCGCCTAAGAGTAACATATTTTCTTTTATAATTATTATCTCATAAACAATTATACTGAATAAAAAAAAAATCGTTAATTCTGGCGGTGCCTACAACAGTCAATTGAATGAAATAGAATTAAGATCTGTATTTAAAGGCATAATCATGTAATCTATATAAAATACAATTAATTATATACATGTATATGTGTTTACATACAAGTGTAAGCTTGTTTAAATAATACTAACCTCTTTTGACAACATATAATTGAGGAGAATTCATCTTGACTACTAGAAATCTGACAAATAACAACCGCTCAACACTTATTACCAACTGAACAAGCGCCAAATTGAAACGGCGGGTAAAAAATAAACTAATCACGAGACCAGATCGTAGCAATCTTATTGGGCAATAGTTGTCAATCATGAATAAATACCAAAGCATTTTTTATACAACAACATAACGAATCAGCTAATTAACCACTTTTGTTAAAATAAATACCAAGAACTGGGGCTAGTTTCATTGGTCTTAAAAAATATTTCAAAAATGGGCTTGTGCCCATGACTTAACAACTCTTCCAATTTGTCACATAGAAGATATACTACTTTATTTAAATTTGTTTTTATTGAAAATCATAAACAAAATTCAAGGAGCATTATTGTGAGAAACACGAGCTGAACAAAGATATAGTGGTAGACATTGTAGGTTATAGTTGTTGTTTTTATCAGATCTAGGTTGAGATGTATGAAGTGTGAAATATTAAAATTAAGGTAGCTAGACTTTGTAAATCTAGTGTTGGTGTGATACATTCATATGGATGCACACACTGATATATCAAAATATACAATCCTCTCTTAATATATATGTATATATAGAAATATGTGTGTGTGTATATATATGTGTGTGTATGTATGTATATATGTGTGTATGTATGTATATATGTATGTCTATATATATATCATCAACATCATCATTACCATTTAATGTCAATTTTTCCACCTGGCCAGGGTTGACCATAGTGAGGGCTGTAAATTTGGCTGGGTATTTTACAGCTGGATGCCCTTCCTAAGACGAACCACGTTTATAGTGTGGGACAGGATGACTCCATTATGAGGAGGGACAGACCAGTTGGCTGCGCTGAACCTGTCTCACAATGGAACCATGTTTTCAGAGCCCAACCCATCACACAGTGGAACCATAGTTTTGGAGCCCAGTATTGGATGGTACCAATACGAGGAGCTTGACCCATCTCACAGCACAGCCATAGTTTTGGGGCCCAGTAATGGATGACACCACTATGAGGAGGGACAGGTGCAGAACCACAGTTTGGGAACCTGGCGTTGGATGGCACCAGTATGCAAAGGGACCAGTAATACCACTATGAGAGACAGGCCAGTTGGCCGTGCCAAACCCTTCTCACAGCGCCACCCCAGTTTCAAGCCAGGCACTCTCCATGTGACGGACACTTCTCAATATGAAACCAGACTCTGGCAGTCTGGGACTAGATGGCACCGCTATGAAGAGGGACTGGCCAGTTGGCCATGCTAAACCCCTCTCACAGCGGCACACTAGTTTTGGAGCCAGGCCCTCTCCATATGATGGACACTTCTCAATATGAAACTAGATAACCACATGTGACGCCACCACGTGATCAACCCTTCTTCTTATGAAACCATCTTGGGTGGGGTGGAGATGGCATTGGATGGCACCATTATGCGAAGAGGCCAGTTGGAACCCAGTACTGGATGGCACCAATACAAGGAGCCTAACCCATCTCACAGCATAGTCATAGCTTCATGGCCCAGTATTGGATAGCACCACCATGAGGAGGGACAGTCCTGCTGGGCGTGCCAAACCCACCATGCAGCGTAACCATAGTTGAGGGACCCGATACTGGATGACGTTGCTATGAAGAAGGATAGGTGTGGGACCGCAGTATGGGAGCTGGGCTCACAGCAGGAACACAGCTTTTGTTTGTTTTTTTTAGCCCGGCACTGGATTGCACCACTAAGGGAAGGGACAGGCCTATTTGGCCACGCCAAACCCCTCCCACAGCGGCACCCCAGTTTCAGTGCCTGGTAGTCTCCACACAATGAACCTTTCTCAGTACAAAACCACCTCTTATGTGTGTGGAGGGGGGGGGGGGGCTTTGTATGGAACCACTATGCAAAAAAGTCAGTTGGCACCCAATAATGGATGACACTGAAACAAGTAGCCTAACCCATCTCACTTGGAGCCCAGCACTGGATGACACCACTATGGAAAGGGAGAGACCAATTTCTCTGTGCCGAACCCTTCCTACAGTGGCATCCCTGGGTTTTGGCAGGTATATTAAAAAGTCTGAACAAAAGATCTATTCACAGTCCCGAAATAACCTCTCGATTAGGTTTTCAAACAAACAATTAAACAATCAATTAATTAATCAACTAATTATAAAGACTAGGAGAAAATAATAATAATAATAATAATAATGAGTATAAACTAAGTTGCAGCTGCAAGTAGCAGATTCACATCTGATTGAATTTCGAGACTGTCACAAAGCACTCAATGATGGAGTAATTTAGAAATTGCTCCTCAGAGTGAACACAATAAGTTGGGTAATAGTGACACAATGATTAATGTGACTAGAGGCATGTTGCCACATTAATACAGCAACAATGGAAAATACAGACAGGTTAAAGACGAACCTTGACCTGATCGATAGATATCAATCGATAAATATCTTTGATAGGTTTCTGGGAATCCGTAAGTTCCACTCCAAGTTGTGTAACATATGTACGAGTCTGTAATGTATCCCAAGATGGAACGGGGATTTCCCTCCGTCAACAGGTATTTTGTTCCGAGTATCCGCTTTCATCAGGTGGATTCCCAGTAGGTATCGAGAGGTAGCCGCAGTTAAAAAAGTACTCAATATGTTAGTAGAGTATGCATGCATGATCCCGTAAATCATAAGGGAGTCATGGGGGTTCTTATTGTCATACGCTGTCACTAGGGCATTTTTTTAAAACCTGGTGAAGCCCATTTTTTCTCCAAGTCTGATTACAGTAGATTTCTTTCAGAGAATCAAAGAGAATGAGAGAATGAAAGTGGGAAAGAGATATAGAGGAAGAATCGACCTCAGTACTAGACTGGTTCTTTTTTTATTGACCTCAAATGGATGAAAGGCAAAGTTGATCTCGGTGAGATTTGAACTCAGAGAGCAGTGAGCGGGAATGAATACCGCAAATCATTCTATCTGACATTCTAATGACTCTGCCAATTTGCTGGCTTTAGTAGTGTATTGGTATGTTTATTTTACATAGAAATAACTTCTACAGGAATGGAACTGTTTCGTTCATATGAAAATTAAAGAAGAAATAGAAAGATAGAAGAGAGTGAACAGGGGCAGAAACGAAAAAAGTTGGTCTGTTCATTTTGTCACCCCTTGGAAAACTGTATATATATGTATCATCATCATCATTATTTTATGTCCACTTTTCGCCGCTTGCAAGGGTGAGACAGGTCCTATTCAGCACAGCATCTCTCCACTTGTCACGGTCCTTCATCATCTCCACCATGAGCTTCAATGATCTGAGGTCAGCTCTCACTACCTCCGCCCATGTTTTTCGTGGTCTACCTGTACCACGTCTTCCTTCAACTGGCATTTCCTAGCACTTCTTCACCCATCAGTCATCTTCCATGCGCATCACAGTTCCATACCTTCGCAGTCTCCTCTCTCACACACTACAATCTATCTCTCTCAGACAGTTTCTCTCTCAATAAATCCATGCTCGGTCATTCACGCACATTGACATTGCATATCCAACGGAGCATGTTTGCTTCATTTCTCTCCAGCTGTCACATATCCTCTGCAGTTGCTGCTCATGTCTCACTACCATGCAGCATCGAGTTCCTCACACAGGCATCATATAACCGGCCTTTCGTACAGAGGGAGAAACCTTTCTTCATCAGCGGAGGAAGCAGCTCCCTAAACTTCTTCCAACCCATCCTTATTCTAGATACTATGGCCTCGGAACACCCCACTCCCATGCTAATCTGATCTCCTAGGTACCGGAAGCTATCAACCACTTCTATAGCATGTATATATATATATATTATAAATGTAAGCTATCGCCGTATTTTGACTAAAGAAATTATTTAGCCTGATAGTGGGGTTAAGAACCCTCGGAGAAATGGAAAAAGATGAGTATTGTGATAATTCGGGACACTAAGTACACCTGCATCATTCCGGACACATTTATCTCCAACACATTTATCATACATGTATATGTGTATATATATATATATATATATATATATATATATATATATATATATAAAAGTGGATGAATACTTCAACAGGCACTAAGTACTTGTAGAAATATGCAAGGTGTTTATGTCGGTAACAGCAATAGAACAGGTGATTATTTAAATCGTTTTTTAATTTATTTAGAGAATTGTTTGATAACCGCTTGCTCCGCTCTTTTTATATTGTTCTGGTATCTCAAATTAGTACCATCGAACCATAACTATTATAAACACCTTGCATATTTCTACAAGTACTTAGTGCCTGTTGAAGTATTCATCCACTTTTATAATTTTTCTCCTTATGTAGAGAACAAAACGTTGAATAATGCTACTAATTTTAGTGGCAGTATCAACACGTTTATAATAAACAGCTATTATCTGTGACCTGATTTTGCGTGTGTGTCATTTTAACGGCTTGACCGCATGCGTTGGGCAGGAAGCGAAATATTTACTTGCTGTAAGGCTGGCAACCTTATAGTATGGAAATAAGCTGTCTGAAGATCCATTTCTTTCCATTGGAAATTCTCTGGATTTCCAATTTTTGGAATGGTGAAACCGTCGGTAACAGCAATAGAACAGGTGATTATTTAAATCGTTTTTTAATTTATTTAGAGAATTGTTTGATAACCGCTTGCTCCGCTCTTTATATATATATATATATATATATATATATATATATATATATATATATATATATATATATATATATATATAGTAAGAATATTTTTGAGACAGCGAACGGGTTTCAAATTATTATAAACGTAAGCTATCGCCGTATTTTGACTAAAGAAATTAAAGAAATTAAAGATGAGTATTGACATACGTCAATACTCATCTTTTTCCATTTCTCCGAGGGTTCTTAACCCCATTATCTGGCTAAATAATTTCTTTAATTTCTTTAGTCAAAATACGGCGATAGCTTACATTTATAATAATTTGAAACCCGCTCGCTGTTTCGAAAATATTCTTACTATATATATATATATATATATATATATATATATATATATATATATATATATATATATATATACATGTATGATAAATGTGTTGGAAATAAATGTGTCCGGAATGATGCCGGTGTACTTAGTGTCACGAATTATCAAAAAAAGGAGGCCTGGAAATGTCATTATGAGAGACTGATGAATGTGGAGAACGAATAGGAGAGAGAGAAATTACCCTCAGTAGATCCGACAGAGGGACCAGCTATTGAGATTGACAAATATAGAGTTCAAGAGGCGATTAAGGAAATGAAAAATGGTAAGGCTGCTGGACCATCGGGGATAGTTGCTGAGATGCTGAAGGCATCAGGGACGTAGGCACTAAACTGGTTGCACACATCATCAATCTGGCTATATATGGTGGTGTCATACCCAAAGACTGGTGCAACAGTATTCTCATAAATTGTTACAAAGGTAAAGGGGATGCTCTGGAGAGGAGCAATTATAGGGGTATAAAACTGATAGATCAGGTTATGAAAGTGGCAGAAAGGATATTAGCACAACTAATTAGAGAAAGGGTCAAAGTAGATGAGATGCAGTTTGGTTTTGTGCCTGGGAAGAGTACAACAGATGCCCTCTTCTTGGTGAGACAATTACAAGAGAGGTTCTTAGAGAAAAATAAGCCACTATACTTAGCCTTTGTTGACCTAGAGAAGGCCTTTGATAGGGTTTCCCGATCTGTCATCTGGTGGTCCCTAAGGAAACTAGGTGTTGAGGAATGGCTTGTGAGGACAGTGCAAACTTTGTACAGAGGTACAGTCGGGGTAGGAATGGAGTTTAGTGAAGAATTCCAGATACAAGTAGGAGTACATCAAGATTCGGTTCTCAGCACGCTCTTGTTCATTATAGTCCTCCAAGCCATAACAGAGGAGTTTAAGACTGGCTGTCCATGGGAACTTCTCTATGCTGACGATCTGGTTCTTATAGCAGAATCAGTAGAGGAGCTAGAGAATAAATTCTGGCTATGGAAACAGCAGTTGGAAGCAAGAGGACTGAGAGTGAACCTAGCTAAGACAAAAGTGTTGATGAGTAGAAAAGAGGACAAAACTCTGATTCCGTCATGGAAATGGCCATGTTCGATATGCAGAAAAGGAACTGGCATAAATTCTATAAAATGCACACAATGCAGATCCTGGGAACACAAGAGATGTAGCGGGATAGCAGGCAAACTAACAGGTAGGGAGAAATACGTATGCAGTAGATGTACAGGGAAATTCGACAGTAGAAGTCGCATTGACAGACAATTTTTCAAATGCAGGCGGGTGCTATAGAAGTGGTGGATAGCTTCCGGTATCTAAGAGATCAGATTAGCATGGGAGGGGGTCCGAGGCCATAGTATCTAGAATAAAGACGGGTTGGAAAAAGTTTAGGGAGCTGCTTCCTCTGCTCACGAAGAAGGGTTTCTCCCTGTGTACGAAAGGCCGGTTATATGATGCCTGTGTGAGGAGCGCGATGCTGCATGGTAGTGAGACATGGGCAGCAACTGCAGAGGATATGCGACGGCTGGAGAGAAATGAGGCAAGCATGCTCCGTTGGATGTGCAGTGTCAATGTGCGTGAACGACTCCGCATGAATGTGTTGAGAGAGAAACTGTGTCTGAGAGGGATAGAATGTAGTGTGCGAGAGAGGAGACTGAGGTGGTATGGACATGTGATGCGCATGGAGGATGACTGATGGGTGAAGAAGTGCCAGGAAATGCCAGTTGAAGGAAGACGTGGTAGAGGTAGACCACGAAAAACATGGGCGAAGGTGGTGAGAACAGATCTCAGATCGCTGAAGCTCACGGTGGAGATGACGAAGGACCATGACAAGTGGAGAGATGCTGTGCTGAATAAGACCCGTCCCACCCTTGTAAGCAGGGAAGAGCGGACATAAAATGACGATGATGATGATGATGTATGTATGTATGTATGTATGTATGTATGTATGTATGTATGTATGTATGTATGTATATATATATATATATATATATATATATATATATATATATATATATATATATATATATATATATATATACATGTATGTATATATATATATATAATAATAATACTATTTATAGTTATGCATATACTATAAACAACTATAAACAGGAAAGGTCAGTAATTTCTACTACTTTATTACCAGTAAGAGAAATAACTCAATGTAAGAACATCAGTTGTTTTACAGAGCAGGAAAATAAATTGGACAATTATCAAAGTTGTGTTCAAATCATTTAATAGCTGACAATCGTTTCTTCCAAATTTTCGTTTGGAATCATCAGAGCATTATCAATGATTGTACATATAATTAACCTCCTATTCAACTGAACAATCATATAGATACATATATATTTATGTTGTGAACAACAGTTTCGTATTTATACGGTGTACTGGATGCGACATATATCAAACGAGAATTATACAATAATTCAAATTAAAAGCGCAGAGTGGAATACATGCAACAGATGATACAGAAGAATAGTCTAATAATTAAAGAGCCATTGAGAAAGAAGCATTGAGAGAGGAATAGTACATTAGCAGTACATATGCAGGCGTGTAGAAAGTGCACATGCGTTAGTCATATATATGAGAAGGAAATAAGCAAAGGCATTATGCATATATAGATAAATAAATACTGTATGGTAAGCAAATATGTTAATGTATTAAAGTCCATAGCGGATGTAATAAGTTGATAGTGTTCGAATTTGTGTGTGTTGAGAAAAACAAAGTTACTGCAGTCCTTTCCATTACATATGTTGAATTATATTTTAGTTAATTTTTATATTGAATTTTTAAAGTTAGTTAAAGCAATGGATTGTAAATTAGTCTTATTGTATTCTTATTCCTGGATTAGTGTTGTTCAACAGGTAGTTTTTCCAACGGTTTAATTTCCGGAAGTGAGTATGTGATCCAAGATTAAGGGGAGCTAATGCGTAAGGGGAGGTAACTGGCTAATAAATTCAATTATTTAAATTCTTTGCTCTAATACACAGTATAATGTGATACAAGTGAATCTCTATTACATAATGTTATATATTTATCTCTATTACATAATGTTATATATTTATACTTAATCTTAAATACAGTCTATTTTCCTATAATACATTAAAGGTCTCTTTAGATTGTTATCTATTCATTACTGGACAAGATATATGTTATGGAAAAATTGTATAGCTGTTTACATGACCAAGTAGTTATATCATTTTTGTAATAATATACATTATTGTGTTAAAAGTTAATCCCTTATATACAATGCTATTACTTTACGAATGTATATATACTTTATTATTATTATATTGTCTTAAAAGTAAATCCTTATATACATGCTATTAATTTAAATATTTAATTATAAATGTATATATAATTTATTATTACATATTACATTAAATGTGTCTATATAGTATATATACATTACTGTATATAATACACTTAAGCTATAGTAGTTATTATCAAAAGGTGGTAACTTTATGCTTAATTCTAGCAGTTATTGTAGAGTATAAGGTTAGAGATAAAAAGGATTTGTGTAGAGGAAAGAGCTGATCTAAGAGTGTGTTGCTGTGGGGGCTGATAAGTCCTAGATGTGAAGTGTTAATGGTGGTGATGAATTCAAATCTAACATTGTTGTATACTAGCAGCTAGGTTTAAAGTTATAGAACGAGTGTCGATAGTGGTGTTGGCATGAGGAAAATATCTCTGACTTTCTATTTAGGAGGTCTAGTTTCAAAAAGATTATAGTACGGGTCTCGAGAAGACAGAGATTACACAATTTATTCGGTAGTTTATACGATGTGGCCCTACCTACTACTTCCCATTGAAGTGTAAATGGTCTATTCCTAGTTTTTAGAGAGTGTATGTAGCTAGATAAAGAAGTGGAGTTGGCTAGATTGTGTTTTTTGAAAGAGTGGAGGTGCGAGTTGTATCTCGTCTTGAAGCAGTTCGAAGTAGAGCCAATATATGTTTTAGAAGAGTTGTTTGCGTTGACAGTGCATGAGTAGATGATGTCTTTGGTTAAGCAATTATTACCTAAGGGGCAAGTTCTATTAGTTCTACAGTTACATTTATTCTGGATGTTTGCTTGCTGGTTACTATGTTGTGTAGAAGTCTGGTTGCTAGGGTTAGCATTAGGGTAATGATGGTTGTCATTCCTATTGTTATTGATTTCATTAGTGCTATTACCATTATTACTATTATTACTACTATGGTTTACAGGTACTAAGTTTACCTCTTGTGTTTTAATTAGTTGGAAATATTTTTTAATCTTCCTTTTATTACTACTAGCTATATGGGACCTGTGACCCCAGACTCTTGACAGCCGATAAGCAGATAGCCACTATTGTCTCAAAAACCATATACACATCCTTCTAGCTATAGTATTCTTATAAATGCAAGCACTTCGAGAATTGAACGAGAGATAGTGCCCAAAACAGACCAAAGAAGAATTTAGTTACATATATATATATATATATATATATATATATATATATATATATATATATATATATATATATATATATATATATATATATATATGTGTGTGTGTGTGTGTGTGTGTGTGTGTGTGTGTGTGTGTGTGTGTGTGTGTGTGTGTGTGTGTGTGTGTGTGTGTGTGTGTGTGTGTGTTTGTGTATGTGTGTATAGCAGAAAACAAAATACTCTTTTTCAATCTTTTGCAGTAACGGATCAAACTCTGAGCCCTATTATTACAAAGTGAACTTTTTCACCACACAGCCATGCCATCACCAACAATAAGCTATTTCTACATTAGAAATATTTTGAAAAATATTTTATACTCTAATTCTATTGTCAACAAAAATATATCTAATATATTGTTTGGTGTATGACTACCATGTGGTCTTTTATTGTCTTAAGTCCTTTTGTTATCATATTTCTAAAGACTACATTTACAGTAACCAAACCAAATCTCTCTCAGTTTATACAATTAAAAAAAAAATTTCTTTAACCCTTTCATTATTGTTTCTAATGAGGGTGATAGATTGGCAGATAGTGTTGGACAACATGTTTTACAGTATATAGTTGTATCCTTTTATGTTTGTAAATTCAAATCCTGCTAAGGTTAGCTTTACCTTTCATCCTAACAGGGTCAATAAAATAAAGTACCAATAACACACTAGGGCCAGTTTAATCGACTACACCCCCCCCCCCCCCCCCCTCAATTGTTGACCTTGTGCCTAAATCAGAAACCATTATTATGTTTCTAAGGGCGGTGGATTGGCAGTATCAGTAGAGGGTCGGACGCCATGCTTTCCAGCATAGTTACGTCCCTTTACGATCTGAGTTCAAATCCCGCCGAGGTTGACTTTGCCTTTCATCCTTACGGGGTCGATAAAATAAAGTACCAGTAATGCATTGGATAATTGCTGGCCTTGTGCCTAAAGTAGAAACCATTATTATGTTTCTAATGTAAGACTGCTTATAATTTTCAAATATTTTTGAAAATATTCAAGAATTGGGAGAGATTTAGCAATATAAAGTGAAGGCAAATGGCTAAGTGGTTAAACAGTTGGATTCACAATCGTTGGGTTATTTTTAAAAACTGGAGAAGTTAAAACAGCTCAAAATACGGTAATTAATTATTTATCGGTTTTACGTCGACTTTTCTATACTGGCATACAGTGGGCGGGAGTTTTTGAAGCAAGGCTTTACAACCGCCCTCCCTTCCTGACACCAACCTGCTTAGACGCTTCTAACGACACGCAGCGATATGGTGTACCTATTCTAAACTGGATACATATATAATCTACTGTAGCTATGAACTTTCTCAAAGTTTAATCAGCTAAAAACACAAAACAAGAAAAACACAGCAAACAATAAATAAATAGTATTTTATACTTTCGTTTTATTCTCTTTCATTTTTGGTCTTCTCTTTATATACCTAAAGTGAAACAGTCCAACTTTCAGTAAGTAATTTTAAAGAACAAAAAGTATTGAATAAATAAAATTATGTCTTTTTGTTCATTTCTAACGTAATTAAAAATGGATTTTTCATTTTTTATAATTTGATTCTTAAGGACCTTGTTACATTCAAGTCTTTTTAAAAATGTTTATTATACATAAACATAAACATGTATTTATTAATGTACAGAAGTATACAATAACGAAAGTATTAACAAAAAATAAAAAAAAAACAGGAACAGATAAAAAAAAGTGGGGAGATGGTGGAGATAAAAATTAAATACAAAAGGAAAGCGAAGGGAGGGGGAACTCTACACTCTTAATTAAAGGTAAAGTCTGAAGCTCATCAGACCGGTGCTTATCCCCGGTTTCCGTGACATTAAGCGACTGTGAGTACAAGACTCACTCTAGACAAGACGCTGGTCTATCGCAGGATTACTCCCCAGCTACTACTGGTACCCACTTTCAGCTGTGTGTATTGAAGTAACGTGAAATGAGTGTTTTGTTCAAGAATAAAAGCAGCAGCCTGTCCAGGATTCGAACCGACGACATTACGACCGTACGTCATGCATCCTAACCATTAGGCATTGTGGCTTCACCCTTAGCTGGGTGGTATATTTCAGCTGCACCCCTGACAAGATGGCAAAAACATTTCCATGGACAACAGCCAGAGACACGTGTTGCTTCAACCAATCCACCTGAAGGGACTCGTTTCTCAGGCGGGATGCACTCGTCACGATTTGAGGGAGGAAAATGACAGTCCAGTATATCGTTACCTTTCGCTCCTCTGCGTTGCAGGCGGTGATGCCCAGGTTCAAGCGATGAGGTTCTCACAGGAGACTGTGTCACAATATGACATCTAACCTTCGCTGGGACGGGAAAAGGTTAATCATGTTTCGGTGTCCATCGTCACCGCAGCAAAGGCCGAATGGTTACAAAGGAGTTGTTTATTAACGACGTAAGGCAAGAAGTAGTGGCCACTTTTTAAAACCGTACAGAACATATCGTCAATGCATTAGATTTTATATTGCTAAAAAAAAATAAAATGAATTTTCCAATTTGTAAAAATATAAAAAAAATTAAAAAAAGACTTTCCCAAGCGGGGAATCGAACCCCGGCCGCCGCGGTGAGAGCGCGGAATCCTAACCACTAGACCACTTGGGATGTCGGTAGCAAGCTCCATATTTTATCTATATATACTATAACGACTGAGTAATTATAATTATTTATATTAAATATTTTTCTGTTTTAAATGTTTAAATTATAATTTTTAAGATGATTGGTTATGCATTATATTAAATAGGAAGAATGAAATGCTTTTTAGGCAACAAAGAAATCGTGTATCTATGTAGAGATCGTAGAGCTCACCTCACACTTTCGTTTCCTTTTTTTATGTAATTACGTTAATACCTCAAGCTTATAACTTTTCTTAAATAATGAATATTTTTTAATGAAATTTTGCAGATACATTTTAGATTACATACATTACGATTATAAGGATGAAACTCATAGTATGCTGACTTGCCTCAAATACTATTAGAGGTTCCCGCACTCTGTGTGCATGTGTCTATGCGACTCTGTAGCGTTTACACATGTTTTTGTGTTAAATTGCTATAGCCAGAATATTAATAAAATTCAGAGTTGTAAAAATGAAATTTAAGTTCGAGTATAAAATCTGATATCATCCTGATTAATAAATCGTCTTGATTAATATAATCGATTTGATTATATATTTTTAATCGAGATATTGTATATGTTATTTGTTCGTACGCCGCTTGCATTCTGTAAATGCTTGAATATATATATATACTGTATTACTATATATTTTTAAAGGATATCTTGTTTTATTAGAAAAGTATTTTCCATTTACTTATGTTGTATAAATAAAATTACAAACATAATGTTGGTAAATACAAATATAAACACATATAACAAATACAATTAGCTACTGCTAGAAACCTCACAAAAACAGCGCGCCAAAATATATGACCAGAGTGAAAGAAAGAAAAAAAAGGAAGAGGAGGACAAAATAGAAAGCTACCACTAATTCACAACCAAGTGCGACAATCGGCCGCTCATCACATGGGTCAACGGAATATTTTGAGGCAAGCTAATACGCTCGCAGCATTACAACGGGTGATGGCGAGACTAAGGCGGTGAAATAACCAGGCACCCTCACGAGTATCACCTGACACCTCAGTAGGGCGAGCCGCCAGCGACGACAAGCACTTCGCTGTCAGCGGCCCAATTTCACCAAACGTGTCGCATGCTACAAGATGGAATAAATAATTATTAGATAGATCCAGGTATTTCCGGTCAGCTGAAAAGTTCATAGGCTGATCAAGATTCTCTCATGGAATGACCAAATGAGGTTTAGTTTTCAACATATTCCTTGGAAAGAAACAACTCAGTTATTAATAAGAAGAGTTGAAATTAATGCATGCAGAATTTCACAGCTCTAACATCACTCCTTCATAGTCAGACAGTGAACCCTTAGCCTACCCTTGTGTGTGTGTGTATATATATATATATATATATATAAATATATATATATATAAATATATATATATATATACAGTTAGACGATTACTCACCAGAGTACTCGATACTTGGGTTAGTAGAGTGGGTAATATGAAATAACTCGGGACCCCGACGGCTGAGCTCCTGCCGTTTCAACAGTTCAGATCTAGCTGTTGAAACGGCAGGAGCTCAGCTGTCGGTCCCGTCCCAAATGTTTTAATAAATATATATATATGTATATTGTAATGTCTCAAATTTGTAGGTGGGATTGATGTAGGTCATTCTATATAAACACATCATAGAACATTCTGATATACAATAGAAATACCATTAAAAAAGGAAGTTGGAGAAGACCCACACACTCAATCACACGACAACAAGGGCTGCTGGAGTTTCCTCTCTAATAACTTGAGGCAAACCAACACACAGCATGTTCCTTGTTTCTACTTTGGCATAAGGCCAGCAATTCTGCAAGAAACAAGTTCCATTGGTCAGGCAGTCCATCTGCTGCCAACACCCTTTGTGTAGAGGGCTTATGGTACAGTGAACAGGTGTGGTCACATTTTGTCAGGCATGTCTTCCCACAGGGCGGTGGATTGGCAGTATCAGTAGAGAGTCGGAGGCCATGCTTTGCAGCATAGAGTTACGTCCCTTTTCGGTCTGAGTTCAAATCCCGCAGAGTTTAACATTGCCTTTCATCCTTACAGGGTTGATAAGATAAAGCACCAGTAATGCACTGGGGTAATTGCTGGCCTTGTGCCAAAAGTAGAAACAATTATTAATAAAACATAAAAATTACAAATAATCTCCAAAATTTTCTCACTGGTTGGCGACTGCTAACCTAGATCATAATTAGATAGGTTTTTGATTAGGTTAGCAGAAAGGAATAGCATAGAGTGTCCCCAATTTCAATGGAGTCGGGGGGTCTGAGACAGTAGTGGATTACAGTTGGTTTACTGTGATTCTTGGTGATTGATGTAGAGTGCTGTAAAAAACTGATAACAGCACCCAAGATTCAGAAAGCCATGGCTGACTGTATGAGGAGCAAATCAGCAAAAGATTTTGGCCAAGGGGCTAGCAATGAGGTTCCTGCTTGTTGTTAATAATCTGGTAGGTGAGGCACAGACATGCACAATCCCGACCAGGTCCATACATGACCACCTCCACTTCATACTATACATATAGAAATATATATATATATATATATTACAAAATCATCAGTATTTGTGTATATAAGTGTATCTCTTTATCTATCTATGTATCTAAAGAGATAGATAGAAACAGATATATATATATATCTTGTCTTTAATGCGTAGAAATATTCATGATCCCCAGCAGACAACTGATGAAGGAACATTTTCTCCCGGTCGTGCTTTCCTCTTATTTATAAGTACACCTTATCCAGCAACTACACAACCCCTGTTTTTTCTCTTTATATATATATATGTGTGTGTATGTAAAAGGTAAACAGAAATAACAACACAATTGGTACAGTATATGGAAGGTATATATTAGGTTAACGCTTGATATAGCAGGAAGAGGGTCTTAATGTTTCGGACGCTAGTCCTTCGTGAGAAGAAAGAATGAGAAATAAAATAGATTAAGGGGACGGGCGGGTGGAATTGGAAAAAATGTCTTTAGATAAAAATAATAGGTCCATTCATGTTGACATCTCTTATATACATATAGTGCAGATAATTAGGTTGTTTATCAGTGAAGGTTACATTGTAACATTATGAGGATGAACTGGTTTAAACAGCCTAAAAGCACTTCATATCAGTAATGTGTCCCCAGTGAAACGTTGGTGGTTAGGTGTGATAGAGTTCCCCAATTTACAAATCCATCATTCTAATGAGGAGTAGCTGTGTGAAAGAACAATCCTTTCCCTCCTCCAATCCCAAAACATCAGTGAATTCCATCATCAAAATCTCTCACAAATGATCCCTAGACGAAGCCAGACCTACAAATCTATCGACAAAATTGTTGACGAGGACGATGCTGTTCATTATCCTGTTAAATTTCTCAGCAATCTGGAACAGTCTGTTAGGCTTCCACACAACCTTGAATTGAAGAAGAGTACAGTCACCAGGCTTCTCAGAAACCTGGATCAGCCATGATTGTACAATGGGACATGTATGGTTATGACTGAACTACAATCTCACTTTATCAAAGCCAAAATCTTCACTGGATGTGGTAAAAGAGACATTGTATCTATACCTAGAATGCCACTAATACCAACAGATGTCGCTTTTTATTTTGAATGATTGCAATTCCCAGTAAGAGTCAATTGGCAATGAACATTAACAAGTTCCAAGATCAGACCCAGCAAGTTGTTGGTTTTCATCAAAAAGAGGGCTGTTTCTCACATGGTCAATTGTATATTGGTTATTCCAGAACAGGAAGCCTCCACAAACTCTTAATATATGCTCCAAAGAAACAAGTTAAAAACATTGTATATATTGAATTCTGTAAATGCTTTATAATTTTTGTAGAATACACTTTTGTATTATTTTCTTTATTACTTTCTGTATTTAGATATTCTAACTAAATTTTTAAAATTATGTTATGCAATATTTAAATATTTTTTAACATTTTTTAGTTTAAGGAAAATGGACATTATGACAAATAACAATAGGTGCCTCATGAATAGATTTGAGCATAGTAAAGACCAGGGTGAAGACCAGGAGGTCGCTATTATATATATATGTGTGTATGTGGGATGGGGTTTAGATATAGTTATATATCTATTCATCTCTCTATATACTACTAAAACTCTGTGATTGTGTGCTTGTCTGTAATTTAATACAGCCAAAACGGCACATAATGGGAAAATACTTTGAAAGGAGGTTGCCACTGAAATGGGAATACAAATGGAATAAAACAAGTTTCATGTAAATTGGAGCACGGGTTTCCAAGATATGGGGTTTTTCCGGGTACGTTCATAAATATAGAGAGAAAGATAGAGAGAAAGAGATAGTGGTTGTGAAATGAGAGAGAGAGAGAGAGAGAGAGAGAGAGAGAGAAGTGATGTCAAAGAGTCAAACACAGCATTACTGTATCTAACTCAAAATTTGTGACTGGATATTAAATCATATGTATCATATAATGTGTTAGAACAGGATGTGTGTAACTAGGAATAGTTTCTAAGTGTGTGTGTGTCTATATATATATATATCATCATCATCATCATCATTTTACGTCCACTTTTTTCCTGCTTGGAAGGGTGGGGCAGGAACTGATTCTGGCTTGATTTCTACAGCTGGATGCCCTTCCTAACACCAACCTCATTTACAGTGAGTGGTGGGTGCTTTTTTGCCGTGGCACCTCTACGACCACTTTGCAGTGGAATGATAGGGACCCCAGTCCCTATCATCTCATTTCTACAGCTGAGTAATGTGAAATAAAGTGTCTTGCTCAAGGAAACAACACATCACTCGGTCTGAGAATTGAAATCACAAATGTGTATATATATATATATAAATATCTATGTGTGTGTGTGTGCCTGTGTATATGTGTGTGTGTCTGTGACCAGTATATATAGGTCACAGACACCCATATATATATATACACACACACACACACATATATATATATGGGCCTTCCAATTTAATTTTACATTATATACATGTCTGTGTATATTTTAATTATTTAAAAATTATTTTTAAGTGAACATAATTTTTAAAAAATATTTTCAAGTGAACATGACCCAATGGGTCACAGGTGGTCTAGTATATTCTAATCATAAGCTAATAATGAATTTTGATTGCTAGAAATAGCAGTCAATTGCTGTTTTAACCACCAGTGCTATTCTGGTAACATACTAATTGTGGGTGACTTCAATCTCCCCTGTATTTATTGATTTACAAACAGTTTGAAGCCAGGTATTTCCACCTCAACCCCTGACAGAGCAGCTTTAGAGTAACTTTTTACCTTTATGGATGAGCTTTTCCAATACCAACTTGTGTTCGAACAAACAAAACATTTTGGATCTAGTGTTTAGGAACCACACTAACAATATCCACTATACTGCTGTGGAAAAAAACTCTTCTTTCAGATTATGACATGGTTCTCTGATTCCATCAGCCAAAAGTTAAAACCATTGTCCTCTCTCCAGCCCATCCATTTGATAAAATGGATCTTCATAATGCAAACTGTGATGCAATCACTAATGATCTTTGACATGTCAACAGGTCATTCAAACACACAAAACCTACACCAAAATCAAAATATCTTGGTGGCAGATATTTGTAGATACTGTTATAAATATATGTACAAAACATGCCCAATCAAGATCTGTGAACAAAACTAAGTGCCTAGTAATAGGAAAAAAACATTATTAGAACATTAAAAAGAATTACCAAAAAGAAAGAAAAAAATAATCAACCAACTAAAATACTGCCAGCAGCAACACATCCATTTGACTGTTATCACATTGCTCAAATAAAAAAAATATAACCTCCAATAATGCATGAAGACGATCATCAATAATCAAAGAATTAGCTGAGGAGGACTGGACCATTGAGATAATTAAACTAAATCTCAAAGTATTCTTTTCTTATGCTAAAAAGTACAAGATTGCTGTCTTCTTTGTTGGCTCTCAGGCTGATGAAAATAACATTCACCATGATGATGCTAAAATGATGGCTGAGATACTGCAGAAACAATACAGCTCTGTTTTTCGCAATCCTGATATGACTGATCTGGACAGTATCAGTGATGTTAACCCCCAACACATCATATCTAACATAACATTCGGCACCCCTGTTATCTTAACATCAATAAACAAAATTAAGTACAACTCAGCAATAGGCCCCAATAGGTTTCCTGATAGTGCCCCAAAGGAGTATCTACATCAACTTGCATCCTCTCCAGCTAATCTCTGGAGGAACGTACTGGATGTAGGTTATATCTCTGAACATTTTCTATCCAAGTCTGTTGGCCCAGTTTTCAAAAAGTTAAACAAGTCCCTTGAAATTAATTACCATCCAATTTCACTCACCTCTGATACCATTAAAGTATTTGAGAGGGTGGTGTGACCATGAATAACTGACTTCCTCAAAAGCAACAATCTGCTGAACTGCAACCAGCATGGGTTCTGTGATGGCAAAAACTGCTTAACACAACTTCTGCATTACTTTGATGGCATCCTTAAGGCTTTGGGAGAGGGCTCCAACACTTATGTTATATACCTTGATTCCAGCAAGGCTTTTGGTAGGGTTGACTACAGCATTCTGTTGAAGAAACTATCTAACATTGGAATCTGTGGAAAACTACTACAGTGGATTAAGTGCTGTCTGGTGAACAAAATGTTGTGATCGAAGGAATACAACCAAACCCAGCCAAAGTCAGCAGTGGCATTCCACAGGGTACTGTTGGGCCCACTTTTCTTCATTATTTACATCAATGACACTATAGACCAGGGGTCAGCAACCTTTTGGAGAGAGAGGGCCAAACAGCTATGCAGTGTCATGGAGGAGGGCCATGTTATTAAATATGTAAATAAATTTTCTGGAGGTTTAAAGCAAAACAAGGAATTTAATATAATTTTATTTTAACAAGGCCTCTTATGGAATAACAAAAAAAGAAAGAAAAAAAAAAAACTACAAACACATTCAACAAAACAAAAAGAAAATTCCTTATTTTACTGCAGGAATAACAGAAAAACAACTACTATCACAATCAACAAAAAAAAAAAGAAGCAAATTCCTTGCTACAAACGAAATACAGTTAGAAATGGTAAATTATTTAATGAGACTTGTTTCTGCTTATTGTGCGATAACTTCTCCACATCAGGTGAAATATTTGTTGATGACAGGAGCAAAACATCATCCAGGTGGTCGTCATGCAACCTTGTTCTTAAATGACTTTTAGTATATTTCATTTTGGAAAAAAGTTGTTCACATGCATATGTACTTCCAAATAATGATATCATCAGTTTTGCGTTAGTCAAGATGTTTTTATATTTTCCACTTGGCAATATATATTTCTTGTAGAAGTCAGCAGTGGAAATTTCGATTTCAAAGATTCGTCGCAATGTAAGTCAATTAACTCCAACTGATATTCTTCTGTCACTTGCTCCACATCTGTTTCGTAAGGAGTACCAAATAACTTAAATAGAGTTCCATATTGCCGGAAGTATCAAAATGAGAGGAAAACTCGCTTCTCAAATCCTAATAGAGCTCACAAAGATGTCTGGTATTATATCTCTCTTGTGACTTTGGAGCCTTGGGAAATGAGAGTAGTTTCCTTTTTGAAGTTGTGATTCCCACAGTCGAAGTTTTCTCTCAAAAGCAGTAATTTGACCAAACATCTCAAATACAACCTTGTTCTTTCCTTGAAGCTCAAGATTTAAAGTGTTCATGTGGGTCGTGATGTCCACTAAAAAAGCTAACTTGACAACCTGCTGTGGATCCTGAAAGTAAGAATTATCTTGATCTTTGCTCTCTAAAAAAAGAAATCTCTTCTCTCAATGCATATACTCGTTCTATCATTTTTCCGAGGCTAAGCCATCGAACTCTGCTTCAATTTGTTTTAGAAATTCTTGAAACTGGCAGTGATTTAGTCCTCTTGACAGTATAAAATTCACTGTTTTCACGACCACTGCCATGATGTCCTTAAAATTCAGTGAATTTGCACATAATGCTTCTTGATGAATAATGCAATGAAGTTTGATTAGTTTTTGATCAATACCGATGTGGTTTTGGAGCAATGCAACAAATCCTTTTTTCTCTCGAACCATTGCTGGTGCTCCATCTGTGATTACTCCAGAAAGCTTTGATAAATCCAGATTCATTTCGGTAATCCATTTTATTATGCTTTCCAAAATATCTGCTCCAGTGCTAGTGTCCTTCATAGGAATCAATTGTACAAATTCTTTCACAATATCAAATGTTGGTGTTACACCCCTCACAAACACTGCAAGTTGACAAGTATCTTTAATATCTGTGGTTTCATCGATAGCAATGGAATAATACTCCAGATTATTTAAAATGACCCCCAAGCCACTTCTGACATTTGCTGCCAGCTCTTCAATTCACCTTGTTACTGTTCTTGCCGATAAGCTGATCGCAGAAAATAATTCCCTTTTTTTCTGGACAAACAACATCTGCTACCTTCAACCTTCAACAATAATTCTTTGATGAAATCTCCATCAGTAAAAGGTTTCATCCTTTCTGCAATTAGTTTTGACACCTCGTAGCTAGCACGAGTTTTTCGGTCACTTTCTTCAACTTTTCTAGTGGAAAAGGATGATTGCTTTGTTACATTATTTCTCAGCCGTGCAACTTCGTTTACTCGTGCTTTTCCAGTAAAACTGTTGTAATGATTATGACGAATTTCATAGTGCCGTTTAATATTTGAAACTTTCTTCACAATGGTTTCTTGACAAATTAAGCAAACACATTTTCCGAAGTGCTCAATGAAAAAATAGCTAAGTGTACAGCCATCGGTAAAAGTTCGGCACTCCAAATCCACTTTTCTTTTCTTAGCTTCCATGGTCTTGTTTTTGTTCAAACAAAAAAGATTTATGGAAAGGAAAAAGAACAAAAAGTATAATAACCAGAATGAAGAAATAAGAAACAATGAAAACAAATGTAAATGCAAATACAGTAATGTGATAAAATAGGATAATTGTGAATAAATTATATAAAACCAGGTTTCTAACGACGTTGTTAGATCAGGGTTGCCATTTGTTTTTTAAACCACTTTTGGCCTAATTCTAATAATAATAATTCACACAATTTATCACAAATAATTAAATAAACGTTATTATCGAATAAAAATACCTACTGTATAGTTGTTATACCACCAGCCACAAACTCAAATGAAAATACTCTGGGGAGGAGGGAACAAAGTAATTTTTCCAAGGACAGCTTTACCTTGTGCCGGGGGGCACAGGTAAAGTCAGGCAAACGAAGACGACAATAATTCACGAGTGATTTTATTGAATGACAATATGGGTATAAAAGCGAGTCTAGTCGCTGAGGAAAATGCATACTTCCAGCCAACATTTGTGTTTGTTGACTGGAACAAGAACACATACATGAAATCACAGGAAATAATAATACAGGTGATATAATGCTTGGCGGAAAGCCCAGAAAAAGATGGATAAGAGGAAATAATAATAAATGGAAAATATAATAAAGGTATCTGTAAATATATACGGTATGAGCAGCGATTTGTGATGGGTATCAGGTCGGCACAACCTTGAAGTGAACTACTGTATCTGTATTCGATACTAATTAGATAATTAGTGTCCAGTGTAAGATGGCGGGCCGGACAAAAATCACTCAAGGGTCGAATGTGGCCCGCAGGCTGGGGGTTGCTGACCCCTGCTATAGACGTTATCAAGCACAGCAAAATGAGAATCTTTGCAGATGATTCCAAGCTTCAGAAAGTCATCAATGGAGTGGAACACTGGACATGACTTCAGGATCTACTTGCTGTTATCCAATGGGGAAAAAAAAACAAAAAAACAATATGCTACTAAACGAGGATAAATTTCAGTTAATCCACTTTGGAAAAGTGGATGCACTTAAGTTACCATATTCTCTTCCCTTAGGTGAAAACCTTGACACATCCAACAACACTGGAGACTTTGGAGTAATTGTTGATAGCAACTTAAACTGGAGTACCCACATAAATAACAAAGTTGACATGGCTTGCAAGATCTATTCTTCATTTCTTAGAACTTTCCCATCTAGAGATATTCACACCTTTGCCTGGTTTCACCTTGAATATTGTTGTCCACTGTGGACTCCCACATGAAATAAAGTATTATGAAAATTAAAGCACCCCAGTGGTCAATTACAAAAAAAAAAAGACATCGTGTAAGGCCTTGACTATTGGGGTCGACTGGAAAAACTCAAACTCTACTTTCTCCAATGCTGCCTTGAGCACTACATAATTTGTATTCCATCAACATTGCCCAAATGATGTTGATATCACCTTTAAAATCCACCCAAAACTTGGTCCCATGCTATCTGCCCACTTCAAAAGTCGGCTTTGTATTTCATAACAAAATAACTATTTGACCTCAACTGCTTTTGCTCTTTCTGAAAACAAAACGTAAAGAGCAAGAAGAAATATCAAAAAGTAGTCTGCCTGAAGAAGAAATATCAAAAAGTAGTCTGCCTGATGCCCTAACAATTCTGCCAATCCAACACCTTTGGTTATTCCAGCCCCTTAACCTTGCTATTAACCATGACAATACTGCGTCTGTGTGATTGGATGTGAGCCATTTTTTCTTTGTCTATTAGGCGAGCTCGTAAATGTATTCGTCTTGATATATAATCGTTTTGAAAATTTAGTTACTTCCCTTTAATATTAAAAAACAAAAAACAAAAAAATCAACCTTTTACCAAAACAGCGAGCAAATATCGAAATTGAAAAAAAAGTTAAGATGTTTAAAATATATCACTTTATTTGATTATGTCCATTTACCAGTCGGAAATAAATCGATAAAGGAGTAGATGAAGTCACTGTAGAGAGTAGTGAGGACCCGTTTGTAGAAACGTTTTGAGTTCGAGTGTACTCCCAAAGTGGTATTGCCACTCGAGCAGTTATAAAATATATTATTAGAAGCCCATGCAAAGATGGATGGATGGATGCCTTGTTCTTAAAATATACCTGGTGTGTGGCCAGATCTTACCTTTAGCCTTAGTCGGTTAATTTTTAAAATTTACAATTATATAAATAACATTACAAATTGTTTATAATTCTTACAGAATGAAAATAAACAAATAATATATACAATACTTAATTACATAAATATTTCACATTAAAATATCATCTTTATTGTGTAAACTCTATTCTAATAATATACATAAGCATATGAATAAGTTTAGAATAGAATAACATAACAAATATGTTTTAAATATATCCATAAATAACATTACAAATGCTTAGATAACATTTATAAATTGCTCGCGATTTTTTCAGAAGGATATATTCCTTTAATATGGCAATATTAAAGGAAATGTAAAGGAAGAGATGAACAACCGAGCCAACACTAGAGCAAAAGAAAGCAGCGTCGCGGGAAGCCAGCACACTCGCAGTGATGGCAAGGCTGGAACAACCAGCGAGCTCGCCTAATAGAGGTAACTGGCGAATCCCGCGAGGGCGCTTGGTTGTTCCCGCGCATTAGCCTCGCCATCACCTGAGGCAACGCTGTAAGTGTGCTGGTTTGCCTAAAAAATCATTAGAGAGGTTGCCAAGTACTCCTCGCGACGCTGCTGTCTTTTGCTTTGGTGTTGGCTCCGTTGTTCACCTCTTCCTTTGAAACTAAACAAATAGTATATACACTACTTAATTACATAAATATTCCACATTAAAATATATATTCAAAACGAAAGAAAATATATTATAATCATGATGTTCCACAGAATTCATGGAACCTTATAAATATAACACAAAAATATATAATCAAAGCGGAAAAACTAAATTAATGTTTATAAAAATTTTTTTTTTCGCAATTCTTAGTTGTAAAAATAATATTGTATTCTTTTAGAAAATCTATGACATTATCCTGATTGGTATTATTTATTGACAATATGAAATTAGAATGCATGATAAACAATTTTGCGGGTTTATGTTTGTTACCAACATTAATCTAAAGTATTCAATAACTGGAAACATCAACGAACAGTACTATACATAACAATAAAAGTATTAAACAAAACAGCTTGTAGCAAGAGTTGCCTCCCTTGTTGTGACGATCACATCACTAATAGATTAACGCTCTCTAGACAGGAAGTAGCTGGAGTTACTTCCCGTTGGGGTGGCAGAACCCTTTTTGTCACTTCCGTCTTGAGACCCTATAAAAGGGATACTCAGAGCGATCTCTCTCTCATTTGCCCTTTCGGCTGCTGGCCTTCGGCCAGGCGCGTTCGCCGAGTCTCTACTCTCTGGCAACCCTAACATGGTCACTTGCGAGCTAACTTCAAAACGGTAACAAATAACTTTACTTCATATTTCATCTACTCTTGACATGTCAACAATTCTATACTACATAACTTGAACTTGTTAATTAAACTTTATATACACAACTGAGACTTTTGTTATATTCATACACACCAGTATTTTGTAATAAGTGGTGACCCCGAGAAAAAAATGATAGGATCTGGTGTTGTGTGAATATATATATAAAAAAATTAATTAGCAGTATCCCATTTTCGTTGGAATGTGTCGACCAACATTTCGAATACGCAGCAAACTTTATTAACGAACTAAGAAAAATACTCAGACACAGAAACGAACACACGCACGTGTGAAATTCTCGTTCAGACAGACTCTTCTTCTCTCACCTAACGTGATATTTTTTTTCGGACTAAGAAATCCCTCCGACCTCCTTAGACAAGGATTTCTCTCTGCATACACTGTCTTATAACGAACACATCAGAAAAGAAATTTTTTCTCAGCAAGCAAAATAAACATAAAATTTTGCCTTTCACGCACGTGTCGCACATCAACTATGTGTCGCATTTCACTGGATGTATATATATGTTTTTCGTTTCTTCTTACAACGAACACTTAAAAAAAAAAAGAAAAAGAAATTTGATTTTTTTTTTTTTTTACACATTTCAACATGAACATTTACTTTCGCTGAATCTCAACTATTGCTTATTCTTTCCGCCAAGCTTTTTTCATCGTTCACAAAAAAGTTGAACTCGCTATATTTGTTATACCAAGTGAAGCCTTTCTTTCTATTTTATCCTATTATGACGTTCACACACGAGTTTTTCAAAATGGCTGCCAACAACTTTGTTTCGGCACGTGTGGGCAGCACACATCTCGACTCACTGAGATATCACACACCTAGGATAATGTTTCTTGCCAAGGATTCTCCAGCCTTAAGCTATATTCTCCTATTTGCCGGTTTAAAAATTTACCACGTAAATTTGCCGTTGAAAACTGCGCATTTATTCAGAATGCTTATTTTTTTGGTCGCTGGCCTCTTGACCCTTCCAGGTCAACGCATTCTCAACATCGACCATCAACTTTGGCTGTTATTTCTAGCACTTTGCGCAACTCATTTTTTCTGGGAAAAATTTTACTGAGAATTTAAACATCGAATACGCTCACTCCGCGAGACAACAACATCATCAACAACAACACAGCTTCATCAACAACCAAAACCAGCAGAACAAGCCAGAGAATTTATTTTTGCAGCACTCTTCCTGTGAGAAAATCCACAGACCAGACCAGAGACCACCTGCATACATTCTCTGGAGGACACACTTTCTTTCCTGCTGTCATGTGATTGCACACCTGTGAACTGTATTTTGAACATTTGAACTTTGACCTCTTCTTTTACTTTGATTACATTGTATCTTTGAGTGATGGATAGATAGATGTCCAGTCGTTCTATGGCCAAGAGCGGTTGGCTACCTTGATATCTATCATTGATTTATGCATGCATATATTTTGCTGTTTTCCCTTTATTGCAAACGTTATTTTCTTCGTAATTTTCATGCCTGGACTTTGGTGTTACAACATGCTCGCCATCTTACTTCATACATGGTTCATTCGATTTTTATGTTTTAAAAATCTGGCGGGAGATGATGTAGCAAGAGTTGCCTCCCTTGTTGTGACGATCACATCACTAATAGATTAACGCTCTCTAGACAGGAAGTAGCTGGAGTTACTTCTCGTTGGGGTGGCAGAACCCTTTTTGTCACTTCCGTCTTGAGACCCTATAAAAGGGATACTCAAAGCGATCTCTCTCTCATTTGCCCTTTCGGCTGCTGGCCTTCGGCCAGGCGCGTTCGCCGAGTCTCTACTCTCTGGCAACCCTAACATGGTCTCTTGCGAGCTAACTTCAAAACGGTAACAAATAACTTTACTTCATATTTCATCTACTCTTGACATGTCAACAATTCTATACTACATAACTTCAACTTGTTAATTAAACTTTATATACACAACTGAGACTTTTGTTATATTCATACACACCAGTATTTTGTAATAAACTAATAAATATTTTTTAATTTCATCAACATTATCGTAATCTACACAATGTATCTCTGTAAAATTTTATTTTGAATGTGCATTATTTAGACCAGGGGCGTGCAACAGGCGGCCCACTGGCCACAATATGACCCACCAGACCAGTCAGAGTGGCCCGCGATGACCGTTTTTAATTTTTACCTTGTAGGCTTATTTAGAATATATTTCGTAACCGTAATACAATTTTCTGTTAGTTGACCTAAAGGGCTTCACTGATAGGGTTATGTGTGTTATAATTTACCTGTTCCATGTTATGGAAAGAGGTTGTGGTGAATCTTTGGAATAGTGCTTAATAAATATTGATGGCCTTAATAGTTGTTCCAATGTTCAAAAGGGGCCGCCAATGGAATATGTTGCACACTCCTGGTTTAGACAGTTAAGGACGGTGGATTGACAGTATCGCCAGTGTAGGACATGCTTTGCGACCTGAGTTACGGCCCTTTACGTTCTGAGTTCAACTCCCGCCGAGGTTAGCTTTGCCTTTCATCTTTACGGAGTTGATAAAATAAAGTACCAGTAATGCATTGGGTAGATTTCCTCTCTCCCAAAAACGTTCCGCCGTGTGCTTAAATCAGAAACCATAATTAAGAAAGTTATGAGTAAAAAAAAAAAAAATTGTGAGTGACGACGCATGGCTTTGTGGTTAAGTTATTGGACTCACGGTCGTAAGGTCATGAATTCGATTCCTGGACCTGGCAGCCAGTTGTGTTCTTAAGCGAAATGTTCTATTTGTGTTGTTTCTTCTGCCAGGAATTGCAAGACCAAGGGAAACATGGATTCCTTAGCTCGATATAACGATCAACTCCTTTCTTCTTATGAGTTAACAAAATCGGAGGTAGTGATGGTAGGACACTGAACTGTTAGTTCAGTAGGACACTAATGTTAGTTCTCACTAGCCTATGACCTGTACATATATCTGGCGATTGACATAGTTACTGTTCAGTTGGTCAAAATACACTTGTTGTGCAGTCAGTACTGGACTTACTTGTTAGCTAAATAAGCTATAGCTTAGGGCCATACACCCTAAGGGGCCTCATTTAAAAAAATATATTTTAATCTATTCTTTAACACAACACACACACACATTATTTATTATTTATCATTAACATTAATATCGAAAATAATAATTATTTCTACTTTTGGTACAAGGCCAAATTACCCAGTGCATTATTGGTACTTTATTTCATCGACCCCGTAAGGATGAAAGGCAAAGTTAACCTCGGCGGTATTTGAACTCAGAATGGCAAGGACCCTAACTCTATGCGTCAAAGCATGGCGTCCGACCCTCTACCGATACTGCCATCCACCGTCGAAAATAATAATAATAATTGTTTCTACTTTAGGCACAAAGCCAGCAATTATCCCAGTGTATTACTGGTACTTCATTTTATCGACCCCGTAAGGTTGAAAGGCAAAGTTAACCTCGGCGGGATTTGAACTCAGATCATAAAGGGCCGTAACTCTATGCTGCAAAGCATGGCGTCCGACTTCCTAGCGATACTGCCAAAAATAATAATTGTTTATATTTTGACACAAGGCCAGCAATTAACCCAGTGTATTACTGGTACTTCATTTTATCGACCCCGTAAGGTTGAAAGGCAAAGTTAACCTCGGCGGGATTTGAATTCAGATCATAAAGGGCCGTAATTCTATGTTGCAAAGCATGGCGTCTGACCCTCTACCGATACTGCCAATCCACTGCCAAAAATAATAATTGTTTCTACTTTTGGCACAAGGCCAGCAATTATCCCAGTGCATTACTGGTACTTTATTTTATCAACCCCGTAAGGATGAAAGTCAAAGTTAACCTCGGCGGGATTAGAATGTATAATTATTAACAATTTTTTTACTCGAATTTTTTTTTAGAGTAGGTCCTCAAATTACATATAGCTTAAGGCTCCAGCAGGTGAAAGTCCGATGCTGTGTGTAATATATGCTTAAGATGATCTCTATATTAACGTCACAACTTTCTTAATGCATATTTTTTAATGACATTTTGCAGATACGTTTTTCCAGCGTGTAGATTACGTTGATGTCGATGAAATTAAGATTCCCCCCGCCCCCAAACCCTTACATTTTTAAATAGTTTTGTTGGTTAGTACTTTCGGGTCTCGAATAATGCTCCCTCCAGCTTATTAGTTTTTCAGGTTCCCCCACCCCTCGCGCTTATTACATTTTATTAATCTATCTCCGGCGAAATTTTATTTTAAGTGGTAGCATTCCTGCGACAATTAATTTTCTTTAGACGTTAAAAAACATTATACATGATAAAAACAAAAGAACATTACAAGAAAATGTATCCATAATAAAATAAATAGGATTGGTTGGAGTCTCAATATGTAAACTAAACGACTAATTCTGGTTTATAAAAAAAATCAAGGGAGACAACCTAGAAAAAATATCGATTTTCCAACCCACCCCGCTTATTCCCCCTTATTATTTGGGATCTGAGAGTATTAATTAACCATACATCCATCCTATTTTTCTAATGAAAGACACTGCCTATGTGGTTGAAATAATTTTGCAAACAATCAAGAATTTTGAAAAGTTTACTGCATTACATATATAACTTTCTCATTATTATGTATCTACTGATATTGGCAGTGGATTGCCAGTATCGGTAGGGCATCGGACACCATGCTTCACAACATGGAGTTACGACCCTTTACGTTCTGATTTCAAATCCCGCCGAGGTATGAAATAAGGTTCCAATCACACACTGGGTCGATGTAATCGACTTTTCCCCCTCCCTTAAAATTGTTGGTCTTGTGCCTAAAGCAGAAACCATTATTGGTGTTTGGAACATAACTTAACAAAGGTTCAGTCAGTTTTGTATAATAAGAACCCGGGCCGCTTTCAGGCGATTCGATATTAAAAGCATTGTTCTGAAATCGCCACGTCTATATATATATTCAATTTTACTACGTGCGCGTACGCACACACACACACGCACACACACACACACCCTCACACACAGTTAGATGCGAATCAATGTGAACAAACTGGAATAACTGGAGAAGAATAAATATTTGAGTGTTTATGGGAGAGGGGAGATATGAGAAGTGGGAGGGAAAATCGAACCTACATCACGTTTATCAATTACTCCCGTATATTCTCATTATTATACTACTTCCTACCGTTTTGTTCTGTTTACATTACTAATTTCATTCATAATTTTATATAAATATTTATTCCCGTGGCCTAGCTGGGCCGGATTTAATGAGGGACACACACACAAAGAGGGCAAATGCCCCGGGCCCTCCTGTAGGGCACCACAAACGACAGCTGTATCAATTTATTTGTGCCCTCTGCTGGGCTTTTTAGTTTAGAATGGTTCGATTTTTTAAAATTTAATACCTGTATGTACAACTTTTCGATTCCATTCTTCCCACACCCTGGATGCTGCGGTTAGGACGAAAGCCACAGCTTCTGCAGCAGAGCGGAGTAAGACCCTCAAATACTCTGATTTGTCGGCCAGCTACATTTTTCAGCCTGTGGCTTTCGAGACGTTTGGGAGAGTCGGACCGCTGACTGCGAGGTTTCTCTCTTCACTGGCGGCTCGCCTAGTAGAGGGAACTGTCGAATCTCGCGAGGGCGCTTGGTTGTTCCAGCGCATCAGCCTCGCCATCACCCGAGGCAACGCTGTGAGTGTGCTAACTTGCCTAAAAAAACCCATTAGAGAGGTTGCCTGGCACTCCTGCTGTCTTTTGCTCTGGTGTTGGCTCGGTTGTTCACCTCTTCCTTTACGTTTTCTTCAATATTGCAACATTAAAAGAATATATCTTTCTGAAAAAACCGCGAGCAATTTATAAATGTTATCTAAGCATTTGTAATGTTATTTATGTATATATTTAAAACATATTTGTTATGTTATTCTACTGTAAATTTATTTATATGCTTTGTATAATAAAATATAAATACGTTACTAAACTGACTTTGATCTGTAAAGTAGGGGGTTTGCTGTGTATTCTAATTTTTTGTGTATGAAGCCCCCCCCCCCCCCCCCCGATTTAAATCCGACCCTGATCGTGAGTTCGATTCACAACAGTGTTGTGTCCTTGAGCATGGCACTTTTATTTCACGTTGCTCCAACCTACTCAAGCTAGCAAAAATGTGTTATACCAATAATTCGAAAGCCTTATCCTATTCTGAGTCACGCTGAATCTCCCTCAGAACTGCGTTAACCCTTTAGCATTTACATTACTCTCTATATATATACTATTGTATTTTTGTGGTAAAGGCTTTATCTTACATAATTATCTCACATAATATCGAATCTACAAGATTTTGATGTTATTTATTTTAAGAACAATACCTTAACGTCAGTATGAGCGGCCAGTTACGGCCGGTTTGAACAGATAGGGGTGTGAGCATTTTGGCCGGATACAACCGGTCTAAAGGGTTAAGGGTACACGTGTCTGTGGGATGCTCAGCTACTTGCTGGCTGTTCCGTTGATCGTATCAACGAGAACAGTCGTCATCGCAACCGACGGAATATCATTTTTTTATTTTTTATTCCCGAACAACACCTGAGTGACACCAATTTCTTTGTTTTACACTAACACCTGAGTCTCCCACTCGATAGGTAGGTAACTGCTAAGATAAAAAAAATGTGACTGACTAATGAAAACAAACAAAAATAAAACAAAAAATAATTTCTCCAGCGTCCCCACCTCAGGGAATATCTATTTACTGTACACAGAATATGATACTGTGTGCGTGTGTATATATATATATATATATATATATATATATATATATATATATATATATATATATATATATATATATATATATATATATTTATATATGTTTATATATATTTATATATGTATATATGTGTGTGTGTGTGTGTATGTGAGTATGTGTGTGTGTATATGTGTATATATGCATACGCATAAGTTCACAGACATATATGAATGTAATATATATCAATATATATATATATATGTATATCTATATATATATATATATATATAAATATCAATATATATATATATATATATGTAATTATATATATATATTTATGTATGTACGTGTATGTGTGTGTGTCTCTCTCTCGTCCCCTCTCTCTCTCTCTGTATATATATATATATTAGTTCATTGGTTCTGCATATAAAAGGAAATGAGTCCTTCGTCTCAGACGACAAAAACACCTACCACCACCACCATCACCACCACTACAAACACCTACCACCACCACCACCACCACTACCACCATCACCACCACCACCATCACCACACACCACTACTATTACTATTAATCTTATCACTATGGGTACATCAACAATTAACTTCTGTGAGTGATTGTTCGACCTGCTAAAAATAGCAGCCACATTTCTCTCAAATTACTCCCTACCGCCTGTACATGGGAAAGAGAAAGAAAGGCACTGTCACGGTTTTTGATCAGATGTCTGCTCGATATGTGCGGACTTCGAGTTAAATAACAAATTAAACTACTGTAACTATTACTAATACCTCCGCTACTAATACAACTACCATGTTTATTCTATTATAAGACCTACTTTAATAAGTGTTTCTACTTTTTGGCACAAGGCCAGCAAATTACCCAGTGCATTACTGGTATTTTATTTTATCGACCCCCCCCCCCCGTAAGGATGAAAGGCAAAGTTAACCTCGGCGAGATTTGAACTCAGAATGGCAAGGGCCGTAACTCTATGCGTCAAATCATGGCGTCCGACCCTCTACCGATACTGCCAATCCAACGCTGTAGACCTACTTTAATAATAAACCCTAACGCATTTTTGCGAAAAAAAAATTAACATAAAAATAATATAAAACGCAGATTTCCCGAGTCTTGCTGATTACTAATATCATAAATTCTTTCAATGATATTGTTTGTAACTCTACCTTTTATTTTTGATATCTATATAATGATACTTTTATCAAAACTCTTGGCTGTTATTTTTTGTATAAAACTATAAGCCCCATCCCTAGTCCTAGTGTCTTTTTTTAAAGGAAAATTATTACCATCCTCCGGGGAAACCTCATTTGCTTACCACATGGAGAGATGGGGAGGGTGAGAGAGATGGAGGCGATGACAGTGGGGGGTTCGGCTCTTCCACGTTCGGACCATGTCCTTATGGTTGTGTTCATCAAGCCCCACTGCAGTAACGAAATATATGTAAAAATAATTAAAGACCTGTCTTATAATAGGTGAAACACGGTACTACTATTTATGTTGCAAGTCAACAAGGTAGCCTCTTCCTAAACGTTTATGCTGCTAAAAACAACAACCAAATCATATTCTATCCATTTAAAAGAACACATTGGATAAGTCTGTATATATAAAAAAAGGCTAGTCATTGACGGAAGCCTTTCATCACAAGATTTTTAAACAGAAACATAGGTTTGTTAAACAACAACATAGGTTTGTTTAACAACAACATAGGTTTGTTTAACTATTTATGTTACCACAATTACCATAACTACCACTATCACCACTACCACCACGACTATGTATTTCATCAGCATAATTTACTACCACCATCGCCATCAGTCAGCCCCACCATGTACTACTACTACCACCACCACCACTACTACTATTACTACTACTACTACAACTACCACCACTACTACCACCACTACTACTACTACTACTACTACTACTGGTACTGCTGCTGCTGCTGCTGCTACTGCTACTACTACTACCACTACCACTACTACTACTACTACTACTACTACTACTAACGTTCTTTTCACACCACACCTATAAATAGCCTTATCATGTTACACTTCCATTTTACCTGCTGTAAAAGTTTTTATTTTTGATGCATTGACTGATTGCAAGCTGTAGTCCCCCCCCCTCTTTCTATCCCCTGCACATGGATGATTCTAACTATTCTTTCTTGTATTATAGATGTATATGAATACTTATTACATGCGACTCAGTGGTTAGGGTAACGAACTTTACGACTCAGTGGAGCTTAGTCTTTCATTTCATACAGTTCCAGTCGATTTCGGCTGAATATTTTTCTATGAGTTGCTAACTCTACGTTCAATCTTTCCCCGTTTCTGGTGGAAGACTGTGAATGGTTTCCTACAACCCTTCTCACCAGTATATGAGTTGTTAGCCATACGTTCAATCTTTCCCCGTTTCTGGTGGAAGACTGTGAATGGTTTCCTACAACCCTTCTCACCAGTATATGAGTTGTTAGCCATACGTTCAATCTTTCCTCGTTTCTGGTGGAAGACAGTGTGAATGGTTTCCTACAACCCTTCTCACCAGTATATGAGTTGTTAGCCATACGTTCAATCTTTCCCCGTTTCTGGTGGAAGACAGTGTGAATGGTTTCCTACAACCCTTCTCACCAGTATATGAGTTGTTAGCCATACGTTCAATCTTTCCCCGTTTCTGGTGGAAGACAGTGTGAATGGTTTCCTACACCCTTCTCACCAGTATATGAGTTGTTAGCCATACGTTCAATCTTTCCCCGTTTCTGGTGGAAAGCAGTGTGAATGGTATCCTACAAGCCTTCTCACCAGTAATTATTTTAACGTGCATTTCACCTCTAATTTAGTGCTTTGTGCCAATCTGAGAAATTGGTAGTATCGGTAGGATTGTCACCTGCCGAGACCCTAATCTGTATGAAATTTGAGGCCCATACGGTTAAAAAAAAATTAAATATTGTTATTTTTTGGGGCGGTGGATTGGCAGTATCGGTAGAGCAAATCATGCCGAGGATAACTTTGCCTTTCATCTTTACGGGGTTAATAAAATAAAGTTCCAGTAACACAGTGGTGTCGATTTAATCGACTTTTCCCTTCCCCAAAATTGTTTGCCTTTTGCCTTAATGAGAAACCATTATTTGTGGATTGGCAGTATAAGTAGAGAGTCGGACGCCATGCTTTCCAGCATAGTTACGCCCTTTTACAATCTGAGTTCAAATCCCGCCGAGGTTAACTTTGCCTTTCATCCTTACGGGGTCGATAAAATAAAGTACCAGTAATGTACTGGGTATTTGCTGGCCTTGCGCCAAATGTAGAAACAATTTTTTGTTATATTAATGTTAATAATAAAGAATGAAGAACATGTATATATATATTATATACGAGGGGGGATTAAAAAGTTCGCGGAATTTTATCGTAGTAAGAAAAAAAAGGTTAAAACAATATTAAACATGTCAGAACATTGTCACTGGGTGTTTACCTTGCTATTAGTCACTTGCAGTCAGTTATGCATGGACTATTGTACAGTACTGACACAGTTTGAAAAAATCTTTTTGGAACAATGGAAAATATTTATTTTGAGATAAGATCGAATATCAAGTTTCTGGTGAAACTCAAATGGAAAGGGACACAGATTATGGAGGCTTTAATTAAAGTTTACGGTACTACTGCTCCAAAGAAAACTGCTGTCTACAAGTGGATTCAGCGATTCAAACAAGGGAGAGACGACCTTGAAGACGATCATCGCAGTGGAAGACGAGGAACATAAAAAAATGACCAAACGTTGAGGCTGCTCAGACTTTAATTGAAGAAGATCGAAGAATAACAGTTAATCAGTTAGCTAAGTCCCTAGACATTTCATATGGTTCGGCAAATTCAATTCTGCACGATAATTTGGGACAAAGCAAGCTTTCAGTGCGATGGGTCCCAAAAGCATTGCGCCCTGATCAGCTGATTCTTTGAAGTGATCTGTCTTTGGCGATATTAAACAAAATTGACCACAATCATTACCGGAGATCTACCAGTATGATCCTGAATCCAAACAGCAGTCACAACAGTGGCTTCCACGTGGATCATTGGGGCCAATCAAGTTCAAATCTCAAACGTCGGATAAAAAAGTGATGGCCACCATTTTCTCGGATTCAGATGGGGTGATACTAATAGATTATCTTGAAGGTCAAATAACTGTGACAAGAGCTTACTATGCAAATGTTTTAAGGAAACTGAAAGAGGCATTAGTCAAGAAACGAAAAGGGAAACTTCATGGTGGGATCTTGTTTCACCATGACAATGCACCAGCGCATTCTGCGCGGGTTGCAAAAGAAGCTCTTCGAGAATTTCGATGGGAAGTGCTTCCTCACCCGCTTTATAGTCCAGATTTAGCCCCATCAGACTTTTTCCTCTTTCCAAAACTCAAAGAAATGCTAAAAGGAACCTGTTTTAGTGGTGTTGAAGAAGCTAAAAACACTGCCAACACATGACTTCGAACAAGGCCTTCAACTTTCTTTAGAGACGGCTTACGAAGCTGGAAGCATCGCCTTGTGAAGTGTATTGACCTGGATGGCAACTATGCAGAAAAATAAATTGAAGGTAAATCATATTTTTTGAAAAATAGAATATTTTCTGAAAAATTCCGCGAACTTTTTGATCACCACCTCGTATATATATACCGGCGCCGAAGACGCTTCGTCCTTGAGGATGCACTCTAATTTTGACAACCACAAATTTGAAAAAAAATAATAAACAACCTTTGGCCTCCAGGGCACATGGTAGATTATGGAGACTTATTTTAGGGAAAAAGTAACGTCTTCGACGCCAGGAAATCTGGTTTATATGTGTATATATATATTGGCAACATGACCCTCCCAAAGTATAACAATATATATATATATATAATATATATATATATATATATTCTTTATTCCTGTATATATATATATATATATATATATATATATATATATATATATAGAGAGAGAGAGAGAGAGAGAGAGAGAGAGAATAAGTAAAAGCGAAGTAGTTTCAGATGTTCAAGTCCTTTAATAATAATGCTGTGATATATATTTCAATGACGACACTGGCCACACTGGTCTGTGTGCGAGTCTCGTGACATCATCAGACAGCTTGTTACATAATAAGGTTATGTTTCCGAGGCAATCCAAGTTGAATCGACATGGGAACGGACGAAGTGTGTGCTTTTGGGTTCTTCATCCGTTCCCCCGTGAGTACCAATTCACCCCCACCTGTCTGCGCAGGCGCATGTCCGAAGGAAGTAGACCATTAGCTACCGCAGATTTCAACGAAATTCGCTTAGTCAGTTCACCCTCTCAGCCAAACAATGACCCATTTAGGCCTGTACCATAGTTTACTGCTACCCGTATATATATATATATATATATATATATATATATATATATATATATATATATATATATATATATTTCCAGCTACCTCATTGTTTCCCTCGTCTGACCCTCTAGTATTCCTTTTCTCACTTACATTCGCTGGGGCAAGACGTGTCTATTCACTCGCCCACACGCTCTTGAACTTAAGTTCTCTTATCACTGTGGTCTTGGATTTTCTTACCTAAAGTTGTTCGTACATTGTTCCGTTTGTTATTTTTTTTCGCTGTTTTCTCTTTTCTTCCTTTTTCCCTTCTATTTTCCTTCCCTCCCTCCTCCGTTTTCCCAATAACTTACCCAGTTATTGAACGCTCTGGGCGGTAGATATATTGTCTTTAAAGCATGGAGATATCCGAGACCCCCCAGTAGACAACTGATGAAGAAACCCCCCTCCCGTTCTTGCTTTCTTCTTATTCTCACTCCATTTTAAGCTATATATATATATATATATATATATATGTATATATATATATATATATATATATATATATATATATATATATATGTATATATATATATATGTATATATATATATGTGTGTATATATATATATATATATATATATATATATACATATATACACACACAGGGTGTCCCCCAAAATGTATGCACACTTCAAGAATATTCTAATAAGTATGTGGTATGTGTATAATTTCTGATGATTTAGTTTTAAAGAATGAAAACTAATGATAGAATAAAAAATATATTTTTCAAAATGAGACTCCTGCGAGTATGTGGCCTTGAGTTATAGCTAATTTAGCTTTTAGGTCAGTCCACCACTGTTTGTGATAATGGAACAGTCCGATCTATGAGTCATTTACTGATTCTTCTATAATTGTTGAATTCTTGTTGTTGTCTAGGTAGGTAGTTTGAGTAATAATACAAACAAGATGCAGCGTTGCATAAAATGGTGGAATGATTTGATATAGACAGGAAATAATGGTTTTTAATTTAGGAAGAAGGCCAGCGATTTCGGGGAAAGAGCAAGGTCAATTGAATCAACCTCAATATTTTTACTGGTATAAAGTCTGCGGGGTGCGTTTTATCATGTTACCATCATGAGTGCCGCTCTGTAAATCTCTGATTATTATCTGATTACAATCCTAAGCGTGGACTCTTTCGGCCTCCACCCGCTTTCTTGTCGCCACAGTGCCGACCGCCTTCCACGCCATGCTGCCCTCAACGAGGTCATAAAGCATGGCTTGGACGCTGCAGGCTTCCCTTCCAAACTCGAGCCGGTGGGGCTGTACCGAGGGGACGGCAAAAGGCCAGATGGCATGACCATCTTCCCGTTCCGCGGTGGCAAACCCCTCGTCTGGGATGCCACTTGCACCGACAGTTTCTCCAGCCGCAACCCGGTGTAGTCGGGCTGAGGAGGCCAAACTCTTCGAATACCGGTCGCTCTCCGACAGGTTTGAGGTTTTACCCTTGGCAGTGGAGACTTCTGGTGTCATCAGTCCTAGGGATACCGCTCTACTCACCACCATAGGCGCTGAGCTGGCCAGCCTCGGGTGTGAGCCTCCCGAGCTGGAATAGCTTTTCCAGCGAATCTCCCTTGCCGTACTCCGGGGAAACGCCTTCTCCATTCTGTCTGCCGGGGCTGTGGGGAGGCCACCAATATGATTGATTGACTGACTTGTCATTTTATCAGTCAGATGTTTTTAGGCATCACCCAGTTAATTATGATTCATTCTGTGCTGTAGATATAATTATACTGTGTATAGATGAGTTTGTATAAAATTGATTCAAAGTTGATCATTCAATTACATAAATAATCTCATTGTATCAATTAACACTCACTCCTATATTAATTTATTTGCTATTGAACTATGTTGTTGCTCTAATGGTAAATAAAAATATTCATCTCAGTGATTATTATCTGATTACAATCCTAAGCAAGATGACAAGTAATCACGTAGACTGCAGGTTTCACTTCAAAATTTCCCTCTCTTAGAAGAATGTCATAACAACAGCTCGGCGTCCTTCATTCCTAGTGGACATACTGCGTGTCCTGACACCAACCGGGAGGGTTTTTGAGTTCTCGTCCCTCGCACAGATGGGTTGTCATAATCATGATTAAGGAGTCTTATCTACCCCGGTTTCGAAAGCAGAGTGACCCTTCTCCTAGACGGATTGCCACCCAAGTCTCTCTCTCTCTCTCCCCCTCACTCACTCTCTCTATCTGTGCCAGGCCACCTCGCATCAACAGAAGTTTGGTAAATACATTTAAATAATACTTTTGCAAGCAAACACTCATACACATCACACCTGATATACAGCATCACACAATTCAACTGTGGTTAGTTGTTCTTCATGTATTGTCGTATAACTTCTTCAACGAAAGTTATATTTAGTAAATTAGTAACATAGCGGCTTTGTGTTATTGTGGTCGATATATTTTATTTCTTATGTGATCAAGGTAAATCACTTACCCAAGGATTCATCATCATCATCATCGTCATCATAACGAACACTTATTTACTTGCACACCTGTATTCTCTGCTCACACTGTATCAAACACAGCGATCTTTCGCCTACATTCTACACAACAGTGACCATACAACTAAGCAACCCAAGTGAGTACACACAGCAACCGAATCAACACCACAACTCACCACCATCCAGTTCCAGCATCAATAACACTTGAAGCAGTTAAGTAAAATAATTGTTTCTACTTTTTGCACAAGGCCAGCAATTATTCCAGTGCATTACTGGTACTTTATTTTATCGACCCCGTAAGGATGAAAGGCAAAGTTAACCTCGGCGGGATTTGAACTCAGATCGTAAATGCCCGTAACTCCATGCTGCAAAGCATGGCGTCCAACCCTCTAACGATACTGCCAAGCCAATAAGTAAAATAATGATAATAGTTATTATTTGTATTTGTAGTTTGTATCTTTTGTATCAACAGAGGTCACCAATATATCAGACATTAGATAGTCACCAGTTTAGCTGTTAAATAATATTAACGACAATATGTAGTTTTTGTAACAGGGAAGGTATAATTTATTAACAAAGGTTAACGTGAGAAGAGCTCGCATGAGCTGGGCTGGCGTGCCAAAACAAATGAATAAACGAATTAAGATTGCAGAAGGCACGGTCTACTGGCTGAGGTGTTGGCCAGGCCCGTGGTTAAATTGTTGTTTTACATATTGGCTAATAGTTGCGGGACAAAAGAAAAATTGGTCTTTACCTTTCCACAGTTGAAATTTAAAAAAAATGAATTTATTAAAAGTAGCGGGAAAGTCTCGGTTTGGGCAGAAGTTGAAAATACATATCCGTGCGCGGCTCAGGATTGGCCTGACTTAGCCAAATCACGCACGGACAGTCTATCAATGCGCCAAATGAAAGTAGCTTGCTACACACTCAATAATAGGACCCGCCATATATATGAAGTCAGTTTTGTCATATCATTTGTCACACTGAATAGCAACTTTATGCAATCTTAGTCTCCAATTTAATGTAACGTTGTGACCAGACTTTAATTTCCAGTCCACCAAAGGCTTTTGCTGGAATGTGACATTGTCGGTGCGTAAACACTCTCAATTATCAGGAATCAACATTTTAGCCGGAGCCGGAAATTCTTGGATACAGTCCAGGTTTGAGTTTTTAATTGTAAAACCAGCACTTTAATCTCTCCTTTGCCCTTCAGGCAAACCTTTCCAAAAGAAAGTGTAACCGGCTTTTCAGTAAGTTCCCCATCTCCAAGTGGACGCGTCTCAGATAATGCAGCGACGTCCAGATCATAGCACAGCAATTAATGTTGTGCGACGTTCTACTCTATCATACTTATTGTTGTCTAAGAGAGTACAAACATTCCAGCAAGAAAACTTCATACTCACCTTCGGTTTCTTCTGTGGTTGATTGTTTGTATTTGTCACAGTAGCAGGGCAGCGACCAGGCCCAGGTTGTGGCATCCTAGGGCACCTGCCGAGCCGGACATGTTCTTCAGAAGATCCTAAGCCCTTTCTGCCATTGACTGACTTTGTTTGAGGCATTTCAATTAGAATTATGGATGCATTTTTAGGTTACTGCCATCCCCCGTTTATGATCTTAAATAACGAGGAAAGTGTACAAGAAGTACCTATGCTAAATATTATTTTTAAAGTGGATGTAGCTTGCACAACACTACCCCAACGTTTTGGTGCATGAAGTTGCTATTCATTGTGACAAATAGCATAACAAGACTGAATACTTCATGAATCTCAAGTTTTACATTGTAGTTCCTCTTCTAGGTAGATCACTAACCAAGGTTACGGAACTACTACACCCCACAAAAAATTAAAGGTTAAAAGGTAAAAATGATTAAAATGTATTAAAAAAAAAGGTGAAAGATAAAAGATAAAAGACATACCCATATAAATATATATATAAAAACACAAAAGTATATACATCTGTACAGGTGTGAGGCTTGCGAGCTGGAATGGCTCTTCCAGCGCATCTCCTTTACCATCCCCCGGGGAAACGCCTTTTCCATTCTGTCCGCCGGGGCTGTGGGGAGGCCAGCTCGTGGGACCCCATACGGAGAGATGGCGATGGTAAGAGAGATGGAGGCGACAGTGCCTTGTGAGTTTGACTCATTCTCCCTAGGGACTTTAGCCAAAATGTACTTTATGATCTTTGATGTCAGCCTATACAATTATATTTGATTGGA
>OZ024742.1:130336511-130376511 GCA_964016885.1 Eledone cirrhosa
GCACTTGTCATCACATGGTACCATGGGCCCAGCACTATGTGTCAATAATTGTCACAAGTGTAGTGTTTGTACCAGAGTTTTCAAGTCGCTGGCTGGACTAAAAAGTCACACTCGTTCAGCTCATCGGTAGGAGTTCTCCTACATGGCTATAAAGTAGTGGCCGTACTCGAAAACGAGTTGGCAACCACCATATATAAAAGTTTATCCCGAGTTCAATCGGGGGTAACCAGAGTAAGTAAGGTACTCAATACAAAGCAGAGTATAAATATTTAATATAGAAAGGCTTCTACAGGACTAGAACGGTTTCATTCGGTAGAAATCATCAGGAAGACTTCCTGATGATTTCTACCGAATGAAACAGTTCTAGTCCTGAAGAAGCCTTTCTATATTAAATATATATATATATATATGGAATAGAATGAAACGAAATTTCATTTCTCACTCTTAGTACGGGACTTACTTAAATGTAAGTATGTATACGTACATACATATATCTATACAGATGTACAGTAGTATGTATATATATACATACATGCACACATATATATATATGCACGTATCGGTTTACCGAACATTATAATGCTCGGTTTGTTTGTGTGTCAGTGTTGAACAAAAAGGTGACGTGGTTGCCTAAACACTGTACAGCGTAATTCTGGCTGTTTGTTTGTTTACAAACAAACCGAGCATTATAATAATTTTGAATCACCCTCAATAAAATATTATTTCCACTAATTTGTCTTGGTTGCCCTTGAAATATATATAATAAAATAATTATGGTTTTATAAATATAGTTTCCATTTATTAATATATTGTATATATATATATATATGTGTATACACACACACACACACACACACACACACACACACACACACACACACACACACACACACACACACACACACACACACATACACACACATACACACACGTGTGTATGTGTTTGTGTGTGCGTGCGAGTGTATATATGTGTGTGCGTGTGTATATATTTGTGTATGTGTGTGTGTGTGTGTGTGTGTTAAGTGGGGAAGAGCAAAGAACACGAAACAATAGGGAGGCGATGAAAAAGAATAAAAAATGTGTGTTTCATTTACTTGGCAGCTTTATAAGGGACAAGGCATTCTGAGACTGGAGAGATTTATACTGTAGAAATGGTTGCCCCTTTTCAGAGGTAGCCATTACCCAGAAATATTAATAATACAAGCCACAGTAACTGTCATAAAATAATATACTAATAAACAAATAGTAGAAATATTTTTCTAAACTGGGTTACAAATTGGTTGTTAGTTGTAAAGTAATACGTTTGTACGAGCGCCTGTATAGTTATGTGTATGTATGCATACACCTGTATCTCTATATATGTATATATATATATATATATATATATATATAGTTTAATAAATAAACAGAGAACCAAAAACAGAAAAAACGAAGAGGCAATACAAACGATATTAGTATTAGTTTCACGCTTGAGAGGGGGGGGGGACGTTTCGGGCATAAGCCCTTCATCAGGAGAAAAGTGGGTAGTAAGAGAGTTCCAAGGGTATGTGGGGGAGTGGTGGAAAGACATTTAAAAAAAGTGGGGGGAGAGGGGGAAGGAAACATTTTTTTTTGAGAGTAAAGGAAATAAAAAAAAAATAAAGATAAAAATAAAAATAAACAAGTGGTGAAAAAAAATATATATATATAAAAATAAATTAACGGAGTCATAAACTCGCGTTGGTCCCTGTTATCTTAAGTTTTCTTAGAATTGTATGGAAAGTATTCACTTAACACGCACGCTGATGAACCTGGGTGTTTCTTTCCATTCACTAATCTTTTGGCGAAAGTTTGTATGTGTGCGATATATAGTTATAAAGGTGGGTAAATTCATTCTGATTTTATTTTTAATTATTATGCATCTACCTCACTTTTCTTAGTTTATAGATTCCATACACTGGTGGTTGTCCCTGTACATTGATAAACACACACCCTCTCTCGTGTAATAGTAATAATAATAAATGTGAAGACTAAAATCCAAAGAGGGCTCGATAAGGATAAATATATATCAAATATATAAGAACCCTAGAGCAAATATTTATTAAAATAACAGATTAAAGCTTAAGCAAAGAATCGCTGCTTTCACCCTTAACGGGATCTTCTGAAGATCCCGTTAATAGTAATTAATAGAATTAGTAATTAATAGTAATTAATAGTAATTAATAGAAAAAGATAATCCATAATACAATTCTTCAATAGCTACAACCTTAAGTTAGAAATAGAGAATAACTATAAAATTGTTAACTTTTTAGACGTAACATTAAACCTTAACACAGGGCTCTACTATCCATTCCATAAAATTAATGAGAATCTAAACTATATAAGTTTTAACTCTAATCATCCTAGATCTATCAAGAACACTATTGTTAATTCTATCCAACAACGTATTTCACGCATCTCCGCTAATAAAAACATTTTTGTCGATAAGGCAGAATATTATAATGAAGCTTTAAATATAGCAGGCTATATAAATAAGATTAAATACATCGACAACAGTAATAAGGCAAATAACCCTACTATTAATTATAATTATAATAAAAAATCTAACTTAAACTCTAAAACTAACAGAAGAAATAGAACTAGAAATATTATTTGGTACTCACCCCCATTCTCATTAAGCGTTAAAACACCTTTAGCAAAGCTATTCTTTAAAGCACTAGACAAATGTTTCCCTAAAACCCACAGATACCACTCAATCTTTAACAGACATACTATAAAACTACCTTACTCTACTACTATGAACATAGCACAGAATATAAATAGAATCAATAATAGAAATTTAAACCATAACCAAAATAGCAGTAATATCTCTAGCAATATCCAACATAATACTACCGTTCTGAATAAAAACAACTCCGCAAAATGTAACTGCAGAATTAAATTAAACTGTCCTTTACAAAATAAGTGTTTAGATAAGGACGTGGTCTATAAATGTACAGTCAAAACCAGTGATAATATATTTAACTATGTAGGTGCAACTTCTACGGAATTTAAAAGTCGCTGGAATAATCACAAATGCTCTTTCCAAAGATTTGATAAAAAATCTTCAACTTCTCTTTCAAACTTGATATGGAACTTAAAATGCAATAATATGGACTAATCTTTAACTTGGGAAATAGTTTATAAAGTACCCTCATACTGTAACACGAATTTATCTGGATTTTGCAAATTGTGTGTTGAGGAAATTTTTTTCATACTTAAATGTAAGAACTCTATTAATATAAGGACGAATTTATTTAGTTCTTGTAGACATCGCCTGAATTCAACATTTAGAACTATATATAAATTATAATTACACTTATAATATTTCTACTTATTTCCATAACAATCTTATCCACTTGGTTTTAATATATTGATATCTCTAAATCATATCTATAACATTTGCTATAATTTCACTTCTTAAAGTTTCTTAAAATATATACATATATCATTCTAATTTTTTAATTTTAATTTTAATTTTAATTTCAATTGTAATTTTAATCTTAATAATTTTTAATTTTTTATTTTTTATTTCTTTAATTTTTTAAAATCTATTTAAAAAAATTACTTATTTTTTAAAATTTACTTATCTCTTATAAATTTTTTTAAATTAAATTTTCCCGAATTTTTTATATTTTTTCAATATCTTTTATTAGATTTATAACCACTAACTAATTCTGGCTAAATATATCTTTCAACATTTATACTTATTTTGACAAAATAGTCTCATACTAACGAATAAATAAACAAAACTGGAGTTTTTCCGTATCTTCCCATTTTAAAATATATAAATATTCTTATTAACTCAGTTAACTTAATTTAATTTAACTTAACTTAATTTTTACTTACATTAAATATAAAACCAATATCCCCCATAACTCATTAAAACAATTATCTATAACACGATATACCATCTATTCATTTATTTATCTATTTATCCATTTATCTATTTATTTATTTATTTATATATTTATTTTTCTATTTATTTTTTTATCTATTCTTCTATCTATTTATTTCTCTATCTACTTATAACAGTAAATATTATATTAGAAAATATTTTTAACAACTAATTAATCGTAAATACACGTACCATTAGATATATACTTAGAATATATTCCCCCAAATTAACGTTATATGAGTTTTATTCATCTTCTTGTTAATTTCTTCTCTCTATCTCTCTCGTAATATTTTTTTATTTTTTCTCTCTCTCTTTCAACAGTATCATTTAAATAAACGGTTGTTTTTCAATTATTTACATATTCATTTGCATATTAACACATAAGTTTGAATAATCCCTAATATATTTCCACTATCCAGTGGATTTCCAACCGATAAGGTATGATTTTCATGGGTTTGTCTCTATTTATAAAACAAACTTTGTATTTTATCTGATGAAAGCGCACCAATGTTGTCTTGGTTGCCCTTGAAATATATATAATAAAATAAATATGGTTTTATAAATATAGTTTCCATTTATTTAATATCATTGAATATTTACTACAGTAAATTGTTGAGTGCTCTAAATCAGTTATAAACATTTATATTTGTCGGACTTCCAACAAATTAAATACCACTTCTACTTTACACACACACACACACACACACACACACACATATATATATATATATATATATATATATATATATATATATATATACACCCTTTTTGTTCTTGTTCATAAGCTGACATACGTACGTACATTTGAACCTAAAACACACTTATATGTTATAAACTAAAAGGTGGAAGCAGGTGTGTTCTTCACTCCATCCTTCTTTCTTCCTCTGATTATAAACCACTCTTCTTTTCCTTTCTTTCTTTTTTTTTTTTACACGTTTCTCTAATTATGCTCTTCGATCGACTATTGAATGAATTCTGAATCACCTCATCTCAAAAGGAGAGCCGCTACGTGTTCGTTCGACATGCTAGAAATGGCAACAACATATTTCGAATATTAAACACTATTGTTGTAGAGTGTAAAGGACAATGCCTATGACGTTTTCGGCGTAACTAGGGAAAATAGAGTCTATGGCAAGCAGTGAAATTGGGCCCCATCCCAAACATCTGACGTCCATTTTTCCATAAAGTCCAAGTTACGTCCCCCTGCAAGTGGGGCTCATGACACGTGCCATGTCCTAGTTACGCCTAAGTCCTCCACCTACCCCCCACTCTCCTGAGCGTGAATCTAATAAACATTTGTCGTACTGCCTCTCTGTTCTGTCCCTGTTCAATTTTTTATTATATATAATATATATATATATATATATATATATATATATATATATATATATAGGAAATTGTTCAAGACCCCGACGGAAGAGCTCAAGCCGTTTCGACGGCTATTTCTGGACTAATATATATATATATATATATATATACAAAGATCGGAATTAAGAGTATTCCGCAGTTCACTGTAATAATAATAATAACAGTATTAGCTCAAAGAAGAATAGAGAATTTCCTTCTGAGCTCAAATGCAAGTATATATACTTATATATATATATACGATGATTTCTCACGAATGAAACAGTTCTAGTCCTGTAGAAGCTCTTTTATATTAAAACCTTTATACTCTGCTATGTATTGAGTACCTTACTTACTGTGGTTACCTCCGATTCAACCGGGAATAACTTATATATATATATATATATATATATATATATATATATATATATATATATATATATATATATAGTCCGGCATTTTGTAGTTTGCCAATAATTCCTAGCAATAGGCATAAGGCCAGAAAATTGAGGTGGGAAATGTTAGTCGATTATATCGACCTCAGTATTTGATTGGTACATAATTTTATCGATCTCGAAAGAATGAAAAGCAGAGTTGACCTTGTAAAGAGTAAGGCATTTTTTGGACAATCTAATGACGCTACCGACTCACTGTTCTTGTCATAAATAATTGTTTCTTTAGTGAGAATAGGCAGTATAAATGCAGGCGGCTTGGGGTCGTCTTGGAAGCTTGACCACTGAACATAGATGTGGTGGCCATCAGCGATTCTTCGCACTCATTATCGACGGCTACGCGGTGTATGCATCTCCAAACCGTCCGGGATCTGTGGGTAGAGTTGCAATGCTGTTTCGGAAAGGCTTAAATCTCATGATACAAACTATCCTCCTGGATCCAGAAAGTTAGTTGGTGAACGGACGGACGGACTGACCGGTTAAATTGATCGAGGTCTAGTTGGTCCAAACCTCGAAATAGCCAAAAGTTGAGACGAGGTAACGACAAGGGTGGCTACTATTACCCTGAAATGGGCCGAGACGGAAGCTATTCCTGAAAGGTCAGGTGGAGGTGGCGAACGCTTACATCGCGTCTGCCATCTACTACCGACTGACCGTCATGCTTTGTCCTGGTCCACGTCAGACTGCAATGGTTTGTTTGCCTTTTTCGATTTTTGTAGAAGGGACGCGTGCTAATGGTAGGCGGTCCATTTGTTGCCAACACCCGCTGCGAAGAAGACTGGGCACGCAGTCGTTGATGATGCACAAACAGGGGCCAAGGCTACGTCATCTACAGTTTTACCTCGATTGTGAACAGGTGTTGTCACCGTTTGCTGGGAACGTGTTTCTTCAGCTCATCGATGTCCGAACATTGCTAATTTGTGGGTTTATGTCGAACACCTACTATCACGTGTAGGACGAACCCAGTTATCAACTGAATCTATCTTTAAGATCGACCCACCGTTTTCCTTCAACTGGGAAGACATGCAGTTTTTAATTGCTGGTGGGCATGGTGAAAGAGATCGTGTGATGGAAGCATTTGAAAGGGTTGAAAAAGCGCTAATTAACTTTTTCGGGTTTCACTTGAAGAGAAAAATTATGGTGGAGAGGGAAGTGCTGCCTACTAGGCAGTTCCTTGAAAGGTGGACGAGAGTGGCGAGCATGGCCCTAATGAGTATATACCTGCTCTGAGTATACACAGGTAGACTTGAGGGCAACTGGGAGGGGACTCTTTCCCCAGCGGCCACGGTGACTGGCTTTTTGTGGGCCTTCTCCACGAGTGACCATCGGAGATCTCTCCCTATTTGGGCTTTTGTTTTATCTTTTATTGTTTTCTTAGGGTGAGCGCTGTGTGACTAATAAAAAAACCCATTAATAAATGCTTCTACATTTAGCACAAGGACAGAAATTTGAAAGGAAAGAGAAAAGTCGATGAAATCAACCCCAGTATACTACTGGTACTTTATTTTATCGACCACGTAAGGATGAAAGGAAAAGTTAATCTCGGCGGAATTTGAACTCAGGACGTAAAGAGCTGTAGCCATTATTGGTTTCTGATTTAGGCACAAGGCCAACATATTGTTGGAGAGGGGAATTCGATTGAATCTACCTCAGTGCGTTACTGGTATTCTATTTTATCGACCCCGTGAAGATGAAAGGCAAAGCTAATCTCGGTGGGATTTGAACCCTAAACACGAAGTGCCATAAATATGCCGCAAAGCATTTTGTTAGACGCCCTAACGATTCCGTCAATCCACCGCCCTCTTGTTGTCATTAATAATAATGATTTCTAACAGCAGAAATGTTTTGGGAAAGGGTATTGCCGATTACACCGACTAGTACTTCATTTTACTGATTCCAGAAGGATAAAAAGTAAAGGTGCCTCTGACAGGATTTGAAATCAGAACTTAACTAGCATTTAACGGATCCAGCGACCCACCACTGCTATAATCATCCTCTCTCCTGCCCCCAGGCCTTGCCTCGCCCAGAAATCTAATGACCTGGATGGCGCAGGTTTCCTAGCAGGGCTAGACAGAGACACGGCAAAAGGCCAGGCGGCATAACAATCTTCTCATTCCATGAGGGTAGGCCCTCATCTGGGTTGTCACTTGCTGTGACACCAACTCAAGTGGCAACCTAGTGTGTTCGGCTACCAACTCTGCTGTCCACCAAGCCGAAGAGGGCAAATTGTGCAAGTATAGGCTGCTCTCGGATAGGTTTGTGGTAGAGCCTATAGCAGTGGAGACTTTCGGCATTCTTGACCCCCGGACCACATCCCTACTCACTGCTATCGGAGCAGAGTTGACCGCCCGCAAAGTGGAGTGGCTGTTCCAGCGCGTCTCCCTCGCCGTTCTACAGGGCAATGTATTCTCCATCCTTTCGGCAGAGACCCAGAGGCGGAGGGTAAGTTAGTTGGAAGTGGAGGGTACTCGTTCAGACGTCACTTTCTCTCCATTTCGTTAAATGTTTATGTTGTTGAATCTTTTCGTTGCTATATATATAATAATAATAATGATTTCATTTATTAGCCACAAGGGCCGACATGTAGGGGACAATACAAAGACAGGGACAGTGGGGTTTACAATAAGGTCGAGTAAAAGTGCACAATGGCAAGACTAATTTAACAATGAAAATATAAAAATATAAAATAAACTATGCATAAATATAACAAAATAAATTCCCCGATAGGGGGTGGACGACCTGGGGTGATTCGAGTACCCCACCAATCCTGAACCACCCTGCGCTTCTAGGGCACCCAGGGAGAGCACTCCTCTCCTCAAGTTAGCCAGCCTATAGGCGCATGGTCAGAGTAGGCCCATTCACACGAGCCATTCTCGCCACATTCACCCACCTTTTAGCAAATGTACTGGGGGGCAGCACTTCTCTCTCCACCCTCACCCCCCTTTCCAGGTGAAACTTGAAGAAGTTGATGAGGGATTGGCCGAAGAGAAAAATGTTTGTCTTTAGTCCTTTCAACCTGGTCCACCATATAATCTCTTTCGCAACTGCCACCAGACAGAGGAAAATGTCCTGCTCTTCCTGACCTAAGGAAGGTGGAGGCTCGATCTTCACTATGGACTCGGCCGATAGCCGGATTCGTTCCACACGCGACAGTAGCTGTTCGACATAACTCCACAAGTCAGTAATGCACGGACATTGGACAAGTGCGTGCAAAACGGTTTCGTCGTTCTGTGCGCATCTTGGGCAGGTCCGTCTGACAGGACTTCCGTGCCTGTAGAGTTTATCCCGAACCGGCAGTGCCCCCCGGTAGCACTGCCAAGCGAGGGATTTCTGGAAATTGTTCATCGTCCCCGGCTCAAAAGTCCTCCGGTACAGACTGGTCAGTTCGACCTCGTCGAGGCCCAAAGCTTCTCCGAGTGCGTCATCGCACTTGCCCACCACTAATCCTCTATAGAACTCGAGAGTGGAAGTTCCACTGATCGCATTGCCCGCTTGGTAGAGGGCAGTGAGTGCCTGGCAACATTCCAGGTGCCAGTCACCCAGTCTCGGTCTCTTCTTGACCCAGGACTGCAGCTCAGTCAAAGAAATGAGCTGCGGAAAGGCCCGTCTGATAAACGGCGACCACACCTGTTCACCATTGAGGCAGAATATCTGGAGATGTCGCAGCCTCAACGCATGTCTGCGCATCTTTAGCCACGGCATGCCCAGCCCTCCGCGTAGAGGGTGCTGGCAGCAGATGGACCGCCTCACCAACGGAACTTGTCCCCTCCACAAGAATTTGAAGAGGAGCCGTTCCAACTTGACGAGGCGCGGACGGGGGCAAGGCACAACGGTTAGGCGGTAGTAGATGACGGACGCGATGTACGCATTCGCCACCTCCGCGCGACCTTTTAGTGATAGCTTCCTCCCAGCCCATTTTTGGGTGAGACTGGCTACTCTGTTCGTTACCTCGTCCCAATTCTTTTCCACCTGGAGGTCTGGTCCGAACCAAACCCCGAGCAACTTTACCGGTCCGTCCGTCCAGCGCCCCACGACGCTGTTGGACGGCATGGGCTTGCCTCTCCAGGTTCCGAGCTGCAACTTTTCCGGGTTAAGTTTGGCTCCTGTCAACCTTTCATATTCCTTCAGTAAGGTGCCGACCACCTCGATTTCTGAGGTGTTCGACACCATCACGGTGATGTCGTCCGCATAAGCCGACACCGCCTTTCCACGTCCCGGTTCGAGCGGGATGCCCTGCAACAGCTCCAGCTTCCGCAGTAAAGGCTCGAGAGTCAATACGTACAGAAGGGAAGAGAGAGGGCACCCTTGACGGACCGATCGGGAGAGCCGAAATGGTTCCAAGAGGTGGCCATTAACCTTGACCACCGAGCGTGTGCCGCTGTGCATTGCAACGATCCAGCTTCTAAAGACAGGGCCGAAGCCAGCTGCTTTGAGGACAAACTCCAGATACCGATGGTCGACCCTATCGAATGCTTTTGATTGATCTAAATTGATCAGTGCCCCACCGAAGCCAGGTTTACACCCTACCCTCTCTATGATGTATCGCATGAGGTGGTGACTGAGAGGGTGAACTGACTAAGCGAATTTCGTTGAAATCTGCGGTGGCTAATGGTCAACTTCCTTCGGACATGCGCTTGCGCAGGCCGGTGGGGGTGAATTCGTACTCACAAGGGAGCGGATGAAAAACACCAAAACACGCAATTCATTCGTTCCCATGTCGATACAATTTGGATTGCCTCGGAAACATAACCTTATTATGTAACAAGCTGTCTGATGATGACACGACACTCGCACACAGAACAGTGTGGCCAGTGTCGTCACTGAAATATATATCACAGCATTATTATTAAAGGACTTGAACACCTGAAACTACTTCGCTTTTCCTTATTCTATATATATATATATATATATATATATATATATATATATATATATATATATATGTTATAAAGTGAAATGACAGGAGGCCAAATATGTTGAATTTCCAAATTTTTTTTTATTTCTGTAAACACTATGAAATGAATAAATAAAAAAAAAAAAAGGAAATTCGTCATATTTGGCTTCCTTTCATTTCACTTTACAATACATTTAATCCGTTCACGCACAACCAACATGATTCAACATCGAAAAAGGATGAGTTACATAACGTCGAGTGCTTCTCTTATATTACGTCATGAGTATTATTGCAGAATGACCAATTCTACCCAGTGGTAAACCACCAAATTTAAACGTATATATATATATATATATATATATATGATATATATATGACAGGCTTCCGCACAGTTTCTGTTATAAAACTCGAAAATATCTATCATAGTAGTGTCGGACTCTATTTCTTTGCAGTATTTATGTTTTATCCCTTCACCTTTTTAAAGTTTAAATCTCGACGAACAGCTTTAATTTCTCAATAAAATAAAAATCTATAATATAATAGGATCGATTTAATCGAAGTTATTTCCTCCCAACTATCTACATGTCTCTTTGTCACTCTAAGAAATTATTATTAAGAATCATCGTAGAGCGGCGGATTAGTAACATTGAACAACATGACTTGCGGCATATATGAGTTACGGCCCTTTATGTTCTGAGTTCAAATACCGCCGAGGATAGCTTTGCCTTTCATCCTTACGGGGTCGATAAAATAAAGTACCAGAAACGCATCGATTTAATCGATTTACCCCTACGCCAAAATCGTTGACCTTGTGCTTAAATCAGAAACCATTATTAACAATCACCGTATCACAATTTTAAGAATGCAAGAGCTAAGTTTTAACTCATAGTTTAGACTCCCACCCCCAAATTAAAGATAAAATAAAAAAGAAAAATTAGTAATTGTTTAATAACTAACAGACATACATGCCGCCAACGGACGATTCCACTTATGTGTGACATTATCTAACGTTTGCTTCTTCTAGCTCTACGTGTATTATTACTGTATATAAAGTAAACGAAGTATCAATTTAGTATGATATATATATATACACACACACACACACACATATATAGTATGTATGTATGAAGAGTGTTTTAATGTTTGTGTGTGAGTGTCTTCGCTGCTCGTGGACTACCATACCCTCACCCGTTTGTATTCCTTGGATAGCGTGAGTGGCTGACTGACTAACTTGCTTGTTTACTCGTATATTTTCGCTTACTCCTTCGTTAAATATATAATAACCTCCTTTTATTTTTTGAAAGAGGTTTGTTTTAAATTCACATCTTCAACCTCATTTCGCGCTGTTTTAAATATATAATTTATACACGCTAACAATTCCAATAACCATTTAATTTTATCGCTTTGCGAAAGAAAAAGTAAGAAACGAAATCCGCGCACATGTCCGTAAACACCACACATAATACCACAATGGCTGAGCAATATGATTTAGCAATTAAATTTATATCCGATAACTGGCCTCACATCACCATGGGGTTGGCTTTTATGCTAGTAATTTATTTATTCGTTTTCAAACGAATCCATTGCTACTTTCCTTACCTAACACGCAAGACGATCCATGGAGCACTAAATTCTGAAATGGAAATGCAAATGTCGACATTTTTCTATCCTTTGAAAGTCGAACAAATGAAATTAGATCGACCGTTGGAAATTTTGGACATCAGCGGTGCTAGTAGCCGTATCGATTACTTTCCCACCGACTCTCATGTAACCAGTATGGATTCAAATCCATTCACGAGGGCTTATATGGAAACAAAAGGTCTGGAATGCAATAAAGCAATTTTCAAGGAATTTATAGAATCTTCAATCAATAGTTTAGAAGATTTGGAAGCAGAAAGTTTTGATTCGATTGTTTCGTTTCAAAGTCTCTGTTCCGTTGGACAACCTGAAAATGTTTTACAAGAAATCGTACGAATTCTTCGTCCTGTAAGTATATTGAACTTCTTTGGTCTTATTTCATTCGAATATTTTTCTTTCTCTTTTAAAACCACTTAAAAATGTATATAAAACCTGAGTATTAATAATATATACTGAATTTTATCCTATTAGCTATTACGATATTTTAATAAGAATAAGGGATTAAAAAAACAACATTTTTACAACCAAATAAAGAATGGAACGAACGAGGGGAATCTACGCGGTCGCTTGACATACTAGAAATAGCAGTTATATTTCTAGTATCATAACTTAAAAAGAAAATGAATGATACGTTGGATAATGTTCTACTGTATCTGAAAAACAAAAAAGATAGGATGGTTATGGGTAAGAATACTATCGAAAGCTAATCTGGGACCAAACCACCATCAAATCAAATAAGCCGTTATGTTGTGTGTGTGTTGGCATTTTACCAATTACTATACCAATTTTGCACCTAAACATGCATTGAGCACACTACCATGGTCTTTGGTTTTCTGTCTCCTTCCCATAAACAATTTATATATAATGGGCTGTGCAAGGTTTTTCATCATTTTTACTTCGCCCTTATATTTTTCACACAATATTAAGATATCAACTTTTTCATATATATATAAAGAAATTTTCGCTCTACATGGCTGAATACAATAAATATAAGCAGAGTTTTTCTGTTCACATGCCAACACAAGAGCAAGAATGAAGGGGTCATTCTACTGACATGGCTATAAAATTGAGGCTTGTTTGTATATTGCAAACGAATCGAATGTTATTAATATTCGAAAAACTCCTACCCATGCTATAAACATGAGGAAAAAGCGTTCAGTGCCAAAATAGGACATTGTATTAATGAGATTACTTTTTGTTGCTACTCCGAATTTCGCGATTTCCACTGATTATATAATATATATAAACAATACATTCGTTCCGTTTCCTAGTTGTAATATCATTTCGATGAAGACAACCTGAAACTATCAAGTATGTGTGTGTATATATATATATATATATATATATATATACAATTTGAATAATCCCTAATATATTTCCACTATCCAGTGAATTTCCAACCAATAAGGTATGATTTTCATGGGTATGTCTCTATTTATAAAACAAACTTTGTATTTTATCTGATGAAAGCGTAGCAATGTTGTCTTGGTTACCCTTGAAATATATATAAAATATGGTTTTATAAATATAGTTTCCATTTATTTAATATCATTGAATATTTACTCCAGTAAATTGTTGAGTGCTCTAAATCAGTTATAAACATTTATGTTTGTCGGACTTCCAACAAATTAAATACCACTTCTACTTATATATATATATAACTTCAAAATATTAATATAGACAGTCATGTGATCAAATATATTTTATTATACATATTTCAGAGGTACTGAGCTATTTCATCAGTACGTCCTCATCAGATAAAATAAATTGATGTCTGACATACCTCAACTGTGCTGATGTTTTAATTCCAGTCTTATATATATATATATATATATATATATATATAATTTCCCGCTTCACTTCTAACCAATGAGGAATTAGTTCACTAGATACAAATTTTAAAGAATGTAGTTGTAGTTGTTGTTTAGCACGAGGTCAAACGAAATCAGAGCAGACCAATTACCATTTATAAGGCGTTTCAGCCATGAGTAGGCATTCATTTATTCGGATTGTGTATGTAGTACTACAGTTACATCCTATTATCTCCTGTGAACAAGATGGTTGGGAGTAATGATTTGGAGATTTTAGCTGGTGTTTCTAGCAGATCTCTCGGCCATATAGCGACTTGTAATAAATAGTATTATAAACAGCAGCAGGCACGAACGTTGTCCATTCACAGATGTTGAGTATTTTCATATGTTGTCACTCCAATTAGGAATTAGTTCACTAAATACAAATTCTCAAGAGTAGTAGTAATACCGTGATTCCCCTATTATAAGACAGATCTTGTATTATTTTTCCTTAAAAAAAAAAGCCCAAGGCTTATTTTCGGGGTAGGGCTTATATTTTTACATAAAAGTTTTCATAAACATATCATCATTATACTGATGTCAAAAATAAAGAAAAGATGTATTTATTCAAATACTGTCGTGACATCTTGGATGTCAACGTGACTCTCTAGATTCAAACACTGAATATCAAGTTTGTTCTTGTGATCGTAATTCTGTATAACTAAAGGTTCAAAACAGCCGTATCTTTATTTATTAAAATAGTTAAAAACAAAATCATTAAAGGAATATATTATATCGGTAATCAGCGAGATTCTGGAAATCTGCGGTTAATATTATAGTTTGTGTTAATTTTTCTCGCAAAAATACGATAATGGCTTATTTTCGAGATATGGCAACATAAAATTCATGCTAGGGCTTATTTTTGGAGTAGGTCTTATAATAGGGGAAACACGGTAGTAGTAAGAGCAGCAGCTACAAAAGTTATTAACTCTAGTCGAGTGTTCACGTATGTTACTCACACGGCAGTTCTTCCTTTTACAGTTGCATCTTTACCCATTTTATTTACCCATTGTATTTGTCTTCGTTGCCCCGAAAGTAATGGGTTTACATTTTTACTTAGAATAAAAGAAAATGTTATTGTTCTTTCTAAGTCGGTAGCACATAAATCAGATATACGCAAACATTCGTATGTGTTTATATACTTAAGGACTTATGTGTTTATATATATATATTTATATTTAGCCATAATAAAATGAATATACACTCTCCAGCATGAACCTAATACTAACACTTTGTACTGCACTCTTCGTTACTGTTTTCTATTTTAACATATATATATTCATTTTATTATGGCTAAATAGTGAGTCTTGTTACTCTGGAGTTTAGCCTTAATAAAATGAATATTAAAACGTTATTTCGGTATTGAGTACCCTTTTTCTCTTAACCGTCAACCACATACGTGCCTACACGCACACACACGTACGTACGTGGTTGACGGGTAAGAGAAAAAGAGTACTCAATGCCGAAGTAGTTTTAATATCCATTTTATTAAGGCTAAACTCCAGAGTAGCAAGACTCACTACTTAGCCATAATTAAATGAAAACACATGCACGTGTATATATCACCATCACCGTTTTACGTCCATTCTTCCACGCAAGCATGGGTTAGACGGGTTGTATATATGAGGATGATATGATAATTGTTTCTACTTTAGGCACAAGGCCAGCAATTACCCAGTGCATTACTGTGATAATTGTTTCTACTTTAGGCACAAGGCCAGCAATACCCAGTGCATTACTGGTACTTTATTTTATCGACCCCGTAAGGTTGAAAGGCAAAGTCAACATCGGCGGGATTTGAACTCAGATCGTAAAGGGACGTAACTATGCTTGGAAAGCATGGCGTCCGACCCTCTACCGATACTGCCAATCCACCGCCCTTTACTATGATAATGACATACATACGTATACATTCATTTAAAAACAGAAGGCTGGACTGGAAGCGTTCAAAGTTTTAATTTTGCGAAAGCACTATATGTATTTCAAGGACCTAATGAGAAAGCCTGGGTATTTGCCGGACAATAAAATCGTGTGTGTGTGTGTGTGTGTGTGTGTGTGTCACACACAGTTGGTGGCAATGATCGAAAGTGGGAGCTCCTTTACTTACCCTGGCAACAACGTGAACTGCTCTGCATTCTTGGACGGTGAGATTGTCAATCGCATTTCCAAAGCAACTGATCATCATCATCATCTATTGGGTGTTGGAGGTATATCCCTGAAAAAGAAAGTTGCAGTTTATGGTGCACTGGTCTTGACAACACCTTTATACAGCTAGAAATCCAAATGCAGATGGGCTGGTCATGTCCTACTAATGACTGTGCACCCAAGGTACTGTGATACAGTCAACTTCATAATTATTTCTACTTTTGGCACAAGGCCAGCAATTACCCCAGTGCATTACTGGTACTTCATTTTATCGACCCCGTAAGGATGAAAGGCAAAGTTAACCTTGGCGGGATTTGAACTCAGACCGTAAAGGGCCGTAACTCTATGCTGCAAAACATGGCGTCCGACCCTCAACTGATACTGCCAGTTCACCGCCCTTCATAATGTTGCATGTAATGTAGGCAGACCATTACTCGGATATAAATATTAACTAGAACCAATATATATATCATCATCATCATCATCAACGTTTAACGTCCGTGTTCCACGCTTGCATGGGTTTGGACGGGGGTAGTCCCACTTGAGGCAAGAGTGATTGTCTTGCTCGCATAGGACTGTCTGGCGGGTTTTCTACGGCTGGATGCCCTTCCTAACACCAACCACATTTACAGTGTGGGGCTGGGAGGTTTTTACCGTGTTGCCTACACGGCCACATTACAGCGTGGACTGTGTTTTTTTTGTCGCGACACCTACACGATCTCATTTGTTTCGGCCTGGATGGCGCGGCACCAACATAACTTTACATAGAACGGGGTGGTGTTGATGGGGTGGGGGTGGTGGTGGGACGGGATGTATTTTGTTAGAGATGCCTACTGGCTGGAGTAGGTTTTACTATATATTTAGGTAAGGCGGGTCTTCTCTGTTACTGAGTACCGCCAAAGGTCTCGGTCCAGTGACATTGTCTTGGAGAGGTGTAAGTATGTGATGTCGGAGTTTATCAGCTCGTCCCAGGTTTTTCTAGGTCTGCCTATTCCGTGACTACCGTCTATCTTTATTGCCCTGCACTTTGTTATACAGCTATCAACTTTCATGCGCATCACGTGTCCATACCAACGTAGCCTTCTCTCGAGTAAACAACATCTGATCCCTCTTATCTCTAATTTTTTCCTTAGTTCGTTTATGCTTTGCCGTTCACGTATATTACTGTTACACATCCAGCGGAGCATGCAAGCTTCGTTCCTCTCTAGTCTGCGTATATCCTCTGCACACAATGCCCAGGTCTCACTGCCATGCAGCATTGCTGTTCGTATGCAGGCATCGTACAACCTGCCTTTCATTTTTAGGGAGAACCCTTTAGCAGCTAATAGTGGTATAAGCTCTCTGAACTTTTTCCAACCAGTTCTGACTCTAGCTACTGTACTTTCAGAGCACCCTCCCCCACTGCTGATTTTATCGCCCAGGTAACGGAAGCTGTCCACTATTTCTATAGAACCCTCTGCGCAATTGAAAGAGCTAGTATTTTGTGGGCACTTGCTGCTACTTATTGCACCAGAACACCGGCCACATGTAAAATCTATGTTCTTAGTTAGCTTCCCTGTGATCCCACTACATCTTTTATGCACCCATACTTTGCATTTAGGACATAAAATGGAGTTTCTACCTACGCCTTTCCTACACACCGATAATATATATATATATATATAGAAACAGGATGTTGTTTGTAAATAAAAACCATTAATCTGGATACCTAAATATGGAATGTTACGCGACCCCCCCCCCCCCCACGCACACAAACACAGCCCCGGCAGACAGGGTGGCGAAGGCGTTCTCACGGAGGATGGCAAGGGAGACGCACTGGAAAAGCCACTCCAAATCGCGGGGTTCACACCTGTGGCTGGCCAGCTCAGTGCCTATGGTGGTGAGTAGGGAGGTAGCCCTAGGGCTGAGGACACCAGAAGTCTCCACTTGGCCTCCTCAGCCCGACGTGCAGCAGAACCTGGGTTAGTTGCAGCGAACTAACTGAAGTACAATCTTAAATCTGTGAACAAACCTTTTACTTCTTTTGAAGCCCTAGCTGCTGACCATGGAAAATGGAGAAATGCCTGCTATGAAGGTATAAATAATTGTTTCTACTTTTGGCACAAGGCCAGCAATTACCCAGTGCATTACTGGTACTTTATTTTATCGACCCCGTAAGGATGAAAGGCAAAGTTAACCTTGGCTGTATAAATAATTGTTTCTACTTTTGGCACAACGCCAGCAATTACCCAGTGCATTACTGGTACTTTATTTTATCGACCCCGTAAGGATGAAAGGCAAAGTTAACCTTGGCTGTATAAATAATTGTTTCTACTTTTGGCACAACGCCAGCTATACCACAGTGCATTACTGGTACTTTATTTTATCGACCCCGTAAGGATGAAAGGCAAAGTCAACCTCGGCGGGATTTGAACTCGCATCGTAAAGGGCCGTAACTATGCTGGAAAGCATGGCGTCTGACCCTCTACTGATACTCTCGACAAATCTTGCCTGGTTCATCAACAACAAGATCTGGTCAATTTCTGTCATCTGCACTAAATGTGGCTTGATGTGAATATCAACAGCTGGACTAAAGTATCATTTATGGCATTACCATAAAAAATGAACTGAGAAGACTGTTGCACCCTCCTCTGCTGCTAATAAGGTCTCCTAGATAGAAGCTATTAACCACTTCTATGGATCCTTCATGTGATTGGAAAGATTTATATCACTGACGCTCTTCCTGTTGATTACCGCTGTTCATCTTCTACATACAAAGTCCTCCCTCCCTGTTAGTCTACTAGTTATCCAACTACATCTCTTGTGTACCCAAGATTTACAATGTATACATTGTATAGAGTTTATGTCTACTCCTTTTCTACATATGGAGCAGGGCCACTTCCCTGAAGGAATCTGGGTCCTATCTTCTTTCTTACTCACTAGCACTTCAGTTTTGGCTAAGTTTACTCAGCCCTTTTGATTCCAAATTGTTTCTATAGTCGGATCTTATTCTCTATTTCTTTTCTATAAGAACTATGATAAACAGCAATGAACCAAGAACTGAACCCTGATTAACCTCTACCTGTACCTTGAACTCCTCGCTAAACTCATTTCCTGCTCTAACTTTATTAACTCTTCAGTATGTGGCTTGCACTGTTTTCACATGCCATTCTTCTACAATTAATTTTCATAAGGATCACCAGATAACAGAGCGAGGTACTCTCTGAAAGGCTTTTTCTATATCAACAAATGCTAAATACAATGGTTTATTCTTGACTAGGAATTTTTCTTGTAGTTACCTCATTCCCTCTCAACTTCTTGAGCCATAACTATAGTCAGCGTGAACTTCAGTGAATCCATCCTGGTACTGTCCAACATGTCTATTGAAGTCGTCTGCTAAGATGAGGTCTCTTTCACCTGTAACTATTGTCTGTAAAAGTTCCTCGTGGAAATGGTCCTTTTGTTCTTTACTCAATCCTGCCTGTGGTTTAATTGTCATTATTCTGTTGCCTAGAGCTACTCTTCTATTCCTGAGAGGGTCATGGGGGAAGAGTCCTCAGACACTCTTTCCAGTGGATCTTGTTAGAAGCAACTGTCTCCAACTGTTCTGGCTGGATCCCCAAAAGCTACCAACCAACTTCATGGATGTTAATCAACCATCTTGCTCAGGGTCTACCTCTGAGTCTTCTGCTGGTTGGTTTTTGCTCATAAAATCTATGTAGCGATTCTTTCCTGATACATTCTAACCACATGCTGGTTGGCATGAATACCGATAGCGAGTTGGGCTTTTACACCTACCTCCCTTCTGATTACCCAGCACAGTCTATAAAGTGGACATGTAGGTGTCACAACAAAAAGCACCCAGCCCAACTGTAAATGTGGTTGGCATTTGGAAGGGCATCCAGCCATAGACACCGAGCCAGAAACAGTCTTACATGAGAAAGACACAGTCACCAGACCCAACTTGCTTCTCGTGGGACAACCCGTCTAACCCATGCTAGCATGAAAAATGGATGTTAAATGATGATGATATGTATATACGTGTATGTAACTATATATTTAACAGAGGTTTAACTTCATTATTCTTAGTATATTGATCTTGTTCTTCACAGGGATATGTAATGTGATGGGGGGGGGGGGGTATTTTTGTTGTGTGTATCTATGTATGTATCTCATATATCTGATACAGATCCTGTTATATATATATATCATCATCATCGTTTAATGTCTATCTTCCACGCTAGCATGGGTTAGACAGGAGTTGTCCCAATTTGAGGCAAGATTGGTCAGGTGACCGTGTCTCACTTGTATAGGACTATCATATATATATATATATATTATATATATATATATATATATACCCATATGTTTGGGTTTGTAAATAAGAGGGACAAGTGTTCAACTCAATATCAAAGTAGAGAATATATCATTAATATTTGACTGAGATTACTCTTTATTGCTACTCTGAAATATGCATTTATATATATATATAAATATATATGTAAGTATGTATGTATACGTACATACAAATATGTATACAGACGTACAGTAGCATGCATATATATATAAATATATATATATATACACATATATACACATATGCATACAGGTACACATACATATATGCACGCATCAGTTTAGCCGGTGTTTATTATAACGCCGGCCGCTTTGTTCGTTTGTTTGTCAACAAAGCGAACAGCCTGAATTTATGCCATACGGTGTTAAGGCAACCACGTCACCTTTTTGTTCAACACTGACACAGGAACGATGTACTAGTTTCAAGCTTGTTAGCTATCATCAGCACCGTTTACCCATCTGCCAGATAGTTGAACGTTCGAAAGTATATACTTTCCTTATGAAAATTAACGGCTTTTCATTTTTTTCAACTTATCGTTTTCGGTATGCCTGACCGATTTAACTCACTCAATATGCAAATTAGGCTGCTCAGCCGTTAATTTTCATAAGGAAAGTATATACTTTCGAACGTTCAACTATCTGGCAGATGGGTAAACGGTGCTGATGATAGCTAACAAGCTTGAAACTAGTACATCGTTCCTGTGTCAGTGTTGAACAAAAAGGTGACGTGGTTGCCTTAACACCGTATGGCATAAATTCAGGCTGTTCGCTTTGTTGACAAACAAACGAACAAAGCGGCCGGCGTTATAATAAACACCGGCTAAACTGATGCGTGCATATATGTATGTGTACCTGTATGCATATGTGTATATATGTGTATATATATATATATTTATATATATATGCATGCTACTGTACGTCTGTATACATATTTGTATGTACGTATACATACATACTTACATTTAAGTAAGTGCCATACTAAGAGTGAGAAATGAAATTTCGTTTTCATTTTTTTCAACTTATAAATATATATATATATCAGAAATAGCTGTCGAAACGGTTTGAGCTCTGCCGTTGGGGTTCTGACTCTTTTCCTATTACCCACTCTACTACCCAAAGTATCGAGTACTCTGGTGCGTTATGGTCCACCTGGTTCCTTACCACACTTCCTTTGTTATATATTCCTGATGATTTCTAAAGAATGAAACAGTTCTAGTCCTGTAGAATCTCATCTATATTAAAACTTTTATACTCTGCAATGTATTGAGTACCTTACTTACTGTGGTTACCTCCGATTCAACCCGGAATAACGTGTGTATATATATATATATATATCGTCATCACCGTTTTACGTCCATTCTTCCATGCTAGCATGGGTTAGACGGGTTGTCTTGCTATGGGCAATGCCAGATCGGGTGACCATGTCTTGCTCATACAGATTTTGGCTTGATTTCTACAGTTGGATGTCCTTCCTAACACCAACCTCATTTACAGTGAATACTGGGTGCTTTTTTAGCATGGCACCTACACGACCACTTTAGTGTGGGCTGGGTGCTTTTTTGTTGTGACACTTTGCAGTGGGAGGGTGTAGGGACATATTGTCTATATGCTTCAGCTTCTGCTTGTACCCATGGGAAGTTGTGGTGGTGGTGGTCTTGGCAAGTGGCTTGCAATACAAGTTTTAACTGCCACTTATCAGATATATAATTTAATATCAGTAAGTGGTAGTTACTTAGAATAAACATTAACTGCCACTTGTAAAATAGAATTATCTCACACTTCTATACTGACTGAAGTTTGTATCAGATAGTTTTTAACCTCTATTATATATATATACGACAACTACAGAAGTACCTAGCTAAAAGTAGACCCCTATACTTAGCTTTTGTTGACTTGGAGAAAGTCTTTCACAGTACCCTGCTCCATTATCTGGTGGGCTCTAAGAAAACTAGGTGTTTATGGATGGCTTGTGAGAGCTATACAAGCTATGTATAAAGAAACAGTCAGTAAGGCTAGAATTAACAACAAATATAGTGAAGAATTTAGCGTAAAAGTTGGTGTTCATCAAGGCTGTGTTCTTAGCCCCCTCCTATTTATTATTGCCCTTCAGGCTATAACAGGAGTTCAAGACCGGCTGCCCATGGGAACTTCTATACGCAGATGATCGAACTCTCATAGCTGAATCGATGGCTGAACTAGAGAAGAAATTCCAAACATGGAAGCATGGCCTAGAATCAAAAGGCCTTAAAGTTAAATTGTCTAAGACTAAAGTTCTAGTATGTAGAAAGGAAAATAGGGTACAGATACCCTCTGGGAAATGGTATGCTCTGTGTAGGAAAGGAGTAGGCAGAAATTCCATATGTCCCAAATGCAAACTATGATTACATAAAAGATGTAGTGGAATCATGGGTAAGCTATCTAAGAACGTAGATTTTATTTGTGGCAGATGCTCAGGTGCAGTAAGTAGCACGTGCCCACTGGATATTAGCTCCTTCTATTGCCCAGATGGTTCTATAGAAATAGTGGACACTTTCCATTACCTGGGTGACAAAATCAGCAGTGGTGGAGGGTGCTCAGAAAGTACAGTAGCCAGAGTCAGAACGGGATGGAAAAAGTTCAGAGACCTTATACCACCGTTGGCCACTAAAGGTGTCTCTCTAAAAATGAAAGGCAGATTGTATGATGCCTGTACACGAACAGCAATGTTACATGGCAGCGAGACATGGGGTTTGTGTGCAGAGGATCTGTGCAGACTGGAGAGGAACAAAGCATCCATGCTCCGTTGGATGTGAAATAGTAATATACGCGAACGGCAAAGCATAAATGACCTGAGTTAGAAATTAGGACTAAGAGGGATCAGATGCTGTTTACTCGAGAGAAGACTATGTTGGTACGGTCACGTGATGCGTATGAAAGACGACAGTTGTATAAAAAAAAGTGCAGGCCGATCAAAATTGATGGCAGTTACGGAGTAGGTAGACCCAGAAAAACCTGGGACGATTTGATAAATTCCGACCTTACACACTTACACCCCGCTAAGACAATGTCACTGGACTGAGATCTTTGGTGCCACGCAGTAATACAGAAGACCCGCCTTGCCTATGTACAAAGCGAAACTTACAGTCAGTAGGCACCTCTTAACCAAATATACACCCCAACCTACTGCCCCTACTCCATCCTCGCACTCCCGCCAACACCAACCCTTTCTCTATAAAGTTATGTTGGTACCACAACATCCAGTCCAAACTAATGAGGTCGTGTAGGTGTCACAACAAAAAAACAGTCCATGCTGTAATGTGGCCGTGTAAGTAACACGGCAAAAACCTCCCAGTCCACACTGTAAACATGCTTGGTGTTAGGAAGGGCATCCAGCCATAGAAAACCTGCCAGACAGTCCTATACGAGCGAGACATGGTCATCCGACCAACCTTGCCTCAAGTAGGACAATTCCCATCTAAACACATGCTAGCGTGGAAGACGGACGTTAAATGATGTTGATGATGATATACAACGTTAAACGATGATGATGAATGTGTTTGTGTGTATATGTGAAAGGTATATCATCATAAAAGTATGAGTACTGATGTTTTATTTAAATATATATTAGATGTACATTAAATTACAAGTTATCTTCAAAATACAACTCTAGGGAAGTCGCACAGTTGTTCCAAGGTTTTTCCCATTGATCATAGCAGTACCAGAAGTCATTTTCTGTGTCCTTAGCTCATCAGTTACAATTTTTTGTATGTTTTCCATAGTCCCAAAATGATGACCCTTCAATGTAGATTTCAATTTAGGGAAGAGGTAGAAATCAGCTGTTAGATCTGGGCTGTAGGGAGGATGTGGGAATGTAATGTTTAGGAAGGGCCTCAGAGACTGGTGTGAGGGAGGCATCTTCATATCAGATACCTGGCTCAAATGCATGTAACAGTATGGGCTCTGCTAAAGGGCCCTAAGAATCATGTGGTGGTGTTAACCTGATGTACAGATTAAGTCGACCACTCAATTATGCCAGGGTGAGATTTGAATAAGAAAACAGAGCTGGAGCAATAGCTGCATGTAATCTCCGACAGGTCTCTAACAGTTCTGACAATGTCCCACTCTAGACCCTCTGCTTTATTTGACCCTGAAAGGATGAAATGCAAAGTTAACCTCAGTGGGATTTGAACTCATCACAGGAATTTTGTCCTTTGTTCTAATGATCCTGCTAATTAATCACCTATATATGTATGTGTGTATGTAATGTAGATTGTCTTTTTGTTATACATAAAAAAAGGAAAAGTAGCTGATTGTCAGATCAGACCAAAGAAACAATGTTTTCTTTGGTCTTTCCGTTGCTGATACTGAATGGAGCCAATCATCAGATAAAGTAATACTTGTTTTGATTGGTCTTTCAGTTGCTGGTACCGCTGGTTGTAACTCCTGGCAGAAAACATATACATACTTATATCATATACTTATATTGTATACATAAAATTACAGCTGCCTTTCACAATTATGACTTGGTTGTATGTACCATACTTTGGCTTCTTGCGTATGAGTTGGTCTCTGGTTGTTGTTGTTCACCTGATCAAGTTCAGGAATCAGTGATCAGATTCCAGGACCCACCACGAGGAGAGGTCAACAAACTTGGGCCCCATGCTTTGGCTAATGATATTTATATGATAGCTGGAATGAGCGAGGACAACACCAGTACTAGGCTGATACTTTCCTTATTGATCCTTGAAAAGATGAAAGGCAAAGTGGACCATGGTAGGATTTAAAATCAGAGTGCCAAGAACTTGAACAAATAACCAACATTTTACTGACTAAAATAAAGTACCAGTAACACACCGGGGTCAATTTAATCTACTTTCACTGCCTTCAAAATCAGAAACCATTATTATTATCACTTATGCTGTGTAGATGATTACTACACTAGAGTATTTAGTCATCAGTCAAGTCACAAGGACCTAAGATAGGTAATACTTTCCTTGCTGATTTTTGTATGTCATCAATTTCAAGAAGTCTTGAAGGATCAGTGGAATTGACCCTAATCCCTCAATCACAACTGGTATTACTTTCACATTACCCTCTTGCATTCCAAATAATCTTCACATTTCCATTTTCAATTCGGAGTACTTGGGGATTTTTTTTTTTTTTTTTTTTTTCAACCTCTTTTCTTGCAACATCCATGACACTTGTTATGACTAAGTTCAGGATCTGACATTATTTCTCTTTCTTGTTCCTTAGGGAGCTGGTTAGTTTTTTCCCATCTGTAAAACTTAGAGGTTAAACCAGGGTTTGTATTGCAAACGCCCCCCCCCCCCCCCCCCCTCAATTTTGTTAAAGAAAAAGATGGGGAACAAAGAATGTTCATCTGCTGAAAATAAGAGCTGGACATCTGCAGAACGGAACATCAAAATTGCAAAAATTGGGGACAGCAACATCATTAACAGCAATATGTGTCTACCTTTACCTATGGTCACGAATCTAGGGTAATGACTGAAAGAATATGATCGCGAAGACAAGCAGTCAAAATGGAGTTCCTCCGAAGGGTTTTTGGAGTAACATTACTTGATAGTGTGGGGCACGGAGATAAGAGAGTCACTCCAGGCAGTCTCTTCTTCTTCAAATTGAAAGATCAAAACTCCGGCATGTGGTTAGAATGTCTCGAGGGAAAGAATCATTGGACAGATTTTATGGGTAAAACCAACTGGCAGGAGACCCAGGTGGTGGTGGTGGTGGTAGTGTTCTTGCTAGTATTGTTGTTGCTTTTTGCTATCATTTTCGTTTGTTGTTCCTGTGATGGTGCTGGCAGTATTGAAATTTGCAGCAGTGAGAAATTTGTTTCATACTTATCCCATGTTTTTCTTCCCCCACTTATTCCTGAGAGGGCTGTGGGGGCAGAGTCCTCAAACACTCCTTCCTCAGGTTATATCAGAAGCAAACATCTGAGCAAGATGGTTGGATAACATCCAAGAACTTGGCTGGTCTTGCTTGGGAATCCAGCTTGATATCTCTCGCACACCGAACCCCACACACAACTGGGGAGGCAGTCCATCTGCTGTCAGGTAGTTTTCTTTTGTTTGGTGGCTGTTGTGAAATATGTCTGGTGGACAAGATTGAAAAGATTTAGAACAGATTCTTCTTCTTCATCTAAGTCCTCATCAGCTTCTGCAAGAGTGTTGATGCCCTTCGATAAATTTGCTAAATAGTGGGTGAGACTGGTAACTATGGCCCAAGTGAATTGGTTTACTCTCAAATATACAGTTGGGGTGGGTTGGGAAAGGACATTTGTCTTTGCTAGTAAGTGTAATCCAGGATGAATGATGTTCCCTGTTTGATTCTCAGATGATTCTCTTTATCTCTTTTCTTATATATATTTTTTTTCCTGTCTGTATTCTCAACCTTAAAAGCACGCAGTCCACATTGTAACGTGGTTGGTGTTAGGAAGGGCATCCAGCTATAGAAAGTAAGCCAAAATACAGATCTGTATGTGCAAGACAGTCACCTGACCTGACATGTATTGTGTGACAACCTGTCTAACCCATGCAAATGTGGAAAAATAGATGTTAAATGTGATGTGATGTGATGTGTGATGTGATGCAATGTGATAAATGATTCAGTTTTTGTAATTTGTTCTCATAAGGTGGCAAATCGGCAGTTATTAGTGTTTTAGATTAAAAAATGGCTTGGTATGTGTTGCAGCTCATTACACCGAGTTTAACCCTTTAGCATTCACATTACTCTATATATACTATTGTATTTTCGCAGTAAAGGCTTTATCTCACATAATTATTCACATCGAATCTATGAGATTTTGATGATATTATTTACTTTGAAAACAAGACCTTAACATCAATATGAGTGGCTGGTTTGAACAGAAAGAGGTGAGAGAATTCTGGCCGGATACCATCATCATCACCGTTTTACGTCCGTTCTTCCACGCTAGCATGGGTTAGACGGGTTGTCCTGTTGTGGGCAGTGTCTGATCGGCTAACCATGCCTTGCTCATACAGGAACTGATTTGGCTTGATTTCTACAGCTGGATGCCCTTCCTAACACCAACCTCATTTACAGTGAGTGCTGGGTGCTTTTTCGTGGTGCCTACACGTCCACCTTGCGGTGTGGGGGGCATATTGTCTATATGCTTCAGCTTGTACCCATGGGAGGTCGGGTACTCTGTATTACTGCGTGACGCCAGAAGTCACGGTCGTGTGTCATTGCCTTTGAGAGGTGTAATTGGGTAAGGTCGGCTTTTATCACCTCATCCCAGGTCATCTTTGGTCTCCCCACTCTGCGGTTTCCATCGACTTCTAGTGCTCTGCACCTTTTTATGCAGCTGTCATCCTTCATACGCATCACATGTCCATACCAGCGCAACTGCCTCTCCTGCACACAGCATTTGATTCCTCTTATGCTCAGTCTCTCTCTCAATTCATTTATGCTTTGTCGTTCACGTATATTACTGTTACACATCCATTGGAGCATGCAGGCTTCGTTTCTCTCTAATCTTACTAAGTCTTCCACCTTCAGCGCCCAGGTCTCACTACCATGCAACATTGCTGTTCGGATACGCGCATCATACAGTCTTCCTTTCATTCTGAGGGAGAAGCCTTTTGCAGCTAGCAGTGGTAGTAGTTCCCTAAACTTCTTCCATCCCGTTCTTTCCCTAGTTATTGTACTTTCTGAACACCCACCTCCACTGCTAATTCGGTCACCTAGGTAGCAGAAGCTGTCTATTGTTTCTACAGAGCCCTCCCAGAGATTGGTGGTACTTGTTTCCTGTGGCTGTTTGCTGCTTGCTGTCCCAGCACAGCTGCTGCATGTGAAGCCTACATTCTTAATTAAGCTTCCTGAGATCCTGCTACATCTCTTGTGTACCCATTGTTTGCATTTGGGGCAGAGAATGGAGTTCCTACCTACACCTTTCCTACATACTGAGCAAGGCCATTTCCCTGAGGGGATCTGGGTTCTGTTTTCTCGTCTACTTACTAGGACCTTAGTCTTTGTCATGTTGACTTTCAGACCCTTTCTTTCTAGTCCCTGCTTCCAAGTTTGGAATTTATTCTCTAGTTCTACCATAGATTCAGCTATGAGTGCGAGGTCATCAGCATACAGGAGTTCCCATGGGCATCCGGTCTTAAACTCCTCCGTTATTGCCTGCAGGACTATGATGAACAGGAGGGGGCTAAGAACAGAGCCCTGGTGGACCCCAACCTGTACGCTAAATTCCTTTCTATACTCATTGCTAATCCTAACTTTGCTGACTGCTCCCCTATACATGGCTTGTACCGCTTTCACAAGCCATTCATCTACTCCTAGTTTTCTAAGAGCCTACCAGATTACAGCGCGTGGAACTCTGTCAAAGGCTTTCTCAAGGTCGACAAATGCCAAGTAGAGTGGCTTACTTTTAGCTAGGTACTTTTCCTGTAACTGCCTCACAAGGAAGAGGGCATCAGTGGTGCCTCTTCCTGGTACAAACCCAAATTGCATCTCGTCTATTTTCACCCGGTCCCTAATCAACTGTGCTATAACTCTTTCTGTTACTTTCATGACCTGGTCCATCAACTTTATACGGCCGGTGTAAATGCTAAAGGGTTAACCCTTTAGCATTTACATTACTCTCTCTATATATATACTATTGGGAATTGATTTTGATTGAATTTTACGTTTTCATTGTTTCCAGTGGAAATGTTTTTAGACAAAAATCCATGCTGTATCCTCCTGTGTTGTGCATGATGTTTTTTTTATGTGAGCCCTGTCTTTCTAATACGCAGTATCGGTAAGGCGTTGGACAATATGCTTTACGGCATGGAGTTACGACCCTTTACGTTCTGAGTTCAAATCCCAACGTGGTTGGCTTTGTCTTCCATCTTTATGGGGTTGGCAAAATAAAACACCAGTAATTCTCTCCACAAATTGTTTGCCTTGTGTCTAAATCAGAAACCATTATTAATATGATTATCAATTCTCTTTTCAGGGTGGCACATTCTACTTCTTTGAACATACCAAATCAAAACTGCGATCCTTTCTCCAACTACGTCAGTATCTCTGCTGCATTATCTGGTATCTTCTCTTTGGCAGATGTTGGCTTCTCTCTGATACTTCCCGACACATAGAACAGGCTGGCTTTTCTAGCTATTCATACGAGAAGCGAAAATATCCAAGTATTTTCAATCTTCAGTCTCCAATCATATCCGGTGTTGCCATGAAATAACTCGACCAAATCGCGATTCTTTTTTTAAATTCTTTTTATGTGTGATCCATGTCCGTCCCAATTTCTATGTTGTATTTTAAAAAGGAATGTCACACAATCCCCATTTCCTTCATTTTCATAAATGTTAACCTGTCTGTGTTTACATTAAATTTTATTGCGCACACACACACACACACATATATACACATATATACATGCATACATACATACATAGACACTCATACACTCAAGCATACATACAGATATGCTCATACACACATGTAGACACACATATATACACACACGTGTGTGTGTATGTGTGTGTGTGTGTTTGTGTGTGTATATATATATATATATATATATATATATATATACAGGCACACACGCACATATATACAGGCACACACGCACATATATACAGGCACACACGCACATATATACACATATATACACACACACTCACACATATATACATATATATATACACATGTATTTTTTATCATAACCCCAGGTTGTGAGTTTGAATTTGATTTCTTGAAGCGTGTTGTGTCCTTGAGCAAGACACTTTATTTCACATTGCTCTAGTCCACTCAACTTAAAAAAAAAAATAAAAAAAATTTGTATCTTTAATTCAAAGAGACAACCTTATCACACACTGTCACGATGAATTTCCCTGAGGACTACATTAAGGGCACATGTGTTTGTGGAATGCTCAGCCACTTGCATATCGATTTCATGAGCAGCCATTTCTTATGTTTGAACTGGAACAGTTGTTAAAACTGATGACAGTTCAACACAAACCATTTTCTGTAGCGCACTGATATTCTCAAGACTCGGTATGGCTATTAGTCCACATTATTTTGTGGACAGTGGATTGGCAGTATCGGTAGAGTGCCAGACGCCATGTTTTGCAGCATAGAGTTATGGCCCTTGACGTTCTGAGTTCAAATCCCACCGAGGTTAACTTTGCCTTTCATCCTTACGGGGTCGATAAAATAAAGTACCAGTAATGCACTGGAGTAATTGCTGTGCCAAAAGTAGAAACAATTATTTTGTGTGTGTATGAGAGGGCGAGAGGGGGGTTGTGTGTGTGTTTTAATTTTTTTATAATAGAAGTAATAATTTAAAAAAATAAATTCATCGGTTCTAATTTGTAAATATGTTGTGTTCATTCTCTACTACTATATAAAAATCACATTCTCACACACATGCTCTCATACATATTCTCTTACGCATGCACGCTCGCGCGTTCTCATACATATGCTCACACATACACACATGCTCTCTCTCTCACACACACACGCATGCTCTCACACACACATGCTCTCACACACATGCTCTCACACACACACTTTCTCTCTCACACATGCATGTTCTCACCACACTCGTGCATGCTCTCACGCATGCTCACACACAAATGCTCTCTCACACACAAATGCTCTCTCACACACACATGCTCTCTCACACACACATGCTCTCACACACACATGCTCTCACACACACATGCTCTCTCACACACACATGCTCTCTCACACACACATGCTCTCTCACACACACATGCTCTCTCACACACACATGCTCTCTCACACACACATGCTCTCTCACACACACATGCTCTCTCACACACACATGCTCTCTCACACACACATGCTCTCACACGCAACACACATGCTCTCTCACATACCTTTTCACATTCTCGTTCTCACACACGCTCTCATATTCTCGGCAGCAAAGCCTAAAACAGAACAAAATCAAACTATTGTATGAAATGAAATCGACTAACACACATGATAAACATGATATACTAATGTGTCTTCTATGCTAAACTGAAGTTTGAAATATAAGGGCAGACACCAATATATATGTATCATCATCATCATCATCATTTATCGTCTATCTTCCACGCTAGCATGGGTTAGATGGGAATTATCCCACTTGAGGCAAGATTTGTCGGGTGACCGTGTCTCGCTCGTATAGGACTATCTGGCAGGTTTTCTACAGCTGGATGCCCTTCCTAACACCAACCCTGTTTACAGTGTGGACTGGGAACTTTTTACCGCATTACCTACACGGCCACATTACAGCGTGGACTGTGTTTTTTTTTGTCGTGACACCTACACGACCTCATTAGTTTGGACTGGATGTTGTGGTACCAACTTTACAGAGAAATGGTAGTGTTGGTAGGAGTGGGAGGATGGAGTAGGGGTAGTGGGTTGGGGTGTATATTTGGTTAAGAGGTGCCTACTGACTAGGTTTCGCTTTGTACATAGGCAAGGCGGGTCTTCTGTATTACTGCGTGGCACCAAAGATCTCGGTCCACTGACATTGTCTTAGAGAGGTGCAAGTGTGTAAGGTAGGAATTTATCAAATCGTCCCAGGTTTTATATAAACTAATGGTGTCTTTGGGCAATACAATTTGTGACAGTGTCACACCAGATTGAAATACCTGACTGGAACTAACTTTGATATACCACTTTTTTTCGTTCAAATTTCTAGTTTCAAAGTTGTTAAAAACTCACCAGTATTATGTTGGAGATGATTTAGTTAACTGTATCTCACAATTGAAAGAAGTTAATACTTATAATACACTAGCAGAAAAACCACCCTTCGTGTAGTGTGTATATTGATATTATATGCAAGTACATATACATGTAGATATGATACATCAAATAAAATCGTAACTGTATTATGTAATCAGTAACGTAACCCATGATACATTAAAAAAAGACGATATTATATATAAACTGCATTAGGAGAAAATTAGTGACGGAAATATATGAATGTTTATTTAAGCGATCGCTAACCGGAAGTGTTATCATTTGAAAATTTTAAAGAAGTGAATCTTTAAATAAGCAATAAAATATATTTAATCAACAGGTACGAAATTTAGTAAATAAATTATGTAATATTCATTCATTATTTATTCAAAATGGTGGTGGATTGGCAGTATTGGTAGAGGGTCGGACGCCATGCTTTCCAGCATAGTTACGTCCCTTTACGATCTGAGTTCAAATCCCGCCGAGGTTGACTTTGCCTTTCATCCGTACGGGGTCGATAAAATAAAGTACCAGTAATGCACTAGGTAATTGCTGGCCTTGTGCCTAAAGTAGAAACAATTATTTATTCAAAGTAATCCATCTTATTTTACAAACGGGATAAAAAAGTATATTCTGGATGCAGTCCCGCACTCCTTTCTTTATTATAGTTAAGATTCTAGGTGGTAGTTAGAGAAAATACAGAACCAAATGTTTTGCAGTGTATTGGCAGAATCGGTAGAGCTTTGGACAACATGCTTAGTGGCATAGTTATGACCATTTATGTTCTGAGTTCAAATCCTGCTGAGGTTAGCTTTGCCTTTCATCCTTACGGGGTCGATAAAATAAAGTACCAGTAATGCACTGGGGTCGAGTTAATCGACTTTCCCCTCCTCCAAAATTGTTGGCCTTGTGCCTAAATCAGAAACCATTACTTAGATTCTTCCCACTGTGTTCTGAGTTCAAAATCTATTGAGACATTAACATTTGATTCCTTTCCCAACATTTTTAGTATCGATACTGAGAAAAATAATCAATCTTTAATTTTTCAAATTCATTATTTTTCTCAGTGTAGGATTTTCTGCATTTGCAATTTACATCCCATATTAAAAAAGAACTCCACCCCTTTTGTCTCATATTTCTCATATTGGTACAATTGCACAAATTTGTAAGAGTGGGAGTATATACCCCACCCCCATTTTATACCTACAAAACAAAAATATTTTAACACCTCATTTATGTAGAATTGTAAAGTTTGTGAAAATATGCAAAATACTGACCTCGAATATAAGCCCTTTTTAATTAAAAATTTTTTTTGCCACATATGCAAGTTTATATTTAAAAAAATTATATATTTTTCTCTTTCTCTTTTAAAATATGGATCATTGTTAGGGATGAAAATGGGGTTGGTTAACCTTTTAGCATTTAAACTGGCTATATCTGGCCTGAATTCTCTCACCATTTTCTGTTCAAACCAGCCATAACTGGCCCCTCATACCTTTAAGGTAAATACTATCAAAACTCATTGACTCGATATTATGCGAGATATTTATGTGAAGTAAAGCCTTTTCTCTGAAAATACAATAGTAAAATATAGAGAAAATACAATAGTAAATATAGAAAAAATATAGAGTAATGAAATTATTTAGGGATGAAAATGGGGTTGGTTAAACATATGTCAATTTGTATCCTTGTAATTAGGAAATCGTTTATAGGACTGTTTTCAATATGTGAAATTTAAAAAGCAAGTTCAGGTTCAACCAACGTTAGTAGGTTTATTTATATTTGTTTTTTTCGAGTTTTTTTACCCATCCACTATCAAATTTATTAACTGTCATTTATTATTTGTTTGTATTAACGTTTTAAAATGTATTGTTTCTTTGGGTTTTTTAAATTTTTTTAATGAACTTTTTATCTACATTTTCAATTTGTTCCATATATTCTTTTGATCTGCTTCAGCTGTCATAATTAATTATATATATATATATATGCACATGCACACGTGCGCACGCGTGTAAATGAAACTTTATTTTTTTTTCCTTTATATATATATAGAAAAAAAATGAAGTTTTGTTTACATGTATTTATCTTTGTGTATCAATCTGCTATGCGCGTTTCACTGATGATCTGCTCAAGGTAATCTATTGAAGTTATGCACCTGATTCCAGCACCGATCTGCTCATCAGATTGGTGATTCAATAAAAAAAGTAGAGTAGCTTTTTTTCTTTTTTTTTTTTTTTTTTTTTTGTTTGTTGAATCACCAGTTGGATGAACAGATCCATAACTTCCATAGGTGACTTTGAGCAAATCATCTGCAAAACGTTTTTTTTTTTTTTCCTTATTTATACACTCTGCCTGTGCATCGAGTGCTCATATTGGTACCACCACCAGTAATTCCCTGAACCACTTATATATATATATATCCTTCATCACCCTTGCTATTGGGGAAATTTTGAGTGGCAATGAAGTAAATCATCAACTGTCTTCTAGTAAATGCAAATTCTACATATATTGAGTATTTGTTCATTCGGTTGTAACTAAAAATGTTCTGTGTGTGTGGTTCAGAATTGTACTTGTCTAGCAAGAGACTTCATCTGAGATTGTACTGAAACTAATGCAATTATCATGTGGAACAGACATTTTAGCTATTTAAAACACACAAACTGTAAACTTTACCCTATATTCATAATATATTTCTTGGTGCCAAAGCAGAAGTGACAGTAAGCAGGTTTGCAGATAGTGCAATGAAAACTTTTTTTAATATTTAATTTAAATGGCTAAAATGACCCTAAATGGTGTGTGTTTATTGTAAGCTGCCGACTTACTCTGTTGCTACTCAATTCCTTGTATGATTCATTTGGTGCTGAAAAAGATGAATCCAAATGTTTTTCTTCTTTTATGTAATGTCTCTGGTAGTATATATATATATATATATATATAAAATTATACACACACACAGATATGTACATATTCTACACATGCATTTTCTTTGAGTGGGGATTGAATTTACAATCATTTCTTTTAACCTTTTCATTACCATGTTTACAATGAAAGTCACTGCCAATAATTTTCAAATAACCCAGATTAACTTTATCATTTTTAAGTTGGTGTTGGGAATATAACTTAACAAAGGTTCATATATAGAATTATGATGATGATGAAACAGTTTTATACTGTAGAAATGGGATTGGTTTGGTATTAGAGTCAGCATCCCATTTTTTCCTCCTATGCTAGCATGATTAGGATACACTGTGGCTGAGGTTATAACATCTTAGTGTTCTGTCTTCTAAATACAAATATGGTAGGACCATATGATATGGTAAGTTGAAAAGTAGACAGAACCTCCCTTTAGGATGTATTTGAAATCATTAAGCAACAGGTAATTAATACTACAGTCGAGTCCGCTTAAGAGTATACCCTCGGGAATGGAAAAAAGTATACTCTTAACCGGATTATACTCTTATCCGGACTAAGTAAAAATATTCCATAGTATTATTATTTTGAGTCTTTCAATGATTAAAAATCGCTTTATTATTGTTTAAAATGCATTTATAAGTAAAAAAAAAAATGAAAGTTACACCAAAAAATTCAACAAGAATTATTGCAAATTATAGATAAATTAAGCAAGTGACCGCAAGTCATAAAAATGTCTTCGAAACGCTCTGCTTTATCCATTACTCAAAAAAAGTGACTTTCTTAGTCTTATGAAACTCATTGTCGACCACAATCTTAGGTATGAATCACTAGTAGTCCATGTTGTGCATCCCTGATGAAAATCCCGGATCACCTAACATAAATAGCATGTTTGGAGGCTGTGCTACAGCAGAATCTTAATCATAATGGCCAAAATGAACTAAAGAACCTTTCTTTCCTTTCCATCACTAACTTGGTTGTGTATTCACTTCAATTTGTGTGAATGTAAAAGTATGTAGTTGTGAGTGACACTTTTTGTTTTTTATTTAATGCACCATTTAGATATAGTAATTACATTGAAGGAAAAAAAAAATTATGAACATTTTTATATTTTGTTATATCATCTGAAATAAATTACTGTTTTGATGTGGTGGATATATTAATTAAATGAAAAAATAACAAGACAAAAAAAATCATTTGTTTGTTTCAAAATTTATTACAATTAAAACATGTTAATTCGTATAGAGACATCGGGGCAGCAAGAAGCTGACCATCTATCCCATACTCTGTGGAACTTTCCACAACAGGTCTTGTGGAATGCAGTCATATGCATTTTTGAGGTCTATGAGACATGTATACACCTTGGCAAAATATTTTTCGAAATTCTGCTGCAGTGTGAATATTAGGTTGGCTGTGCTGCATATACCACACTATCAGCTCGATTGGAGACTGCAATAGCCCTACATCTCTTTGCTGTACGCCTAGTACAGACTTTATCGGGGAGACTTAACCAGGAGATCCCGCTATAATTGGAGCAATCATTGTCTCCCTTTTTGAAAACTGGGATCATCACTCCTGATTGTCATTGCTTAGGTGACTTTCCAGGGATACAGGCCACTTGGCACACACATTAGCCAGAGAGTACATTCTCTATTTAAGGCTTTTAATATCTTGGGCTGAATTTCATCCTCTCCAGCCTCTGACAGGTTAATCACTCTCAGATACACCTCAAGTACATCAGAAGATGCTATTGTGACCTAATATTATGCTGGACAGACTTTATGGACTAAATAACCAGCAGGAGACCCAAGGCTAGACCCAGAGCGAGATGGTTGGATAACATCCATGAACTCAGCTGGTCTTGTTAGGGGATCCAGTTGGATCAATTGGAGACACTTGCTTCTGATAGGATCCACTGGAAATCTGCTTGAGGACTCAGTCCTCATGATCCTCCTAGGAATAAGTGGGCAAAGAAGAAAATGTTAATATTTTGCTGGACTCTAGCTATATAGATATAAAGTTTTATGATTTATCGAGGCATTTGATTTGAAATCCAAGCACAGATTTGCTATAATGATCATGGCATTAGCAAATCTGGTATAATACCCTTAGGGACAAAAAATAAGTTGTCAGCAGCCACTACAGAGAATCAGCTGCCATTTGGTGTAAAGATAATGGCCAAAATTCAAGATATACAGAGTTCAATTTTCTAACACTATAATTATTGTACTTTCTCTCTTGTCATTTGATTTCTTCCTTTTCTGTTCTGATGGCTTCAAAGTTTTTGGTTCCAATGGTAATGGAACACTGCCAGTTTGTACAGTCTTGGGCTTGTGTTTCAAACAATTTAAGCTAAAGTTCAGTGTTGTTTTGAGCTGGTCCTTAAATCTTTGAAGAGAGCAACTCCATGGTATTTTCCCTGAAGCGAGATTGCTAAATAAGGCTTGATGTGGAAACCTTGACTTTTCCATTCTCTTCCATCAACTCTTCCATGCAAGAATTGGTCTACTTAGTCATTATTGTCATTGCTGTGAAGAAGAAATTAAATTCTTGGATATGAGATAAAGCCACCATCAACGGTTATTGTAGCAAATCTGTTTAGATTTCAATATTTCTAATAAATAAAATTATTTTAAAGCTTGTCAGTAAAAAAAACTATATATATATATATTAAGTTTGACATCTTGGGAACTTTTATCAACAAGGTACCCCAAAAAAGTCTTTGTCTTCATGTTATCATTACAGAGTAAAGGGGAAGGGCTGTGTCTCCTCTCAATACCTCTAACAGAGACAAATGGAAAGTATCCTCAGATTGGAGATATGGCCTGAAAGCTTACAACAGATTGCAGGATTTGAAATCAGAATGCGAAGAGCTGGAATAAATACTACACAACCTCGCATTTGATGCAGGTGTTATGACACTTGATATTTTCTGAGACTGCAAAGTATTTGTAATGGTTATTTGAAATATTTTATGAGTATTTTAATCTTTTAACTATCATTTACCATATAAGCATATGTAGTATTTGATGCAAATTGGAAATTTACTGTGCAAGATTAGACTTAAAACTACACAAACGGGGAGCAACTACACATTAAAATAATCACTGCAGTAACTGAATTCATTAACTGCATAGGAATAGTACTATATTCTGCTTACAGCATTGGTTTCTTTCTATCCTGCAATGAAGTCATCTCTGCTTGGAGCTAGGATGTTTTTGTTTATGGATTATTCTAGGAAACAATTTAATAGAAACAAATTTAGATTGAGAAGAATGGAATGTAAAATAAGAAAATATAAAAAAAAAGGAAAAGACAAGGGCTCTAGTGTCGGTGAAGAATGGGGACAATGGCTAGCGACACCCACTACAACAGCTACCCCCACCGCGTAGGGCTCCTTCCTCAGATGGGCTGCCTACGTTTCGATCTTGCAGAGGAGCTCGGCAATATGGGGTCCAAGTACACCTCGGGTCTCAACAGCGGCCAGTGCGAAGAGGAAGCAGCTGGACAATCATCTAGAACTAGGTGAACATACCCACTGAGTTATAAGGGGGTCATGGACATAAGTTGACATTAGTAAATGTCAACTCCTGGGCAGGGTGTCTAATATTTGTATATATGTATTTATATATATGTATGTGTGTGTATGTATGTATATATATTGTGGAGGTTGCAGTGGCTATTTCGAAGCTGAACAGTGGAAGATCTCCAGGTATGGATGGCATGCATGCTGAGCTCCTACAATATGGTGGTGAGAGACTCCTGCAACATCTTCACTCTTTGTTTGGCAGGATATGGGCTAATGAATCCGTACCTGAGGACTGGAGAGATGCAGTAATGGTGGTCTTGTACAAGGGAAAGGGTAACAGGAATGATTGTGGAAACTACAGAGGTATATCATTGCTTTCTGTCGTAGGGAAAGTTTTATGTAGGGTGTTTCTGGACCGTCTGCTGACACACATTGCAGATTGTGTTCTTCCTGAAAGTCAATCTGGTTTTCGTGCTGGACGCGGCACTACTGATATGATCTTTTCAGCTAGACAGCTCCAGGAGAAGTGCATGGAACAAGGCTTGGATCTGTATCAGGTTTTTGTCGATCTGACAAAAGCTTTCGATACTGTTAACAGAGATGCATTATGGAAGGTACTCCAGAAACTTGGTTGCCCTGATAAGTTCCTTGCTGTAGTTAGGTCTTTCCATGACGACATGAAGGCTTGGGTTAATGTCGGGGGTAACATGTCGGAGCCTATCTCAGTAAAAAATGGAGTGAAACGGGGGGGGATATTCCAGCACTGACCCTGTTTGCCATATACTTTGCAATGGTTTTCTGTATCGCATTCAGGAATTGCGAGCATGGTGTTTACATCCGATATCGAACCTCAGGCAGCATATTTAACATAAGGCGCTTTGCTGCGAAGACAAAAGTATTTACATCAATCATAAGAGACCTCTTGTATGCAGATGATTGCGATCTTGTAGCGCACACAGAGAATGATATGCAACACATTTTGAATACATTTTCTGACGCTTGCACTGCCCTAGGTCTGACTGTCAGTCTCAAGAAAACCATCGTCATGTACCAACATGCCCCTGGTAAGCAGTACACTGAACCAAACATCTATGTGTATGGCAAACGACTTGGAGTGGTTGATCAGTTTGTCTACCTGGGAAGCACTGTCAATCGATACAGCAACCTTGACAGTGAAATCTCACTTAGGATTAGGAAAGCAAGTGATGCTTTCGGAAAGCTAGAAAGACGACTCTGGGGTCGGCGAGATATATGCAGGAGGACAAAGGT
>OZ024742.1:130381511-130384011 GCA_964016885.1 Eledone cirrhosa
TATGTATATATATATATATATATATATATATATATATATATATATAAGAAGTTAGTAAGCCCGTGGGTACTAAGTATCCCTGGAAATACATAGGTTGTCTATGATTTAAGGTTGTTCTATGGTATCAATTTGACATACCAGAACTATAATATTAATATAAGCAGAACAAGCAAAATTCAACCAACTTTTTAAAATAAATTAAAAAATATAATTTAAATATTTACCTATTCATATGGCTCTTACCGATCGGTTTCGCCTTGTAAAACACCAGAGACCCAATGGATTTCTAATGGAAAATCAAGGCTCATCAGAGAAGCATTTTCCCTTCCTAGGGCTAAAGACCCAGGAACGATAAAATATATTGTTATCTGCCAGGGGTACTTAGTACCCACGGGCTTAGTAACTTCTTCTATCACCCTCCATTTGTTGAGAACAATCATGTTGTTTCTATTTAGCTGCTATTTTTAGTAACGAGATAGACAACACGTCTATGTTTTTCCCGCTTTCACCTCGGGTAGTTCACGTACAGGTCATTTTTCGGCCTTTTGGATCTGTGCTAGCTGGCAGATAACAATATATTTTATCGTTCCTGGGTCTTTAGCCCTAGGAAGGGAAAATGCTTCTCTGATGAGCCTTGATTTTCCATTAGAAATCCATTGGGTCTCTGGTGTTTTACAAGGCGAAACCGATCGGTAAGAGCCATATGAATAGGTAAATATTTAAATTATATTTTTTAATTTATTTTAAAAAATTGGTTGAATTTTGTTTGTTCTGCTTATATTAATATATATATATATATATATATATATATATATATATATATATATATATATATATATATATATATATATAATAAGGAGTTGACGGACCCAGCATATTTATCAATACATGAGCGGTTGTATCTCAGCGTACTCAATAGACAATGTAAGATACATTCCCAGAGTATACACATAGTTATTCGCTTCAATACAGCACACTTAAAACGGGTGCCTATAATTGTTCCCGGAGTCGAGTTTCGGCCGCACTAATGCAGCAGTAAGGTGCACTGCATCATCCTCTGCATATATTATGCAACAATGCACAATCGGCTTATGCGGCTTCATCAGCGGGTATAGCCTAATCAATAACCAATCGATGGACAGAATCCAAACACCAGCCCATGCCGGTCATGACTGCTTGTGACAACAGACACGGTAAAGCGATCAGCAACTGGCGCCGGATACAACTCTGTCCCTCGACTAGCCACTGATTTACAAACTTTACGTGGTGGCGGAGGACTAGAAAACCAATCTATTCGTTCCCGTCAAAAGGGCTCAGCTAACGTGCTTCATACACAAATGTTTGAGAGGTGAAATGATGGCTATTAGAAATAGCAGTTCCAGATCGATGTATAATAGAATGGTAACATTCGGCTCATCTCCTCAGTCCCATGGCTAGAGGAAAGCGATAGTAACAATGGTAGTGCTAAGAACATTTAACGGACTTTAAATGCGATTATCCATTATAGAGCGATACAGTAGCGAGCTGGGATGTGTCAGCCACGTGCGTAGAAAACCAGTCTATTTCACAACTTAAAGAGTGAGAGATAAAATTAATAGCAGGAAAATAGAGCGCATATCAAAACAAAAACACAATAAAAAAGTGAAAAATTGTTTAACTTACTCTCAATAGTCCGCTAGTTGGGTGATAATAATAATAAGGAGTATGTATATATATGAGAAAATAATGGAATTTTCACTTTCTGTTGGCAAATCGAACTTATGGAATGACTATACTGATATTAGCGAAAGAACAGCTGACCAAGTATTTTTCTCGACGTATTTAATAGAAACCTATGGTACAATATTCCAGAGTTTGAATTCGTAGAGAATGGGTACAGGTTCCAATAATTCACGGAGTAAATTAGTATAAATTATTATTTTTTTAGAAAAAACAGGCAAGGGGTGAGTGGAAATTTAGAGAGAAGGATTTATTATATAATCTAACTCGTGTTCATCGCCGATTACGTTTTTGTCTACGAGAGCTAAATAGAAATATTTCTTCTATTCATTCATTCGCAATACATCTATTACCAGTGACTCCTCAGAAAAAATAATAAACAATATGTTTTTAGGGGTATTAGTGTAGAAGGGAAAGTGACATACATAGCAACCGGCTTCAAGTAATTTTGGTACTGTTAGAGTAATAAATGTTATTAGCTGAGAAGGAAACTTTCTATAGATCAATATTCTTTGATCTATAGAATATTTCCTTATCAGCCAATGTTATTTCTTAGTTCCTAAAAAAATAATAATTTATACTAATATATATATATATATATATATATACAGATATTTTGTACAGCCGACCATGTTAATCTTCACTCTTTCACTATTATTACTCCAAGAATAACTTGCATGAGAATTCTCGCAAACTCGCTACCTAACTAAGGTAACCTCTTGTTGAGTCAAACAACGCCGTACGTTAAAACTATCCATCGTACAGAGTACTCACAACCTCT
>OZ024742.1:130389011-130414011 GCA_964016885.1 Eledone cirrhosa
GGAAGGAAGGGGTGATGACAAACTGACAAAGGAAGGGGTGATGACCAAACTCCAGAAAACGGCGTTGGTGTGTGTATATATATAGCGAATTGGCTACACACATAGGTTGTTATGATTATGTGAATGTGTGTGTGTATGTGTGTATATGTCTGTGTGTGTGTGTGTGTGCGTGCGTGTGCGTTTGTGTAAAATATATTTATATATAATATTTGAGTGTATATGTGTTTGTGTGTATTTATTTAGAAAGATACATAGACAATAGAATTACAGACACACGGTCATTTACACATACATATATATAAAGAGACACACTTAGAAAAACATAATTATTACATACACACACCAAAGGGGGCTGTGACAAAGTATAGAAAACAGCGTGTTACTCATACATATAAATGTATATATATGCACACACACACACACACACACACACACACACACACACACACACACACACACACACACACACACACACACACACACACACACACACACACACACACACACACACACACACACACAGGGGTTGGACAAAATAATGGAAACATCTTAAAATTTCAAACAAATTTATTCTAATATGGGGTAGGACCGCCTTTGGCAGTATTTACAGCTTGAATTCTACGAGGTATGGACTCGTACAAAGTTTGAATTGTTTCCAAAGGAATTTTCGTCCATTCTTCAGCTAAAACAGTCTCCAGTTCTTGTAGTGATGATGGTGGAGGATATCGACTCCTTACTTGTTTTTCTAAAATGCACCATAAATGTTCAATAATATTGAGATCTGGGGACTGTGGTGGCCAGATAAGATGTTCAACTTCACTAGAATGTTCCTCGTGCCATTCCGTAACAACTTTAGCTGTGTGAATTGGTGCATTATCATCCTGAAAGATTGCGTTTCCATCCGGAAACAGTTCCGCAACCATAGGATGAATTTGATCAGATAAAATGGTTAAATAGACTTGACTATTAATTCTGCCAGGAAGGGAAACCATTGGGCCGGCGGATTTCCAAGATATAGCCCCCCAAATCATCACATATCCTCCTCCATGTTTAACAGTTGGAAGAAGGCAGTTTGGGTCAAATGCTTCTTTTGGCTATCTTCACACGTATACTCGGCCGGTGGTCGGAAATAAGGTAAAGGATGACTCGTCTGAGAAAATAACATTCTTCCACTGCTCTAGGGACCAACTCTGTAGGTTTTTACTCTACTATAAACGCTTTGCAACGTTTGTTTTTGAAAGTAGTGGTTTTCTGATTGCAGCCCTCCCGTGAAATCCGACTTTGTGCCAGCGGACAGTTTTTGTGGAAACTGGGTTCTCGAGGTGGTCATTAAGCTCTGCAGTAATTTTGGGAGCTGTACTTTTGTGATCCTTTCTAACAATTCGCGTAAGAGTCCGACGGTCCCTATCTGAAAGTTTTGGTTTTCTTCCGGAGTTTTGTTTCGACGAGGAGGTTTTTCCCTCTTTCTCAAAGTCTGTCATTACTTTCGAGACTACTTCTTGATACACCAAACATTTCAGCTGTTTTCGTTACGCTAGCGCCTGCCATACGAGCACCAACAATTTGACCTCTTTGAAAGTCCGATAGATCTGTAATTTTAATGAATTTTAATTACCTTTTTCTGATGATATCTGAAAAGAAACAGTAATTTTAACAAAACATATTAAGCAATACTAATAATAAATAAAAAAACATAAAAACAAACAAGCTTTTGACGTTTTATAGATATTTCAAAATTATGATGCTATGATGCTAGGTGTTTCCATTATTTTGTCCAACCTCTGTATATGTGTGTGCATGTAATAATTATTTTCTCTAATGAGTCTGTTTATGTATGTTTGTGTGTATCCGTGTGTATATAATAATTATTTTTAACCAGCGTTCTTTTAGTAACTATACATAGACTAACCAGCGTTATTTCAGTAACTAAAATCAAATTCATTCAAATATGATGATCGATGTCACATCTCAAAATACAACCATTAGATAACATTGAATTACCATTAGATAACATTGATAACTTGAATTACCATCCATATTCTATCTATGTTTTGTTAAAAATAATTATTACAATCACACACATCTCCACAAACATATACAAACTCATTAGAGAAAATAATTATTGTCTGAGTGTATCAAGAATATAAAACAACCGCAGTTGAAAGGTATATTATAAATACACATCTACCCTTAATTTAACAGTTCATATATGTGCATAATTTATTTATATTAAGAAATGTATGTAATAGATTTTGAATAGGGAATTTTTATAACATCAACTATAAATCACGGCCTGCTTTTTGTGGCTTTAAGTCGTACGAGTTTACGTTAGTTTCAGTAATGGAGAGCGCAATTGAAAGGAAACGTCGTTTAGCGAGAGAAAGACAGAGGAATAGAAGAGAAAACCTCTCAGCGGAAAGATCTGCTGCTATCAGAAACCAAGACAGAATTCGACAAGCACGTAGCCGTGAAAATGAAACTAATGCAAGGAGAGAATATCAGAGAGAAAGAGTTTCGCAAAGGATTTTAAACAAAACAGAAGAAAAGACTATTCAAAGAGGGCAAAGGAATACCAATGTAATGTGAGCTGCCTGTTTAAATGATGCAGGTTTTATACCTAATAATGGTTTCTTATATAGGCACAAGGCCAGCAGTTTTGGGGGAGGGGAAAGTCGATTAAATCGATCCCAGTGCGTGACTGGTGCTTTATTTTATCAACCCCGTAAGGATGAAAGGCAAAGTTAATCTCGGCGGAATTTTCAGAGTTCACATTCATAACTGTGGAAATATGGAGCTTAATTGTCTGTTTTTCTGCAGAGAAACCACCAGATGGACGTTTTAATAACGTCCATTTGCCTTTGGCACAAAGGCAACATTTTACGTCCTATCAGAAGAGAATTTCCATCATATTTAGTTTCATTGTTATCTGATTAAAACTATCCTCATTATAGGAATTTCAAAGAAAACATTGGGTTATATAATTCATCACTATCATTCGCTTCGATTGGTGCTCAAGTGCAGAATCCACCAGGAAAAGGCCCATTTTGTTTCCGCGTGCATGGACAAATTTACCACAGAACTTCACATATTCATCCAAATGAAGGCAAACGAAGACAATATGTTCAGCGCCCAAGCAACAGAAATAAGAGTTCCGAATCACGCCAATTCAGGTTGTCCCCAAAAAGTGCTCGAAAATTTGGATAATATTATTCGTAGAGATAATGTGTCTGCTCAGTCTTTTCAAACACTTCGTGAAATGGGAGTACAAGAAGAACAGCGTGCTCAAGAAGAAAACATTGATATGCCAAGCGTCAACTTTATATTCAACAGAGACTAAATATTGTATTCAGAAACGAAGGCGAACCACAATTTCATAGAGATTTAAAAATATATCCAAGGATCTCTGAGGCTCCTACTATAAATGTCAACATCTTGAGCCCAAATCTTGATCCGATGACGTACGTATTGTTTTTCCCACACAGTGAACCAGGATGGCAACCAAACATGACTGGAAACATTTCAATGCTTCAACATAAAATATCTTAAACTGCTGCAAGGGATAATGAATTCAATCCCCTTTTGCACGGAGGAAAACCTTTTCAACAGTGGGTTGTAGAGTCTCACAAGCTGAAGCTAACAATTTAAATTACATACGAACACAACAAAACAATCTGAAAGTGGAACAATATCAAGGACTTGCTGACCATTTAGTCAATGCAGTAAATACTGAAGATGTTCAAATCGGACGAACAGTCATTCTTCCATCATCATTCCAAGGATCAGCAAGAAATATGAGAGAGCGATACCAAGATTCATTAGCAATTGTAAGAAAATTTGGTCCACCTGATATATCAAAGTGTTGATGTGTTGATTGACGAAAGTGACGAGAATATCATGAATTATCCGGAAAAGGTTTTGAATTCTTTGATGCCACCAGGCATGACCCCATACAATCTAGCACTGAAGAAAATTTCCATTGTGATTTTGCTGAGAAATTTGTATCCAGCTAGTTGGTACTCGACTTTTGGTTTTATCTTCTAATGAATTTTATATTCATACAAAAATCATTACAGGCAGTCAAAAAGGAAATGAAGCTTTCATACCACGAGTTGACCTGCGTCCGAGTGAAACAGATCTACCCTTCAATATGAGCAGTTCCCTGTGATACCAGCTTTTGCCATGATCATAAACAAATCGCAAGGGCAGAGCTTCGAAAAAGTTGGTATTTATTTGCCAGCTTCCATATTTAGCCACTGCCTTTCATCCTTATGGGGTCGATAAAATAAAGCACCAGTAACGCGCTGGGGTCGATTTAATCAACTTTAGCCTCCCACCAAAGTTGCTGCTGCCATTATTAACTTTATACATGTACTTACATTGCTTTTACTACATATTATATATCTACCTCGCTATCGAAATGTTAACGAGATGAAATCTTTCGACAGAACTTTTGAGCCAAATTTCAATAAGCACACACATACATACACCTTCACACACACACACTCATATACCTTCACACACACATACACCACACACCACACACACACACATATACCTTCACACGTCCACGTCCACACATATACACAGACACAGACACACGGACACGCAAACACCCACACACATACACACACATACACGGACACACGGACACATACACACACAAACACGGACACACACACACACACACACAACAAACACACACGCGGACACGTAAACACATACACAAACACAGCGACAGACACATACAACCACACAATGAGACCAATATGTCTTAATTTCCTTTCATTTATCATAGTTGTACGTCATCTAAGTTATGATTTCCTCCTTTGATTTGGCAGAAAATCAGGCTTCCTTCCGTTTCAGGTGAACTTTAACACTGCAGCAATGTATTTGGATAACAATCCCATCGCATCCTTGGGAGAATGTTTTATTGGATCACAACCTCTGTATAAACATATAATCGATTTAAGAAAGCTTGCTGATTTTGAAAACTCTCGGGGAATTCAAACTAATCTGTTTGATTTTCGTTTCTGGTTTCCTTTAACCCTTTCAATATACAGTTATATGTGAGTTCGCACGAAGTTTTAGAGTTACTGGCGAAGAAATTATTACTAATGCGATAGTTTCTGCTATAAGTTTGGCTTCTACGTTGACTAGGGAAATATATCTCATCTCTCGTTATTGTTACATAAATCTTAACACAACATATTCAGTAGCTTATCAACACTGGCTTAGTTTTTTTTCCTTAAAAATGTCATTGAATTGAGAGCAAATTTTCGGATTTTCTTTAGGCGTTATTTCAAAGATATTTCGCCATTATAGACATATGTTCATATATAGATAGTCATGCATACATATAAATACATACACATATACACGTATACATTTGTATGTATAATTATGTATGCGGAAAGTAAACGGAAACAACAAAGCAAACAACACAGTACAATGGAGAAATATATTAGTTTAACGCTTGATATACTAAGAAAAGAATGTTTAACGCTTGATATACTAAGAAAAGAATGTTTACGTTTCGGGCACAAGTCCTTTACCAGAAGATAGAATGAGAAAGGAAAAAGATGAAATAGAAAGATAGAAAGTGAGAAGAGGAAGGATCAGAAAAACAGTTTTTGGAGAAAAAGCACGAGTGTATTCTGTCAGCTATACACAAACGCGCTACGGGGGGCTGGGAGGCTCTTTACTTTGGTAAGTTTTATAAGCCATATTTGTATGTCTTTGAGACAGCCAGTGTGAATGCATTTGAATGAGCTTGCAGACAGCATAACTATAGTCTGACCGCAGCAGTGAGCAGGTGTGCAGGTGTGTCCGGTAATTGAGACATTAACCGGTAATTGAGATCCTAAAAATGGAAAAACCCACAGTCAACTGGGTCAAAGACACTTTGAGCGCAGCCAGTTAGAATCTTATCTTTCCTTCACCGATAACAATGTATTTCATGTCTGAAATTATTGACTCAACCGTAACGAGTTAACACTATGTTGATCTATTTTATTCCCTATTGTATAAATAATTGTTTCTATTTTAGGCACAAGGCCATCAATTACCCAGTACATTACTGGTACTTTTTTTATCGACCCCGTAGGATGAAAGGCAAAGTTAACCTCGGCGGGATTTGAACTCAGATCATAAAGAGACGTAACTCTATGCTTCAAAGCATGGTGTCCGACTCTCTACCGATACTGCCAATCCTCCGCCCTATTGTATAAATAATATTACAAATAAGAAAAAGAAAAGAAAAACAGAAGCGGGTAGCACACACATCTAGGATCACACACAACACATAATCAGATAATACACACATCTAGGACCACATACAACACATAAGCAAGTAATACACACATCTAAGACCATATGCAACACATAAGGAGGTAGCACACGCATCTAGGACCACATACAACACACAGGCAGGTAATACATACATCCATATACAACACATAAGCAGGTAATACAAACATCTAGGACCACATGCAACACATAATCAGGTAACACATAATCAGGTAATACAAACATCTAGGACCACATACAACACATAATCAGGTAAAACATACATCTAGGACCACATACAACACATAAGGAGGTAATACACACATCTAGGACCACATACAACACATAAGGAGGTAATACACACATCTAGGACCACATACAACACACAAGCAGGTAATACATACAGCTGGGAACACATGCAATACATAAGCAGGTAATACATACATCTAGGACCACATACAACACATAAGCAAGTAATACACACATCTAAGACCATATGCAACACATAAGGAGGTAGCACACGCATCTAGGACCACATACAACACACAGGCAGGTAATACATACATCCATATACAACACATAAGCAGGTAATACAAACATCTAGGACCACATGCAACACATAATCAGGTAACACATAATCAGGTAATACAAACATCTAGGACCACATACAACACATAATCAGGTAAAACATACATCTAGGACCACATACAACACATAAGGAGGTAATACACACATCTAGGACCACATACAACACATAAGGAGGTAATACACACATCTAGGACCACATACAACACACAAGCAGGTAATACATACAGCTGGGAACACATGCAATACATAAGCAGGTAATACATACATCTAGGACCACATACAACACACAAGCAGGTAATATATACAGCTGGGACCACATGCAATACATAAGCAGGTAATACATACATCTAGGACTACATACAACACACAGGCAGGTAATACATACATCTAGGACCACATACAACACACATTGTATCATGTGCTACGGACGACGCAAGAGCAATGGTCTGCCAACATAAGGGCTTCGTCACTCTTCTGAAGAGAGAAAACCTATCTGTATTTGCTGTTCATTGTGTCATTCATCGACAAAACTTGGCTGCGAAGAAACTCAGCAAGCCGCTGAGCAAGTCCTTGCAGGTGGCCATTGATGTCATCAATTTTATCAAATGGCATTCCCTCAATGAACGAATTTTCCGGCAACTGTGCCAAGATAATGACGAAGAATTCATCAAGCTGCTCCTTCATACTGAAGTGAGGTGGCTTTCAAAGGGCAAGTGCTTTACTCACTTCTTTGAACTCTTCGACTCTACCATTGAGTTTCTGCGAGGACGCAACACAGAACTGTACAAGAAAACCCTCGATGTGAGGCAAGACTGCACCTACCTCACCGACATCTTCGACAAATGCAATATCGCCATTTTGGCTTTGTAGGGGAAGAAGATCACCTTGCTTAAAGCAAGAAATGCTGTGAAAACATTCCTGGCCAAATTGAATGTCATCGAAAGGAATCTTTGTTGACAGGAATTCTATAATTTTCCTAGTGTTGCCAATGTTCAAAACATTGTAAGCGATGACCAAATTTATACCACTCACCCCCGTGCGCTACAAGACAACATGAGAGAACGGTTTGTCGACCTTTTTGCAGATCCCTTCATAGCTAACGTCGACGATTTGGACGTTAAATTTCAGGAAGAATTCATTGAACTTCAAGCAGATGACATGATCAAAATTAGATTTCCTAAAATAGGCGAACCCCTTTTTGGGATGCAAGAGGAAATTCAGCGTTGATTTCCACATCTACATGCAGAGGCTAAGAGATTTGCTCTGCCTTTTCCAAGCTCATACTTAGTCAAGAGGAGGTTTGGTGCTGTTTCCAGACTGCACAGTAAGTCTCGCAATCGCTACAATGTAATTACACGTGGAGATCTCTGGCTACATCTTAGGAAAATTCAGCCTCACGTCAAAGAGTTAGCTAGACTCCATGAAGCTCAAAGGTCCCATTGAAATGAGGATATGCTATTGTTGCAAAGCAAACTAACAATTTTTTTTATTTGTAGTTGCAGTCTGACTAGACTGGAAACCATCTACTACAATTCACTTACTCATTTGTTGTATATATTTTACCATTTACTAATAAATATATCCTCCCGCATGGTCATGAAAACCCTCTTCCGTGGTCTCTAATCTCACAAAGCAGAGGGGACATCAAGTTAGATATCAACATTTATTCTGTCCGTTTCATTAAAGGGAAAATTGGAAAGCTTTGAAATGATATAATTGCCACTTTCTTCCAGATAAGAGCTCTCTTGGGATAGAAAAAGTTGCTCTTGTATAAATGTTCAAAATCGCCTGGTGGGAATATAACAAATTCAACTGGTCCTTATTCATAAAGAAGAACATTTATGTTCCTTTTTTTGAAATTTATATATTTCCTTTCAAGGAATGTATTAATACTCTCAGCTGCCTGCAATGGTATCTTTGGAATATTGTTAACCAATTTTTTTAGTAATCTACTGATATCAAAATCAGTAGTATATTGATAAATGGAAAAATAGGGTAGTGGGGCGTTTCGTGATTTCGAGAGACAAAATGGCTTAAATGGGTTGAAAACCTGTGTATTAGATAAAGGGTCGGACGCCATGCTTTACAGCAAAGAGTTACGGCCCTTTATGGTCTGAGTTCAAATCCCGCCGAGGTTAACTTTGCCTTTCATCCTTACGGGGTCGATAAAATAAAGTACCACTGGGATAATTGCTGGCCTTACGGGGTCGATAAAATAAAGTACCACTGGGATAATTGCTGGCCTTGTGCCAAAAGTAGAAACAATTATTTTATGCATTTTCATTTCTTATACAAATGTCAGGTTTTGGTCCAGTCGATCCCTGACTTGGGTATTTTAAACGTGGCGGAGCCCATCCCTCTCCATGTCGAAACACCACTGATTTCTTCCTGAGAAGAGATAGATAGATAGACAGATAGATAGATAGACAGATAGATAGACAGATAGATAAGTTTCTATTTATTTGCCACGAGGGCACAAAAGAAGGGGACAAATACAATGGGTGAGTTTACATAAAGGAACGAGTAAAAAAACAAATAACAAATATAAAATTAACAATACAGTCCTCAATAGGGAGGAGGCGTTTTGGGGGTTACACCCCTCCCCCCCGAAAAAGTGTGTAACCCTTTTCCTTAGGAGCACAGAGAGGGGGTGCTCCTTTGCACTTCCACCTTTCCACCTACAGGCTGATAAAGAGAGAAGGCCCATTCACACGGGCCATTCTCGCTACTTTCACCCACCTTTCATAAAACTTGCTGGGGTAGAGCACCTCTCTCTCCATTCTGATCCTTCTCTTAAAATGGTATTTAAAGAAAAGGACCAGTTGTTGACCGGTGAGAAAGGTGCCCGACTTCAGCCCTTTCAAACGTGTCCACCATACCACCTCCTTCATCATGGCTATTACACAGAGGAAGACCGCCTCTCCTTCATTTTTGAAGGGAGGAGGAGGCGGCTTGATCGTTACAATGGACTTAGTGGTCAACCGGATTGGTCTCTCCCGTGACAGCAGTCGTTCGACATAGCCCCACAGATGGGCAACGCCCGAGCAGTGTACCAATGCGTGCGCAACGGTTTCCTCGTCGCGCACGCATCTGGGACAGATTTTTTTCGAGGGGTCCCTACCCGGGCGCCCGTGTCTGTAGAGCTTTTCTCGAACGGGCAGCGCCCCTCGGTAGCACTGCCAGGCCAGGGACTTCTGGAAGTTGTCCATAGGTCCCGGGCCAAATGTCCTCCCGAATAGGCTGGCCAGTTCGTCTTCCTCCATGCCTAAGGCTTGTCCGAGGGCGTCGTCGCACCTACTAATCACTAGCCCTCTATAGAATGACGAGGTGGAGTCTCCACCAATAGCCGGGTCCGCCTGCCAGAGAGCCGTGAGCGCCTGGGCACACTCTGTGTGCCAGGCGCCCAGTTTTCTCGGTCTTTCTCAGTTTTCTCAGAAAGGCTCGCCTCACAAACGGGGCCCACACCGGTTGACCGGTGAGGAATACCTGGAGGAGCCGTAGCCTTAATGCGTGTTTTCGCATCAACAGCCACAGCTGGGTGTTGACAGCAGATGGATCTCCTCACCAAAGGAGCTCGCTTCTTCCAAAGGAATTGGAAGAGTGCGCGCTCCATTTTGGCGAGCGTTTCCCTTGGGCAAGGCACGACGGTCAGGCGGTAATAGATGACGGACGCTATATAAGCGTTCGCCACCTCCGCCCGACCTTTCAGGGATAGTTTGCACTCAGCCCACTTCCGCGTCAGCGCAAACACCCTGTTCGATACCTCACCCCAGTTCTTCTCCACCTGGAGGTCTGGCCCGAACCAGACCCCGAGCAACTTCACCGGGCTCTCCGACCAACGTCCGACGACGCCGTTGGAGGCCATCGGTTTGCCCCTCCACTCGCTGAGTTGCAAACCGACTGACTTGTCCCGGTTCAGCTTAGCCCCTGTAAACGTTTCGTATTCCTCCAGTAAGGTGCCGATCACTCCGATTTCCGAGGCGGTTGACACCATCACTGTCACGTCATCGGCGTAGGCCGATACCGCTTACCGCAATCCCGGTTCCAAAGGGATGCTCTGTAACAACTCCAACTTCCGCAACAGTGGCTCTAGGGCCAATACATACAGAAGGGAGGAGAGAGGGCATCCCTGTCGGATGGACCGCGTGATTTCGAACGGCTCCGAGAGGTAGCCGTTCACCTTGGCCCTAGAGCAGATACGGCTGCTGTGCATGGCAGTGATCCAGCCCCTGAAAATGGGTCCGAAACCTGCCGCCACTAGCACCGCATCCAGGTAACGATGGTCGACCCTATCGAACGCTTTAGATTTATCCAAGTTGATCAGGGCCCCACCAAAGCCGGGTTCGTTCCCAACCCTCTCTATGATGTATCGCATGAGATAGAGGTTGTCGTGAAGGGCCCTGGACAGGATGGCGCATGTATGCGCATCTCCCACCAGGTTGCCCACGATAAGCGCCAACCTCTTTGCTAACACCTTGGCCAAAATCTTTAACTCTGCATTTAGCAGTGTTATGGGACTAAAATTACTTATTTCATCCCCCTTGTTCTCGTCCTTCCCCACTAGCGAGACTACGCCCTTGGTCACAGAACACGGAATTCTCCCGTTCTGTTGCCAGTTGCAGTAGACCGCTTCGAGGAGATCGAAGAACAAGTCCGGCATACTTAAATACAGTTCGTATGGAAGACCATCGAGGCCCGGAGATTTGCGTCTGCCGCATTGGCTCAGCACGTCCCCTATTTCAGCAGCTGAGATCGGCCTCTCGCAGGACTTCGCCTCCTCGTCCGAAAGACGCGGCAGGCCATCGAGGTATGGACCGAGGTCCACATCCCCATCCGGCCCCCCGCCCCTTCCGAACAATCGGGCAAAGTGCCTTTGAAAGCCCTCGCACATCTGCTTAGGTTCAAGGATCACCCGTCCATCCTGGTCTCGCAAAGACTGGATAGTGGATCTAGTCCCACTTTTGGCTTCTGTCACGCGGGCCCAGCTAACAGATTTGGTCCCCTCGTTTCCCAGAGCACGTATTTTGCTTCGGACAACGCAGCCTTCGTGTTTCGCGTCGAAGAACTGGCCCAAGGTCGTTTTCGACGCTAACACTCTGGCTACGTCGCCGCTTCTAATTGCCTCTTCTACACTATCTACCAACTCCCTTTGCTTCCTATTTCTATCTGAGGCTAACTCCTTACTAACTCCTATTGAAGCTACTCTAATCTCTCTTTTGAGAGAGCCCCACCACCTGCTGTTGACGATGGCGCCCGTCAACCGCTCCTTAACTAATGTACTAATCCAGTTCCTGTAAGCTTTACTTGCCGGTAAGGACAAGTTGAGCTTCCAGTAACCGGGTCCCTGTCTATGCGTTCTATCAAGGTTGACCATGGGGGTCACTAACTTGTGGTCTGAATAGCCAACCATGAGCATTTTTGGACAACTTAAAAAGTCCCTATCCTTATTTCTAACTAAGAACCTATCTAGGTACGATCTAGATTGACCGCTGTGGTTTCTCCAAGTCCAGGTTGGCACAGTCGGAAAATCTAGTCGATATCTATCGGCCAGTTCGAATCGGCCGATTAACCCCTTGAGGCTGTTACAACCCCCTCTATCAGGACATGCCCCTACATAGTCCCAACGTGCATCTAGGATACCATTCCAGTCCCCCACTAAAAGCAAGTCCCTAGAAAAGTCTCCAGACGATGGAAGAAGTACGGTCGCGTTGACCCAAAACGGCCGTAGACGGCGACCAGCCTGAAGGCTCCGCCTTCACCACTGCCAATGTCCAGAACCACTAGTCGACCCTCCGAGTCCAAGAAGTGTACCGTCTGTGTAGCGAGACCCAGATGTTTTTGCAGCAGAACGACAACCCCACCCCCACCTCCGGGCTGACAGAGAGATGCGTGTATCTCAAAATCATCAAAGGTGGGGGCCAGCTGTCGCACGCTGCTGATCCGGGCCTCGCAAATAACTATCACATTTATACATCATGACTTGAGGTCCTTTAGAAGCATTGCTTGCTTCCAAGGTGAGCCCAGGCCACGCGCATTTAGACAACCTATTCTCAACAGAGCCATATTGGTGGTAAAGAGAAAAGGCACTTACCTCTCTGCTTCCCGGGGACCGGGCCGCACAATTTCCATGGGGGTGGGGGATGGGTTGTTGGGTGGTGTGGTGGTTTGTGGAAGTGTAGGGGCATCAGTGTGTGGTGAGGTTGGGGTGTTTGGATTTGTGTGGGTGTCTGGGGGGGGGGATTTTTTTAGGAGGACACGATTAATGGGTCTGACGCAGGGGGGGGGGGGGCACGTCCTCTTTAAAAGTGTCTTTTAACGTTTTGTAAATGTCCATTGGGGCTTTTATCATTTTTAGATGGGGAAGCCCCGTTGCTTGTGCGAAATTCGAACCTTTGGTTTTTATTAAGTTGTTATTATAAATAACGTTTAACAGTTTTTTGTTTATTGTATTTATGTAAGTATATGCACATTTTTCTTTTTGCGTGATGTTTTTTGTTTGCTGTTGTTGTGTGTTTTTTTGTGTTGATGTCTATGTTATGTCTTGGGGAGGGGTTGTTTGTATTTATGTTCCTGTGGTGTGTTTTCTTTCTTTTCTTTTAACTTTATGAATGTGTCCCCCCCCTCCCTTCTCGTCTGACGACGAAAGGAGGTCGTCTTCCGTATTCGAGGGGAGGGGTTCATTTTCGGCTCATGTTTGTGGTGTGGGTGTTATTGTATTTGTTTTCTGGGTGGGTGGGATTGTTTTCAGTTGTGTTTTAACTTGTGGTGGTTGTGTTGGTAGTGTTGTAGTTGTTGGTGTGGGAAAAATCGGTGTTATTTTGTTTGCTTGGGAACAGGCAGCCCTCAGGCGACCTCTCCCACCACAGAGGTAACAAGCGGGTCGTCTACCCTCCACTGTGATGTGTAAGTAGGCAAGCCAATCCAGCAATATGCGGTCGGGGATCCTAGCAATTCGTTCTGGTTGCATTTGCACCAGAACTTGCAGGAAGACTTACCTACCGAAATTACTGCATCCTCTTTCAAGTCGAGGAGGCCACACAGTACCGCCCAGAAATCAATATCTGGATCGAAACTGTGTATGGTCAATCATTGTGTTTTTCTTCCCAAATAAGTGGGGAAGAAGGTAAATAAGGGGGACACAATTGGGGCCAGGGAATGTTTTTCGGCCGTCAATTTATCTTTCATTCGGATGGATAGACTACCGTAGAGTCTATCCTTCCGAATGAATACAATGTTTTTCAGATGATCTTTTAACGCCAGTTCAATCTCTGTCTGTGTGAGTTGTACTGGCTTACGGGTTTTGTTGGATATTGTCTATAAATAATAGTTTTTAAGCTATTTTCCTTTTTTAGCTCTGGGGGAGAATTTAAAGAAAATAGACCATTCTCCTCCAAAGTTATATACTTCCGTGCATTTTCCATTTGCTGGGCCATGTTCGAAATGTCAATAAGTTCATACACAATGTTTTTTTTGGTAGTATGAGCGAACGTCATTTTGTTCGCCCCCTCTTTGTTTACATTTGTCGAAATATGGTTGTTTCTTGTTTTTTGTTGTTACAATTTTCATTTTTTGTTGTGTTTGTGTTATTTATGTTGGTGTATGCGATCACATTTTTTTCCCCGTTGGGGTTAGACTCCATTTTTTCAAAATGTTCACTTATATTTTCAGTATCCGAGAGACTTGTAGTCACAGCTGCCACCTCTCTATCACCTTTGCTGTCGAAACGGCATCCATTAATGTTGGCAATTTCTCTGAGACAATCTTTTTCACATTTTTTTCATTAGTGTTAGGCTCCATTTTTTCAATGTTTCTAATAATCATTATTTTTTCAATAGGGAGGCTTGTTGCCTCCGCTACCCGCTCTCCTTCAGTTTGTTGAGTGGGAGTGTCATCGTTATCTGTGGCAATGGCTTCCTTTACCACTAGCGTAGAGACAATGACAAGATTTTTAAGATGAAAAATTTCACCCCAAAAGGGGTGAAATAAATTAACCCTAATGTCCGAAGACCCAGGCAAGGGGGTTAATTAACACAATAACGCAAGAATGCAGACACACATTTACTGTTAACACGTAATATATCCAATAATCGAGGAGCCGATGTGAAGAACGTCTATACCATCCGGAGGTAGATAGATAGATAGATAAATTTCTTTATTAGCCACAAGGGCACAACAGAAGGGGACAAATACAAATGGGGAGTTTACATACAGGTATATGAAAATATAACTATTAATACAATAACAAATAACAATTGAAATCCCCAATAGGGGGAGGCGTTACACAGGGGTTGTACACACCCCGAACAAATGTACAACCCTCATCTCCAGGAGCACCAAGAGTGAGTACTCCTTTCCTCTCTTCCTCTTTTTCTTCAACCTACAGGCTTATATAGAGAGAAGGCCCAACCACTCGGGCCATCTTTGCCATATTCACCCACCTTTTATAAAATTTGCACCTCTCTCTCGATCCTGATTCTTCTTCCAAAATGATATTTGAAAAAACGAATCAGTTGCTCGCCGGAGAGAAAGGTGTCTGACCTCAACCCTTTTAACCTCGTCCACCATATAACCTCTTTCACCATAGCCATAACACATAGGAAAACCGCCTCTCCCTCGTTTTTGAAGGAGGGTGGCGGTTTGATCATGACAATGGACTCGGTGGTCAACTGGATTGGTCCCACCCGCGACAATAGTCGTTCTACATAGCCCCACAGGTCGGTAACGCCCGGGCAGTGTACATATGCGTGTGCGACGGTTTCCTCGTCGCGCACGCATCTCGGACAGATCTTTTTCGAAGGGTTCCTACCCGGGCGCCCGTGTCTGTAGAGCTTGTCTCGAACTGGTAGAGCTCCTCAGTAGCACTGCGCGGCCAGGGACTTTTGGAAGTTGTCCATTGGTCCCGGGCGGAAGGTCCTACCGTCAGACTGGCCAGTTCGTCCTCCTCTACGCCTAAAGTTTCTCCGAGCGTGTCGTCGCACTTGCTGCGGACCAACCTTCTATAGAATGTCGAAGTGGAGTCTCCACTGATCGCCGGGTCCGTTTGCCAGAGGACTGTGAGCGCCTGAGCACATTCGATGTGCCAGTCGCCCATTTTCCTCGGTCTTTGCTTGACCCAGGACTGCAGCTCGGTCAGCGAACGGGGCCCACACCGGTTGTCTGGTGAGGAATACGTGGAGGTGCCGCCGCCTGAGCGCGTGTTTGCGCATCGTCAACCACGGCATCCCCAGCCCTCCGTTTGAAGGGTGTTGGCAGCAGATGGATCTTCTCACCAAAGAAGCCCGTTTCTTCCAAAGGAATTGGAAGAGCGCGCGCTCGATTTTGGTGAGCGTTTTGACTGGACAAGGCACAACAGTCAAGCGGTAGTAGATGACGGACGCTATAAAAGTGTTCTCCATTCTTCAAGGATAGTTTGCACTCGGCCCACTTCTGGGTGAGCGTAAATACCTTGGCCGTCACCTCGTTCCAGTTCTTCTCCACCTGGAGGTCAGGACCAAACCAGACCCCGAGCAGCTTTACCGGTCCTTCCATCCAGCGTCCGACGACGTCATCGGAAGGCATCGGTTTGCCTCTCCACGTTCCGAGTTGCAAACCGACGGATTTGTCCCGGTTCAGCTTCGCTCCTGTGAACCTTTCGTATTCCCCCAGTAAGGTGCCGATCTCCCCGATTTGCGAGGTGCTCGACACCATTACTGTCACGTCGTCAGCGTAGGCCGACGATGCTTTTCGTAGTCCCGGTTCCAAAGGGATGCCCTGCAATACCTCCAACTTCCGTAGTAGTGGCTCGAGAGTTAGTACGTACAGAAGGGAGGCTAGAGGGCATCCCTGTCGGATGGATCGCGTGATATGGAACGGCTCCGAGAGGTAGCCGTTCACCTTCACCCTGAGCAGGTGTTGCTGTTGTGCATTGCAGCAATCCAGCCCCTGAACACGGGACCGAAGCCTGCCGCCTCGAGCACCGCATCCAGGTAACGATGGCCTTAGACTGATCCAAGTTGATCAGGGCCCCACCGAAGCCGGGTTTACACCCTACCCTCTCTATGATGTGTCGCATGAGGTGGAGGTTGTCGTGTATGGATCTGGTCGGGATTGCGCATGTCTGCACTTCTCCCACCAGGTTTTCGACGACAAGCGCCAGCCTCTTTGCTAACACCTTGGCCAAAATCTGTAACTCTGTGTTGAACAGAGTTATGGGCCGGAAGTTGCCTATGTCATCCGCCTTGTTCTCGTCCTTCCTGACTAACCTGATTACGCCCTTGGTCACAGAACTGGGAATTATCCCGTTCTGCCGCCAGTTGCAGTAGGCCACTTCCAGGAGACCGGAGAACAAGTCCGGCATTGCTACGTAAAATTCGTAGTGTAGACCGTCGAGACCTGGAGATTTGCGTTTGCCGCGTCTCCTATCTTAGCGGCCGAAATCGGCCTTTCGCAGAACTTCGCCTCGCTGTCCGAGAGTCGCGGTAGGCCGTCGAGGTATGAACCGAAATCCATAGCCCCTCCCGGCGCGCCGCCCTGCCCGAACAGTTGAGCAAAGTGCCGCTGAAAGGCCGCGCACATTTGCTTCGGCTCACGTATCACGCGCCCGTCTTGGTCCTTCAAAGACCGAATCGCGGACTTGTTGCCTCTTTTCGCCTCCGTCACTCGGGCCTAGCTAACAGCTTTGGCTCCCTCGTTTCCCAGAGCACGTATTTTGCTTCTGACAACGCAGCCTTCGTGCTTTGCGTCGAAGAACTGGTCCAAGGCTGTTCTCGTCGCTAGCACGCTGGCTACGTTGCCACTCCTAAGTGCCTCTTCTACTTTATCTACCAGTTCCCTTTCAGTCTTATTTCTATATAACACTAATTTTTTACTAAAACCTATCGACTTTGGAAGTTGTCCGTTGGTCCCGGGCGGAAGGTCCTACCGAACAGACTGGCCAGTTCGTCCTCCTCTACGCCTAGAGTTTCTCCAGGTAGACACATAGATAAACAACATACATATATACATGATGGCTTCCCCCTCGTTATCGAGTATGGCCATTGCACGATATACCATTATTAATAATTATTAATTAATTCTATCGTGCAATGCCTGTGCGTGAAGATATCTTTTAAAGTGAGGAAAGACTGTGCACTGAGCCAATCCCACTCTCTGAGAGACAGTAGCTATAACCTGAAAAGAAGAAAAGATCAACATCATCGGTAACTACTGAGCCGCAGGTTTTATATCGGAGTTATCCCAGTTTCCTGAGTTCCCTTCTCCTAGAAGAATGCCCTGACAAAAGCTAGGGGTCCTTCACTCCCAGTGATTTAACCGCGCGATCGGGTGTCCAGCCCGACTATTTCTATGTCGCCGCGCATATACATACACATGCACCTATGTATATACACATATATACATATGTACATGTGTATATACATATATATACAGACAGACAGACAAACAGATAGATAGACATATAGACAGACAGATAGATAGATAGATAATCGACCCCAGTACGGGATTGATGCTTTATTTATCGATTTTGAATGAAAGATGAAATGTAAAGTTGATCTCGATAGGATTTGAACTGAACTCAGAGCACAGGGAACCGAAACAAAGACGAAGAATATTTTTAGTCCGATCATCTAACGGCTCCCCCAATTCTCGGCTTCCACATTGTGTATCTACTAAGAGAAGTGTTCAACTGGTGATACAAAGAGACACTTACATGGAAATATGTAAATTATTCAATGATGGAAAGGAATGAATGAAGAGATGTTTAGTGGGAATTAACAGTTTAAAAAAGAATTCTCAACCAGCGAGGTGCATTAAATTTACATTTTAAAATGACATCTAGCTGCGACAACTGTTATGCAAAGAAATTACATGCTATGTACTCAGGTGCAACGAATAAACTTTATTTAACATTTATGAAACCTCTGTTAAATGAATTTGAAAACATTAATTTGCTGCTCCAAAAAGAAAAAGCGGATTACTGAAGTATCTTAAATAAATTATGCAGTTTTGTACTGTCTATGCTCACAAAAAATTTACTTCTTTAGTATATGAATTCTGAAGCGAATTTAGGTATTGAATCAATGTACCTCTTACGTAAAAAATGATTTTGGAAATAAATTCTCTAACCCTTTGAGGAATAAAATTTTATCAAAATATAATTACCAAGAACAAGGGAACGTTGTACAAAAGCGGTGTCTAAGCTTTTAGAGACGGAAGTTTAAAGAACCTTTGAGTAATACATGGTAGCATGTGATACGCTTCCACCAGTGGTTTCAGGTGTTCAGGTAGTCAGGAGCAGACACTGATACCCACCCGACATTACCATCCTTGCTCCAGTGGAACAACTAGAATGTGACAACACTTATTGGGACATAACAAAACAGGTAGAGACAAGATATAACTTTAGGAAAATTACACAAACATTGGGTGGTTTTCTGCTAGCATGTGTAGTGTGTATATTGATATTATACGCAAGTATATATACATGTAGAGATGATACAATTGACAATATCCACATAAATTGAACGAAGACTATGTTACACTGTCCTATGTAATCAGTAACGTAATCCATGATGCATTTAAAAAAAGACGATATTATATATAAACTACATTAGGAGAAAATTAGTGACGGAAATATATGAATGTTTATTTAAACGATCGCTAATCGGAAGTGTTGGCATTTGAAAATTTTAAAGAAGTGAATCTTTAAATAAGCAATAAAATATATTTAATCAAAAGCTACGAAATTTAGCAGATAAATTATGTAATATTCATTAATTATTTATTCAAAGTAATGGATTGGCAGTATCGGTAGAGGGTCGGACGCCATGCTTTGACGCATAGTTACGGCCCTTGCCATTTTGAGTTCAAATCCCGCCGAGGTTAACTTTGCCTTTCATCCTTACGGGGTCGATACAATAAAGTACCAGTAATGCACTGGGTAATTGCTGGCCTTGTGCCAAAAGTAGAAACAATTATTTATTCAAAGCAATCCAACTTATTTTACAAACGGGATAAAAAATTATATTCTGGATGCAATCCCGCACTCCTTTCTTTATTATAGTTTAGATATAGATGAAAAAGTATCCCAAGTGTGTCAATTGACAAAGAAGGGAGAGAACGGTGTGTGAAGTCTTAGCCAAAGGTGAAAATATATAGAAAGGAGAGAAATAGTAAAACAGAAGAGAATGATATGGACTGTAGTCCAACGTGCAGACAAAGAAGAATGACACCGAGGCTCAGAAGAATGAAGTGAAAACAGCGTCAGGAAACTCCGAACACGCTAGTTTACCATGGATTTTATAGTAAACTAGCAGCAGGACCCGGCGTTGCACGAGGTAGGAAACGTGAAATAGCAACACGCATACGCAAAGATTGAGGAATGTAGCTGTGTACTTTTTGAATTCCCTTCAAAAACGAAGGAGAGGCGGTTTTCCTTTGTGTGATAGCTATGGCGAAAGAGGTTGTATGGTGGACAAGGTTGAAAGGGCTGAGGTCAGACACCTTTCTCTCCGGCCAACAACTGATTCTTTTTTTCAAATACCACTTTGGAAGAAGAATCAGGATGGAGAGAGAGGTGCTGTACCCCAGCAAGTTTTATGAAAGGTGGGTGAAAGTGGCGAGAATGGCCCGAGTGAATGGGCCTTCTCTCTATATCAGCCTGTAGGTTGAGGAAAAGGAGGAGGAGAGGAAAGGAGTACAAACTGTTCGTACTCCTGGAGATGAGGGTTGCACATTTTTTTTCGGGGGTATGTGTTACCCATATAAACTGTCTCCCTCTATTGGGGAAAATCGACTAACTTTTTAAATTCCATTTGTGATAACATTTTACACGTTTTTATTGTATGTAAACTTCCCCCTTTGTATTTGTTCCCCTTCTTTTGTGCCCCTGTGGCTAATAAAGAAATCTATCTATCTATCTATCTATCTATCTATCTATCTATCTATCTATCTATCTATCTATCTATCTATCTATCTATCTATCTATCTCTCTCTCTCTTTGCCTGACGCGTCGAACATCGCTGGTAAGATTTTTTGTAAATTTATATATGAAAAACAGAATAAATTGTTTGAAAAAACATATTATTTTGTAGATTAACCCCTAAGTTAATGATTTGTCAGCTGGGTGGTAATCCTTTAGGGGCGAAAATTTAATTTAAAAATTGTTTTAAAATATCAAATTTTGCAAACTATAAAATATAAATAACACGAAGGGAACGCTGGAGAACGTCGACAGAGAAAAGAGAGAGAAAGAGGCAAATTTTAACGTTATATCTGCTTCTGCTACTATGGACGTCGCCAGAGATATGACTGTTAACAAAGAGGAAAAAATTTTACCACTCGAAAATTGTACAATTTCTACCGTCGAAGCGGAGAAAAATAACACTAACTCACATGAAAACACAGAAATTAAACCTATTAACATACATACACATGAAAAAGACACCAACAACTCCACAGATACATCTACACATAAAGTTTTACCTCGTCAAGGAACTGAGATTTCCAACACCGAGACTAACAACGATAACAACAACAGCAACACCACACAAAAAAAGAAAATGTCTTTCGCTGAAACAGTGAACAAAAAACAAGATTTTATAAATCTTGACATCTCCAATGCGAGGGATATGCTCCAGCAAGGGAGAAAATTTGTAACTTTCGAAGAGAAAGGTAGGTTTAGAATTAACTCACCCCTTGAAATAAAGGAAGACACAGTTCGAAGATCAGTCACCTTTAGGACTGTGTACAATTCCACGAGAAAGCCGATATTTGTTAGTCAAGCAGATATAGAAGCTACTTTCAAGAAAATTCTAGCAAATATCGATTTTCTCCAGCGAGGAAAACAGTACGGAAGTGTTTCCGTACTGTTTAAAAGCGAGGCACTCGCCTAAAAACATTCTGTGACACCAATGGTGTCAAAAGCATTCACCGTTTTCTCTACATACATGGGAAAAACGACACAAAAAATAAAAATAAAAAATATACCCCAAACATTAACATCTGGTGGATCTTGGCTGGCTTCGTAGAGCCAGAAACTGATATGATTCTTTCGATACGAAAGTCTATTCGACAAAGGTGGGCGGGTACTGATTTGGAGATTCTGTTGCAAATGAGGCCGGAGAGAATCTCCAAAATACCCGAAAGAGTCGTCATCGATGATAACAACAAAATAATCATTTCGGTAGAAGGACGAAAATTTCATTGCTTTCGCTGTGGTAGCACAGCACACCTAAAAGCCTCTTGTCACAACAACAACATCATTAAAAAAACACTATTACAAACACCAACACCAAAACAACCACCACCACCACAAGTACAACGACAGACGAAACGAGCAACCACACCAAAACAAACAGACACTCAACCAACAACAACAGAAAAAACAGAGACAACACCCCTGAAGAACACAGCCCCACCCCATCCCACTCCATCAAACACTACCACAAACACACACACCGAAACACCACCACCACACAACATACCCCTACCCCACACACCTGACGATGATTATTCATCGACGGATGAAGCTGCTTCTGCTTCTTTAAGTGAAGAAGAGGGAGAGCCGCGGAAATCTAAAAAAACAAAAAAAGAGACACCACAAAACCCCCAAAACTTCAATCACCAACACCAACACACAACCACAGACACAAACAACAACACAAACAACACCACAGTCAAACATCCCCCTATCAGCAAAACCAACACCAACACCACCCCAAACACAAGCACCCACCATAAAAAGAAAACTCCCGGACGAACAACAAACTAAAACAACACAACAAAAACAAAAACAACAATACGCATACATCAACACAAACAACAAGAATTTGATGGAGGTCATCTCCCAAAACCCCAAAGGTGGAGACGGAGAGCAAAACTTTCGTCAAGGCAGAATCGTCTCCACACCTTAAACTTATAAGGGTTTCTATGGAAACCTATAATGACCTAAAAAATAAATTTTCACAGGACGTGAGCAACCCCTGCCAGAAACCCATCAACCGCTTCCTGTTAAAATGTTTCCCCACCCCACCCAACACCCCATCCAGCACCCAAATGGAGATTGAACAACCCGATCTCCAGGAAACGAAAAGGTAAGTGCACCTTTCGCCCTGCTTCGCCCTGCTTCGCCAACTCTTCTCCACCAACATGGCTAGTTTACGAATTGGGAGCGTGAATGTGCGTGGCCTAGGGATGCCCTGGAAACAGGGCCAACTTTTAAACGACCTTAGGTCACACGGTATGGATATGATAGCCATCACCGAGTCCAGGATCCACAACAGGCAGCAACTAACCCCCATCTTCGACGACTTTGAGATCTACGCATCTCTCTGTCAGCCAGGAGGTGGGGGTGGAGTGGTTGTCATGTTTCGGAAGAACCTGGACGTTGAAGTACAGCAAGTACACTTGGACCCGCAGGGTAGACTGGTAGTCCTAGACGTGAACAGTATTGGAGGTGGAGCCTTCAGACTAGTGGCCGTTTATGCCCCGACCAGGGCCAGACTTCTTTAAGCGTCTAGAGTCCTTTCTGGGAACGTCTCGCTCCTTACTTTTAGTGGGGGACTGGAATGGTATCCTAGATGCACGGTAGGACTATGTGGGAGCATGTCCCAGTAGAGCGGGGTGCAACAGCCTCAAAACTTTAATCGGCCAATTCCAACTGGCCGATAGGTATCGACAGGATTTCCCGACTGCACCACAGTGGACATGGGCAAACCGCAGTGGGACATCTAGATCGTATTTAGATAGGTTCTTCATTAGAGAAAGGGACAAGGAGATGTTAAGCTATCCACGAATTCACATGGTTGCCTATTCAGCTCACAAATTAGTCGTCTGCATAGTCAACCGTGACAGAACACATAGACAGGGACCCGGATATTGGAAGCTGAACGTGTCGTTGACGGCACGTAAAGCTTACAGTGAACGGATAAGTAGACTAGTCAAGCAACAGTTAACGGGAGCCATCGTCAACAATAGATGGTGGTACTCTCTCAAGAAAGCAATTAAAGTAGAATCGATAGGGTTTAGCAGAGAGTTAGCTTAGAGAAAAACAAACTAGAAAGAGAACTAATAGTCAAGGTAGAGGAGGCACTTAGAAGTGGCAACGCGGCTAGAGTGTTAGCGTCGAGAACGGCACTGGACCAGTTTTTGATGCGAAACACGAAGGCTGCGTGGTCAGAAGCAAAACACGTACTCTAGGAAACGAAGGAGCGAAAGCTGTCAGCTGGGCCCTAGTGGCGGAGGCAAAAAGTGGCAACAAGTCCACGATTCGGTCTTTGAAAGATCAAAACGGACGCGTGCTACTTGACCCCAAGCATATGTGCACGGCCTTTCAGCAGCACTTTGCGCGACTGTTTGAGCAGAACGACGGTGAGCCGAACGGGGCAATGAACTTTAGTTCATACCCCGACGGCCTGCCGCGTCTCTCGAACACTGACGCCGAGTTCTGCGATAGACCAATCACGGACACTGAGATACGGGACGCACTGGGCCGCTGCGGGAAACGCAAGTCACCCGGTCTAGATGGTCTACCCTATGAGTTTTACATAGGCATGCCGGACTTGTTCTCTGGCGTCCTCGAAGCCGTATACTGCAATTGGCAGCAGAACGGGAGAATTCCCAATTCTGCAGACAAGGGCGTAGTAACGCTGATCAGGAAAGACGAGAACAAGGGGGACGAAATTAACTTCAGGCCCATAACTCTGCTCAACACAGAGTTAAAGATTTTGGCCAAGGTGCTAGCGACGAGGTTGGCGCTTGTCGTTGAGAACCTGGTAGGGAAAGCGCAAACGTGTGCAATCCCGACCAGGTCCATACACGACAACCTCCACCTCATGCGATACATCATGATACATTGATCAGAGCCCCGGCTTCGGTGGGGCTCTGATCAATTTGGATCAGTCTAAGGCATTCGATAGGGTCGACCATTGATACTTGGACGCGGTTCTCAAGGCGTCCGGTTTCGGTCCCGTGTTCAGAGGCTGGATCGAGGCGATGCATACCAGCATCTGCTCGAGGGTCAAGGTGAACGGCTACCTATCGGAGCCGTTCGCAATCACGCGTTCCATTCGACAGGGGTGTTCTCTCTCCTCCATTCTGTATGTATTGACTCTAGAGCCACTACTGCGGAAATTGGAGCTGTTGCAGGGCA
>OZ024742.1:130421511-130431511 GCA_964016885.1 Eledone cirrhosa
TACCCCAGTGCGTGACTGGTACTTTATTTTATCGACCCCGTAAGGATGAAAGGCAAAGCTAACATCGGCGGGATTTGAACTCAGACCGCAAAGGGCCGTAACTCTATGCTGCAAAGCATGGCGTCCGACCCTCCAGCGATACAGCCGATCCAAAATAATTAGACATGGGAGTACGTAGAGTTTAAATATTTATTTATTATGGCTAATTGATGAGCCATGTCACTCTGGGGTTTCACCATGTTACTCTGGGGTTTCACATGACTGGTGATCCTGTGAGTGCACAGGTGAAACTTTATAGCAATACCGCTCACTAATAGCCATAATAAATCAATGTATATACGAGGGCAATCCCAAAAGTAAGGTCTCCTTCCGATATTGCAACTTTTCCGTTAAAATCCTGTGGATGGTGCTTCGGGAAACCTCAGGAACCAAAATGCACAGAGCATCCAGAGTGATCCGCCGATCTTTACGCATGTTTTCCTCGGAAGATACTTTTGGGATTGCCCTCTATATAATAACTGCGCCAAATTCGCACTTGGCGGTAGCGTTCAACGGGAGCTCCATTCTCAACGGCTGCCAAACCAAGATTGAGCAACCCAGCGAAGCGCGCGCATGCTTGTTTGGGAGTGAAGGAAACACCAATCACAACAGTGTTGCCAACAGCCGTACGAACAGTTTCTCTGCGTCCTCATCGTTTTGGAGACCTTACTTTTGGGATTACCCTATATATATATATATATATATATATATATAATATATATATATATATATATGTTCCCCACCACCACCTCACTCTCAAGAGCGTGAAACTAATAAACCTTTGTTCGTACTGCCTCTCTGTTTTGTTCCCGTTCAATTTTTACTATATATATATATATATATAATATATATATATATATATATATATATATATATTATATATATATATTTATATATCAATAATATTAATAAATGGAAAATATCCTTATAAAACCATATTTATTTTATTATAAATATTTCAAGGGTACCAGTATTTTGGTACGCTTTCGTCAGATAAAATACAATATTTGGTTTACAGATAATGACATATCGACATATAAACTTAATGTTATGAGTTCAATGCAGATAGTCATATATATATATAGAGAGAGAGATAGATAGATAGAGAGAGAGAGAGTGGGAGAGGATATGATTAAATTGGATTTAATACCAGTTTATTACCAAATGCGAAGAAGCTCGATATATCAACCTTAGGAAAGAGTACAGAGCATTATTTTTTTATATTATATTATATATATATATATATATAACAAAGATGGTGTGGTAAGATACCATGTGGATCATAACACACCAGAGTACTCAATACTTAGGGTAGTAGAGTGGGTAATAGGAAAAGAGTCAGAACGGATTTAACTGTTATATATATATATATATATATATATATATATATATATATATATATAATGGGCGGTGGATTGGGGGAAGAGGGCAGCATGCTCCCTACCCCAATAATTATATTTTCACCCCCCAAACTACCAAAACACACATCTATTTGGATATTGCGCTACAATTTATGTACATGTTATATTTATTGTATATCGAAGTTTTCTGACCATTTTAGAGTGCAAAGAGCCAAACTAATCACTACAACGAAATTGACCAAATTTGCCCCCCCCCCCCCCCAACGGATTCAGAAATGCTTCCACCCGCCCCTGATATATACAGTGTATTCCCGGCATTCGCCGTCACGACATTCGCCGTTCCGGTTATTCGCGGAATTTTTCTTAGAACCTAATTAATAATTGTTCGTGAAAACCACCGCATATTCGCGGAATTGTAAACATCTTTTGCGATTTTTTATGGCTTTTTTCGTGGCAATATATACTTTTTTAAGCTTTTTAACGCTAAATTATCAAAAACAACATACATTATTTGCCGGCCTACATTTCATATTATGTTTTGACGTTTATAGGCATTTTTATGTACCACCTCCAATATTCGCGGTTTTTCACTCGTCGCGGGTGCTTTGGGAACGTAACCCCCCGCGAATACTGGGGGGACAACTGTATATATATAAATACATACGTAAGTACGTACGTACGTGCATACATACACATGTACGTGCGTGAATACATACTTATGCATACATACGCATATAAATACATACGTACATACATGCATACATGTATGTAAGTATGTATGTATATATCAATTACCACCCAAACTCTCCCCCCCTCTCTATATCAAGTAACATCAAACTGTCCCCCTCTCTATATCCACTACACGGTACTCTCTTCCAATACCCGCTCTTTATCAATTAACACCAAACTCTCTCCTATGTATATCTACTACATGGAACTCTTACCAATGCCCCTCTCTATATCAATAAACATCAACCTCCTCCCTCTCTATACATAATATACAACACACTCTCCCAAATCCCTCACTATATCAATTGTTTCTACTATTGGCACAAGGCCAGCAATTATCCCAGTGTATTACTGGTACTTTATTTTATCGACCCCGTAAGGATGAAAGGCAAAGTTAACCTCGGCGGGATTTGAACTCAGACCATAAAGGGCCGTAACTCTGCAAAGCATGGCATCCGACCCTCTACCGATACTGCAATCCACCGCCCTATATCAATTACCATCCAACTATCCACCCTCTCTATATCTACTATACAACACTCTCTCTCATTCACTCTCACTCTAACCATCACTACCAAAACTCTTTCCCTCTCTATATTTATTAATACTTATCTCTATCAACCCTCCCCCCTTCTCTATATCTACTACACGGAACTCTCTTCCAATCCACCTCTCTATATCAATAAACATTAATCTCTGTCCCTTTCTGTATCTAATATACAACGCACTCTCCCAAACCCTCTCTATATCAGTTACTACAAACTATCCCCCTTTCTATATCTACCATATAGCACCCTCTCTCATTCACTTTCCCCACTATCCATCACTACCAAACTCTCACCCTCTCTATATTTATTAATACCTACCTTTATCTATCCTCTCACTCTTTTCATTACCACCAAACTCTCCCCCTCTCTACATCAACCATACAACACTCTCTCCCAATCCCCCTCTCTATATCAATTAGCACCAAACTCTCACCCCTCTCTATATCAATAAACATCAATCTCTCAACCTCTCTATGTCTAATATACAACACACTCTCCTAAATTCCCCTCACTATATCCATTACAACCAAACTATTCCCTCTCTATGTCTATCAATACTTATCTCTATCACTCCTCTCACTCTATTCAATACTACCAAACTCTCCTCCTCCCTATATCTACTACTCGATACTCTCTTCCAATCCCCCTCTCTATACCAAAATAACACCAAACTCTCCGCCTCTCTATAATTTACCTCACGGAACTCTCTTCCAATCCCCTCCCTATATCTGTATCTCTCCTCTTTCATCCATCTCTACATAACATCTACATAAATTGTAGCGCATATACAATAGATGCGTGTTTTGGTAGTTTGGTAGAAAAATATACTGCCTACCCCAGTTCCATCACCCCTGTATATATAAATATATATTCACACACACACACACACACATATCTATCTATCTACGTCTGTCTGTCTGTCTGTTTGTATGTATCTATGTGTGTGCTTTTGTATACGATAGATATAGAGACAGAGAAAAAGATAGAGAGCACGAGAAAGAATAAGAGGGGTGTTTATTTCGTTTCGTTTCCTTCTAGTCTTTCTATTTTTTTTTATACAACCCACTCTTTCCTCTCATACACGTTATTCTCCCTTTCTCTCACTTTCCATTCTCTTTCTCTCGTTCTCTTTCTTTACCAAACCTTCGATGGTGGAACAACACATGAATGGTCTTCCTGTCGGAATATCCATTATCAAATATTTAAGTTCACTTTCTGTCACCAACAGAATTATTTCAAGAGGGGAAAAAATTCCAAACATCGCACACGGCATTCATATAGATGGAAGATTGTCAGAGAAAAATCTGTGATAATGATAATCTATTCTTGAAGAAAATTACGAAAACAGCGAAAAGCATTAAGTTAGAAATTTCACTCACACACACACCCGAAGACGTATATAGATGTATACACAGACACAAACGCGCGTGCACACACACACACACACACACACACACACACACACACACACACACACACACACACACACACACACACACACACACACACACACACACACACACACGCAACACACACACACACACACACACACATATATATATATATATATACATACATATAAATATATATATATATATACATACATATAAATATATATATATATGTATATGTATATATGTATGTAGGTGTATATATATATATATATATATATATATATATATATATATATATATATATATATATATGTATGTATGTATGTATGTATGTATGTATGTATGTATGTATGTGTGTAGTGTTTGTACCAGAGTTTTCAAGTCGCTGGCTGGACTAAAAAGTCACACTCGTTCAGCACATTGGTAGGGGTTCTTCTACATGGATATAAAGTAGTGGCCGTACTCGAAAACGAGTTGGCAGCCACCATATATATATATATGTATGTGTATATATATATATATATACACACACATACATATAAATATATATATATGTATATATGTATGTATGTATGTATATATATATGTATGTGTATATATATATATATATATATATATATATATATATATATATATATATATATATATATATATATATTCACACACATACATATAAATATATATATATGTATATATGTATGTATGCACTTAAATTCTTTTATTCTTTTTTGGTTTCAATCTTCCGGCTCTGACCGAATATGCGATATTTATATATACACATACATACATATTATTATGTATATGCACGCACGCACACACACACACACGCACACACACGCACACACGCACACACACAGACACACACGCGCGCGCACACACACACACACACACACACATATATATATGCATTGTGTATATAAACAATTTCGAAATTGAACATAAATAGATACTGAAAGAAAACAAAATGAAAATTAACTGTACACACACACATATAAATTTATATGCGTGTGCACGTGCACACACAAATATACATGTATATGTCTATCTATGTATCTATCTATCTAATTGTATATACCAGGTCTCGATGGTATACCTTACGAACTTTATTTAGCAATGCCGGTCTTCTTCTCCGAACTCCTCGAAGCAGTCTACTGCAATTGGCAGCAGAACGGGAGAATTCCTTGTTCTGTAGCCAAGGGCGTAGTCTCGCTGGTGAGGAAGGACGAGAACAAGGGGGATAGTATAAATCATTTTCGGCCCATAACTCTGCTAAACACAGAGGTAAAGATTTTGGCCAAGGTGTTAGCAAAGAGGTTGGCGCTTGTCGTGGGTAGCCTGGTGGGAGATGCGCAGACATGTGCTATCCCATCCAGGTCCATTCACGACAATCTCCACCTCATGCGATACATCATAGAGAGGGTTGGCAACAAACCCGGCTTCGGTGGGGCCCTGATCAACTTGGATCAGTCTAAGGCGTTCGATAGGGTCGACCATGGTTACCTGGATGCGGTGCTAGCGGCGGCTGGGTTCGGTCCTGTTTTCAGAGGCTGGATCACTGCCTTACATAGCAACCACATCTGTTCTAGGATCAAGGTGAACGGCTACCTTTCGAAGCCGTTCGAAATCACACGATCCATTCGACAGGGGTGCCCTCTCTCCTCCCTTCTGTACGTATTGACTCTCGAGCCTTTACTGAGGAAGTTGGAGTTGTTGCAGGGTATCCCCCTGGAACCAAAATTGAGCAAAGCGGTGTCGGCCTACACTGATGACGTAACAGTAATGGTATCGACCGACTCGGAGATCGAGACGATCGGTACCTTACTGGAGGAATACGAAAGGTTGTCAGGAGCGAAACTGAACCGGGAAAAATCCATCGGGCTGCAACTCGGAACGTGGAGAGGCAGACCGATGCCTCCCGACGGTGTCGTCGGACACTGGACGGAGGGCCCGGTGAAGTTGCTTGGGTCTGGTTTGGACCAGACCTCCAGGTGGAAAAGAACTGGAACGAGGTTACGAGCAAGGTGTTTGCACTGACCCAGAAATGGGCCAAGTGTAAGCTGTCCCTGAAAGGTCGGGCGGAGGTGGCGAACATTTACATAGCGTCCGTCACTTACTACCGCCTGACTGTCGTGCCTTGCCCTAAGGAAACACTCACCACCATGGAACGCATGCTCTTTCAATTTCTTTGGAAGAAGCGCCCTCCTATGGTGAGAAGATCCATCTGCTGCCAACAACCTTCGAAAGGAGGGCTGGGGATGCCGTGGTTGATGATGCGTAGGCACGCATTAAGGCTACGGCACCTACAGGTATTCCTCACTGGTCAACCGGTGTGGGCTCCGTTCGTGAGACGAGCCTTTCCGAGACTCGTCTCGCTCACCGAGCTGCAGTCCTGGGTCAAGCAAAGATCCGGAAAACTGGGCGACTGGCACACTGAGTGTGCCCAGGCGCTCAGGGCTCTCTGGCAAGCGGACCCGGCCATCGGTGGAGAATCCACCTCGTCATTCTATAGAGGGCTGGTGGCTAGCAGGGGTGATGACACCCTTGGAGAGTCGCTGGACATGGAAGAGGACGAACTGGCCAGCCTGTTCGGTAGGACTTTCGGCTAGGGACCAATGGACAACTTCCAGAAGTCACTGGCCTGGCAGTGCTACCGGGGGGCTCTACCCGTTCGAGAAAAGCTCTACAGACACGGGCGCTCGGGCAGGGATCCCTCGAAAAAGATTTTCCCTAGATACGTGCGTCACGAAGAAACCGTTGCGCACGCATTGGTGCACTGTCCAGGCGTGGCTGATCTGTGGGGCTACGCCGAACGACTGCTGTCGCGGGTGGCGCCGATTCGATTGACCGCCGAGTCCGTGGTAACAATCAAGCCGCCTCCCCTCTTCACAAAGGAAGCAAAGGCCGTTTTTCTGTGCGTGTTGAAAGAGGTTGTTTGGTGGACACGATTGAAAGGTCTGAGGTCAGGCAACTTCCTCTCTGGCCATAGTCTGGTCTACTTCTTCCGATATCACTTCGGAAGAAGGATAAGAATGGAGAGAGAGGTGCTTGGCCACAGGCAGTTTTATGAGAGGTGGGTGATAGTGGCGAGAATTGCTCGTGTAAATGGGCCTTCTCTGTATACCATCCTGTAGGTAAAGAAGTGAAGGAGAGGGGAGCACCTCTATGTGCTCCCCGGGCAAAGGATTGCACACTTTTTCGGGGGTGTGTGCAACCCCCATCACGTCCCCTCCCTTTTGAGGTTATTTTCGATTATTTTCATTTTATACCCTTTTTACTCGATTGTATGTAAACTCCCCCTTTGTATTTGTCCCTTCTTTTTATGCCTTTATGGTAAATAAAGAAATATATCTATCTAATTGTATAGAAATGTACATACAAACGTATCAATTAAAGGGAGGTAATAGAAGTAGCACTAACTTATAGGTGTGTATATGAAAATATATACAACACGTTTATTTACAGGATGAGTATGGAGTCTTTCCCTGATTATAAACCTTTAAACAAAACTTAAACACGATAGAAAAACAGTTTTAGAAGAGAAAATGTAAAACATATTAGGAAAAACTTTAAACTTGAAATTTATAAATTAAAACAATGAAGAAATAAGATCTCAAATAGTATCCGAGATATGTTATTTTATAATCAGGGAATGACTTTATGTTCACCCTGTATAATAAATATACGAGAGTCTAACTATGTTTTTTTAATTTTTAAAAATAAAACTGTGATAATCTCACAGCTGTCTCAGTGGTGGTAAGAATGCCAGACAGCTGTTTCTGGATATTTATCTTTCATGAGTCACATTTACTCAGTCATCATTGATTTCTAGTATAAGAACAAGGCCAGTAATTCGAGTGGAGGGGAAAGTCGATTAAATCGACTCCAGTACGTTACTGGTGCTTTATTTTATCGACCCCGTAAGGATGAAAGGCAAAGTTAACCTCGGCGGGATTTGAACTCAGACCGTAAAGGGGCCGTAACTTTATGCTGCAAAGCATGGCGTCCAACTCTCTACCGATACTGCCAATCCACCGCCCTACTCAGTCATCACTGAGACAAAAATAGGCTAAAGCCTATATAGTTTTTGATTGTAAAACGTCGACTGTGTATGCTCATTTTCATATAGTGCGAAATTGACTGGTTAGAGGGAGGTAATTAAAAGTGGCACAAACATAGCGTTGTTCATCATGAAAACATTATGCGATATGTTTATGTATGATAAATATACTAGAGTCTCGTTATGATTTTTTAAAAATTAGCAGAGCGTAAGAATGCCCGACAGCTGTTTTTGGATTTTCATCCGTCACAGGTGACATTTAGTCACTCGCTATTGAGACAAAATAGGCTGAAACCTATATGGTATTTACGTATGAAATATTGGCTAGAGTTACTCGCTTGCATACGGTGCGAACTCAATTGGGTATATCTTTATCTTTCTCTCTAATTTCTTTCTTTACTTCTCATACATTTCCTTTACACTTATTTGTCTTATTAATTTTTTCAACCGTATAGGAACTTTTAAAAAATTAAATACGCGTTCTATAAGAGACTCGATTTAATTTCGTCACCAGATAACAGGTCCCCTATTAACAGATTTGATCCCTTCAGTTTAATCAAATGTGATCTACTCATGATCATAAATTTAGGGCTGGGCTCAGTTACGTAATACTAATTCATCGTCGTGTTTCATTTTACCCGACACCTTCTATTTAACTCCTTGGCTGTAGTAGGTTTTTTTAAGGACTGTTTTATTTATCAGCAGTGCAGAGGCAACATATTTTGCTGCCATTTAGAAGAAGCCGGTAATGTAGTTTGTAGCGTTTTCTTGTAAAATCCAGAAATAATTCGAGATCCATGTTACATTTCATTTATCAATGTTATAGGTGGGATTGTAAAATTGGTTTTTGATTGATCCTTCTGCTATACCAATATAATGCTTCTGTGTTGTGCCAAAGTTCAGTTCTATCGATCGATCCTCCGTTTAATATATGATAGCATTTGTATTGCAAACTAGCGCTGTTATTTCTACACGACCAACTTTCCTAAGTGTATGTGGTGGGCTTATATGATACAATTTATTTCATGAGAGCGGTTTAGCTGACACTTTATAGTAGTTGAACAGTTTCCTGTATCTATGCCTATTGATAAAGTGCTTATTTATTAAGTAAAGAAATATTTTTGCTATGTTTGAAATAACTTCAAGTGAATAAGTTGGCGTGTAAACCAAATACTATTACCATGCATGTTCTATTGTGAGAGTTATTTGTTGGGGTATCACTAATTTTATCTTTGAGTTCACTCGCTTCTCTGGCGATGTTTTAGAAACTGGCTGTTCTATCTTTAGCGCTATATTATCATAAAGAATGACTGCCCTTTCCCTCAAACATAACTAGTAAAAAATATGTCCCGTAGAAGTGATTAAAAATAAGAATATTAAATAATATATTTCTAGGTTATAATTGCATAAATCTTCAGCATATATGTCTAAATGACATATAAGTTTAAATGTATGAGAAACTTTAAAGAAATAACTATTTTCAGGGGCAAATGTACGATTAGAGCCAAAGACTCTGTGACTGGATAGCGAACTTCTTATTGGCGCAGTATGATTGAGCTACGGAAGGAAGTGGGTATATGCCTGTATGTTTGTGAATGGACATTTTAAAGAATTATAGACGGATATCCTCTCTCTCTCTCTCTCTCTCTCTCTGACTCCCCCCTCTCTCTATATATGTATATATCTGTCTGGCCCTCTCTCTCCCTGACTCCCCCTCTCTCTCTATATGTATATATCTGTCTGGCCCTCTCTCTCCCTGACTCCCCCCATCTCTCTATATATGTATATGTCTGTCTGGCCCTCTCTCTCTTCCTCTCTCTCCCTGACTCCCCCCTCTCTCTATATATGTATATGTCTGTCTGACCCTCTCTC
>OZ024742.1:130441511-130446511 GCA_964016885.1 Eledone cirrhosa
TGGTAGTGGTGGGGCTTATGATGGTGGTGGTGGGGCTTATGATGGTGGTGGTGAGGCTTATGATGATGGTAGTGGTGGGGCTTATGATAGGGGGGGGGGCTTATGATGGTGGTGGTGGGGCTTATGATGATGGTAGTGGTGGGGCTTATGATGGTGGTGGTGTGGCTTATGATGGTGGTGGTGAGGCTTATGATGGTGGTGGTGGGCTTATGATGGTGGTGGTGGGGCTTATGATGGTGGTAGTGGTGGGGCTTATGATAGGGGGGGGGCTTATGATGATGGTGGGGCTTATGATGGTGGCGGTGGGGCTTATGATGGTGGCGGTGGGGCTTATGATGGTGGTGGTGGGGCTTATGATGGTGGTGGTGGGGCTTATGATGGTGGTGATGGGGCTTATGATGGTGGTGGTGGGGCTTATGATGATGGTAGTGGTGGGGCTTATGATGGTGGTGGTGGGGCTTATGATGGTGGTGGTGGGGCTTATGATGATGGTAGTGGTGGGGCTTATGATGGTGGTGGTGGAGCTTATGATGGTGGTGGTGAGGCTTATGATGGTGGTGGTGGGGCTTATGGTGGTGGGGCTTATGATGATGGTAGTGGTGGGGCTTATGATGGTGGTGGTGGAGCTTATGATGGTGGCGGTGGGGCTTATGATGGTGGCGGTGGGGCTTATGATGGTGGTAGTGGGGCTTATGATGATGGCGGTGGGGCATATGATGGTGGTGGTGGTGGTGGTGGGGCTTATGATGATGGTAGTGGTGGGGCTTATGATGGTGGTGGTGGGGCTTATGATGATGGTAGTGGTGGGGCTTATGATGATGGTAGTGGTGGGGCTTATGATGGTGGTGGTGGAGCTTATGATGGTGGCGGTGGGGCTTATGATGGTGGCGGTGGGGCTTATGATGGTGGTAGTGGGGCTTATGATGATGGCGGTGGGGCATATGATGGTGGTGGTGGTGGTGGTGGGGCTTATGATGATGGTAGTGGTGGGGCTTATGATGGTGGTGGTGGGGCTTATGATGATGGTAGTGGTGGGGCTTATGATGATGGTAGTGGTGGGGCTTATGATGGTGGTGGTGGAGCTTATGATGGTGGCGGTGGGGCTTATGATGGTGGCGGTGGGGCTTATGATGGTGGTAGTGGGGCTTATGATGATGGCGGTGGGGCTTATGATGGTGGTGGTGGAGCTTATGATGGTGGTAGTGGTGGGGCTTATGATGGTGGTGGTGGTGGGGCTTATGATGGTGGCGGTGGAGCTTATGATGGTGGTGGTGGTGTTGGTGGCGGGGGATGGGGCGGGGGGGGGGGGGGGGGGGCTTATGATGGTGGTGGTGTGGCTTATGATGGTGGTGGCGGAGGAGCTTATGATGGTGGTGGTGAGGCTTATGATGGTGGTGGTGGGAATGGTAGTGGTGGTGGTGGTAGTAGGTGAGAGTTGTGTTGGTTATAGTAGTTGCAGGTAGTAGCAGTAATGGAGCCTGTTGTGGTGGTGGTGGTAGTAGTGGAGGTGATAGTGGTTGTGGTAGTGGTGGTGGTGGTGGTAGTAGTGGAGGTGATAGTGGTTGTGGTAGTGGTGGTGGTGGTGGTAGTAGTGGAGGTGATAGTGGTTGTGGTAGTGGTGGTGGTGGTGGTGGTAGTAGTGGAGGTGATAGTGGTTGTGGTAGTGGTGGTGGTGGTAGTAGTGGAGGTGATAGTGGTAGTGGTGGTGGTGGTGGTGGTAGTAGTGGAGGTAATAGTGGTTGTGGTAGTGGTGGTGGTGGTGGTAGTAGTGGAGGTGATAGTGGTTGTGGTAGTGGTGGTGGTGGTAGTAGTGGAGGTAATAGTGGTTGTGGTAGTGGTGGTGGTGGTGGTAGTAGTGGAGGTGATAGTGGTTGTGGTAGTGGTGGTGGTGGTGGTAGTAGTGGAGGTGATAGTGGTTGTGGTAGTGGTGGTGGTGGTGGTAGTAGTGGAGGTGATAGTGGTTGTGGTAGTGGTGGTGGTGGTAGTAGTGGAGGTGATAGTGGTTGTGGTAGTGGTGGTGGTGGTAGTAGTGGAGGTGATAGTGGTTGTGGTAGTGGTGGTGGTGGTAGTAGTGGAGGTGATAGTGGTTGTGGTAGTGGTGGTGGTGGTGGTAGTGGAGGTGATAGTGGTAGTGGTGGTGGTGGTGGTGGTAGTAGTGGAGGTGAGAGTGGTTGTGGTGGTGGTGGTAGTAGTGGAGGTGATAGTGGTTGTGGTAGTGGAGGTAGTGGTTGTGGTAGTAGTGGAGGTAATAGTGGTTGTGGTAGTGGTGGTGGTGGTGGTGGTAGTAGTGGAGGTGATTGTGGTAGTGGTGGTGGTGGTAGTAGTAGTGGAGGTGATAGTGGTTGTGGTAGTGGTGGTGGTGGTGGTAGTAGTGGAGGTGATAGTGGTTGTGGTAGTGGTGGTAGTGGTAGTAGTGGAGGCGATAGTGGTTGTGGTAATGTTGGTGGTGGTGGTAGTAGTGTAGGTGATAGTGGATGTGGTAGTGGTGGTGGTGGTAGTAGTGGAGGTGATAGTGGTTGTGGTAGTGGTGGTGGTGGTAGTAGTAGTGGAGGTGATAGTTTTTGTGGTAGTGGTGGTGGTGGTGGTAGTAGTGGAGGTGATAGTGGTTGTGGTAGTGGTGGTGGTGGTGGTAGTAGTAGTGGTGATAGTGGTTCTGGTAGTGGTGGTGGTGGTGGTAGTATTGGAGGTGATAGTGGTTGTGGTAGTGGTAGTAGTAGTGGAGGTGATAGTGTTTGTGGTGGTGGTAGTAGTAGTGGTGGTGATAGTGGTTGTGGTAGTGGTGGTGGTGGTAGTAGTGCAGGTGATAGTGGTTGTGGTAGTGGTGGTGGTGGTGGTGGTAGTAGTGGAGGTGATAGTGGTTGTGGTAGTGGTGGTGGTAGTAGTAGTGGTGATAGTGGTTCTGATAGTGGTGGTGGTGGTGGTAGTATTGGTGGTGATAGTGGTTGTGGTAGTGGTGGTAGTGGTGGAGGTGATAGTGGTTGTGGTGGTGGTGGTAGTAGTAGTGGTGGTGATAGTGGTTGTGGTGATGTTGGTGGTGGCAGTAGTAGTGGTGGTTGTGGTAGTAGTAGTGGTGATGTTGGTGGTGGCAGTGGTAGTGGTGGTTGTGGTAGTTGTGGTGAGGACATTTAATTACAACCTATCTATCACAGTGTCGGACTAGCGATGATGCTGGCCATTGACGTTGCTATGGAGACGTCAGCAGAAATATTGTAGCTTTATGACGATGACGATGACACTGACAATGAGGATGGTGGTGGTGATGGTGATGGTGGTGATGGTGGTGGTGGTGGTGATGGAGGTGGTGATGGTGGTGGTGGTGGTGGTGATGGAGGTGGTGATGGTGGTGGTGGTGGCGATGGTGGTGGTGGTGGTGGTGATGGTGGTGGTGTTGGTGTTGGTGGTGATGGTGGTGATGGTGGTGATGGTGGTGGTGGTGGTGGTGATGGTCGTGGTGATGGTGGTGATGGTGGTGGTGATGGTGGTGGTGATGGTGGAGGTGGTGGTGGTGGTGGTGGTGATGGTGGTGGTGATGGTGGAGGTGGTGGTGGTGATGGTGGTGGTGATGGTGGAGGTGGTGGTGGTGGTGGTGGTGATGGTGGTGGTGATGGTGGTTGTGGTGGTGGTGGTGGTGGTGGCGATGGTGGTGGTGGTGGTGATGGTGGTGGTGTTGGTGTTGGTGGTGATGGTGGTGATGGTGGTGGTGTTGGTGGTGATGGTGGTGGTGGTGATGGTGGTGGTGGTGGTGGTGGTGGCGATGGTGGTGGTGGTGGTGGTGGTGGTGATGGTGGTGGTGTTGGTGTTGGTGGTGATGGTGGTCATGGTGGTGGTGGTGGTCATGGTGGTGGTGATGGTGGTGGTGATGGTGGTGGTGGTGGTGATGGTGGTGGTGGTGATGGTGGTGGTGGTGGTGGTGGTGGCGATGGTGGTGGTGGTGGTGGTGGTGATGGTGGTGATGGTGGTGGTGGTGGTGGTGGTGATGGTGGTGATGGTGGTGATGATGGTGGTGGTGGTGGTGGTGGTGATGGTGGTGGTGATGGTGGTGGTGGTGATGGTGGTGATGGTGGTGATGGTGGTGGTGATGGTGGTGGTCGTGGTGGTGGTGTTGGTGGTGATCCTGGTGGTGGTGGTGATGGTGGTGGTGATGGTGGTGGTGGTGGTGATGGTGGTGGTGATGGTGGTGGTGTGGTGGTGGTGGTGGTGGCGATGGTGGTGATCGTGGTGGTGGTGGTGGTGATGATGGTGATGGTGGTGATGGTGGTGATGGTGGTGATGGTGATGGTGGTGATGGTGGTGGTGGTGGTGGTAATGGTGGTGATGGTGGTGATGGTGGTGGTGGTGGTGGTGGTGATGGTGGTGGCGATGGTGGTGATGGTGGTGATGGTGGTGATGGTGGTGGTGGTGATGGTGGTGATGGTGGTGGTGGTAGTGATGGTGGTGATGGTGGTGGTGATGGTGGTGGTGGTGGTGGTGGTGGTGGCGATGGTAGTGATGCTGGTGGTGGTGGTGGTGGTGATGGCGGTGGTGGTGGTGGTGATTGTGGTGGTGGTGGTGGTGGTGGTGATGGTGGTTGTGGTGGTGGTGGTGGTGGTGATGGTGGTGATGGTGATAGTGGTGGTGGTGGTGATGGTGGTGATGGTGGTGGTGGTGGTGATGGTGGTGGTGGTGGTGGTGGTGAAGATGACACTGACAAAGTCGACGACGGCAACGACGGAGATGAAGATGATGTTGGTGTTGAAAATGATGATGGTCATGATGATGATGATAATAATGATGATGTTTATGATGATGATGATGATGATCATGATCATGATGTTGATGACGATGCTGTTGCTGCTGCTGATGATGATGATGATAACAATGACATTGATGAGAGTAGCAATGATATTGATAATGATACATTTTGGAGAGAAGGGGAAATCAATTATATCGACCCTAGTACATTACTGCTACTTTAGTTTATCCACTTCGGAAGGAAAGTAAAGTTGACCTCGGCGGGATCT
>OZ024742.1:130451511-130459011 GCA_964016885.1 Eledone cirrhosa
GAGAACTTAAATTATGTCAAATTTAACTCTAATCACCCCAGATCCATTAAAAATACTATAGTGAACTCGGTTCAAGAACGAATTTCAAGAATTTCATCTAATAAGAATATATTTGATGAAAAAGCGCATTATTACAACGAAGCGTTAGGTAGAGCTGGGTATAGAAATAAAATTAAATACATCGATAATAATAATATACAAAATAACCAAAATAATAACAACTTTAATTATGGCAACAATTTCAACAACTATAATAGAAAATATTACAATAACTCCGAAAGCCGAAAAAGAAATAGAACTAGGAATATATTATGGTTCGCTCCTCCTTTCTCACTAAATATTAAAACCCCTATTGCTAAACTATTCTTTAAAGCTCTTGACAAACGATTCCCTAAAACACATAAATATTATTCAATTTTTAATAGACATACTATAAAATTAACTTACTCTTCCACCAAAAATTTAGCGCAAAATATTAATAGAATTAATAATAGAAATTTAAAACCTAACCAAAATACCAATAATAACCCAAGCAATATTCAATCGAATAACTGTAACTGTAGAAATAAATCCAACTGTCCGTTAAATAACAACTGCTTACCTAAAAATGTAGTTTATAATTGTAATGTTAAAACTAATTTAAATTCATTTAACTATGTCGGTTCTACCTCCACAGAATTTAAATCCCGCTTCAATAATCATAAAAATTCTTTTACAGATCCAAACAAAAAATCCTCAACTTCGCTATCTAGCCTATGATGGGACCTAAAACGAGATAATGTTGAATATTCGCTGATTTGGAATATTATTTCAAAAGCTACTCCTTTTAATTCCTCTTCTGAAAATTGTGATCTTTGTATAGAGGAAATATTTTTTATATTAAAGACCAAAAATTCCCTTAATTTAAGGAATAATTTATTCAGTTGCTGCAGACATAGATTAAACTCAACGTTTAAATATAAATATAAATTTAAAATGTAATTTAATTAATTAAATAATTTAGTTAATATACGAAACCTGTCGATAAATCATTAGATTCCTTCACCTTTTTCATTTTCTTTGGTTAAGTACCCAAGTATAAATTTTCTTCATAAATATAATTATAAATATAATAAACTATTCTAGAAAAGTTTATCCTTTCAATATCTTGAATAAAATATACGTAAGATAAATTTATATACTAAACATATTATTTTAGCTTAAAATATTCTATAATATTTTAAAATTTTTTAAGATTTTTTTTAAAATTAAAAAAAAATTTTTTTAAAAAAACTTTTTTAAGGATTTAAAAAAATTTTTTTTTTTTTTAAAGAAATTTTTTATTTTTTTTTTTAATTTTTAATTTAAAAAATTTTTTTAAATATTTTTTAATATATTGATATCTGTAGAATCCTGTTTTTTAAGTTATAATATTTTATTTTTATTTTTTTATTAGATTCATTTTATTTATTTTTTTTTTATTAGATTCATTTTATATTTTATTTTTTATTTTTTATTAGATTTGTTTTTATTCTGATAGCTTCTCATAATTTTTATTAGATTTATTTTTTTATTCTGATAGCTTCTCATAATTTTCAAAAGTTTGTCCTTTCAATGTCTTGATTAAAATATACGTAAGATAAATTTCTATGCTAAATATATTAAACATATTATTTTAACTTGAAATATTCTATAATATTTTGGGATATTTTAGTATTTTGATGTTTGTAGAATTCGTTTGCCTTTTAAGTTATATTGATATAATTATATTTCCAAAATATAATCCTTTTGTATTTTATATACTCAATTGTACTATGTTATATATTGATGTATACTTATGTCTATGTACGGCTTATGTACCTATATGTGTGTGTTGACATACATATACATATGTTATGTGTTTTTTTTTGTGATTATATATCTGTCTGTATATATGCATGAGTGACGCGTGTATACCAATTGAAGATACACACACATATCTATTCATGTATAGCTAAGAATTATGGGTGTGAATGTACAGGCTTACACATGCAGCTTTTGATTGCAGATATGCATAATTTAACAGCCATAAATGCAGAAAAGTTAATCCTATATATTTATATATACTAAAATTTTTTAATTAATAACACAAGGAGTGTATAGCAATAAATAAAAAATCACTTATGCTTTGTATGTATACATTATGTGTGGGAGTAGATATAGTGTGTATTTTCTGAGTGAGTGAGTATATATATATATTTATCCACCTTTGCCTATGTGTATGTGATATACGATAGATAATCTCTCTAGCAATATATATATTTTATAATGTTTAAATTCCAATTTTTAATATATTGATCTCAATTTTTAAATTAAATATATAATCATAATTAAACAATGTGTAATTTCTTATATTATATATCTATATTCCATTCACGAATATTAATATTTCTAATTTTATTTATTCATTTCATCTCAATTGTTAACTCAACTTAATATGACATAACTTAAGGTTTTCGTTCTCTCCCCCTCTCTCTATCTCTACATATCTCTCTCTTGAGTTCTTTCTCTATCTGATGTTTTGATATCTCCCCGTTATTTTTCCTCTGTTCTCTTTTCTTTTTGCTTTCTTCTTTTTTCTTTATCTATCTTTCCCTTTCTTTTCTCCACGTTTCTCCACGTTTCTCTCTCTCTCTCCATCTTTTTACTTACTCTTAACACTATGACTTACTAAAGTAAACAAACCACTATCCGGATGGCCTCCCAAAACAGCGGTCACCTTTTTGAAAGGGTACGTCAATATCTATTTGTAAAACTGTTATATATAGCGTGCTTATCAAAATAGCAGATACAAGTGTAGGTTTTGCTCCCAAGAACCTTTTGAAATCATGAAATCTAAGGATATCCTATTAAATAAGCGACAGGAATTAATTATATCTTGCAATCATAGAATTAGAAAAACCTTCAAATATTATAAACTTAATTAATATATACCTTACTCTTATATTTTACAAATTATTATAATTAATTTTTTAAATTTCGTTAACCTATAATTAGTATTTTTATCTATCTCAGTTTTTCCATATATTTTTTATTGCTTTAATTTTTTACTTCTTTATTTATCACATTCATATGAATTAATATAATTTTATCCCTGTAAGTATACCTATCAATTAATTTAATTTCCTGTTATGTATCCAGATTCCTTGTAGTTTAAATAAGATTGGTATTTCTCACTAATACCCTTATCCAAAAATTTTTGTTTTTTCCTTCGTTTTTAACTACATTCTTTAATAACATCAAATTTTCGTGTATACTTCACTATCTTCTTGACTTGACCTCATTTTAACCTCTATCTTTCTCCTCCCCATAGTATTCTTTTCATTCAAAGGAAAATTCTGCACTCCTCCACTCCTAGATTTAATTTCTACTACTGTTATTCTATCAACTTGACCTCTAACTCATTTCTATTGGTCAATTCAAAACCTGTTCCAAAACAGACTCTTTATATTAATTCTTTGTTTTTTTTCAATAAACACATCTCATCATTTCTGAGGACGGCATGTATATGTGAAGGTATGTATATTTCCTCTGATAATTTGTAATATTTTTACATAGATCTTAAACATGATATACATACCAACACACACATATACATCCCAGAAACGATCGTAAAATGATGAATTTTTTAATATAAGCAACTTGTTCTTTGTTTTTATTTCATTGTTTTTATTAATATATATATATATATATCTTTATATACATCTTTATACACACACACACACATACACACACACACACACACACACACACACACACACACACACACACACACACACACACACACACACACACACACACACACACACACACACACACACATATATATATATATATATATATATACATCTTTATATACATATATATATATATATATTTATATATATATATATATATTCACACTATAGTGAAGGCGTGTGGCTGAGTGGTTAGAGAATTGGATTCGCAATCGTAAGGTTGTGAGTTCGATTTCTGGACCAGGCGATGCGTTATGTCCTTGAGCAAGACACTTTATTTCACGTTGCTCCTTCTACCTGGAGTTGCGACCGATAGATAGTATTAGCATTGGAAAGACCAACGGAAACATTGTTCCCTCGGTCCGATTTGACGAAAGTCGATCGTTCCTTTATATATATATATATATATACATGCACACCGGCTCCGGACGCCCCAGACCCGTTTCTCGCCCTGGGCCGACGACCATCTTCTTGGACGCCGGCCCCAGGGCAATTTAGCACCCTGGACGCGTTCGTCGATGCCAGCCGTAGCGCCGTAAATCGTTTCGACTTCCGCCACCGTTCCAAACGGAATAATATCTCACGGGGCGAACTCCTCGCTCTCCGTTCCCTCCGTAGCCGAGATGACATCGTCATCAAACCGGCGGACAAGGGAGGCGCCGTGGTGGTGTGGCGCGCGGACCTCTACATGGCCGAAGCCCTTAGGGAGCTCCGTAACCCCCTCTTCTACCGCCCTCTACCCTCCGATCCCACACCCCTCTACCAACAACAAGTTTCCTCCACCATCCAACACCTTGTCTCCTCCTCCCCCCACCGCTTCCCACATCATCGTCTGCACCCCCCGCACCCCCACCATCTACTTCCTCCCCAAACTCCACAAACCCGACAACCCCGGCCGCCCCATCGTCTCCGCTTGCAACTGCCCCACCGAACTCATCTCCGCCTTTCCCCTCGCCCCCCTTGTCACCACCCTCCCCTCCCACATCTCCGACGCCAACCACCCCCTGCGCCTTTTCGATTCCTTCACCTACCCACCCGGCCCACAGCCCTTCCTCTTCACCCTAGACATCAAGTCCCTCTATACCGTCATCCCCCACGCCGACGGCCTACGCGCCCTCAAACACTACCTCGACCTTCGCCTCGCCGAGCTGGTCCTCACCCTCAATTGTTTCTCCTTCTCGGGTGAGTTTTACCAACAGGTCACGAGGGTAGCCATGGGTACAAGAATGGGCCCAAACTAGGCCAACCTTTTTGTTGGCCATGTTGAGGCCCAAATCTTTGCCCAGTACACCGGCCCCACGCCCGAAATGTACGGTCGTTACATCGACGACTGTATCGGAGCCACGACCCTCACCCGAGAACAGCTCGACTCCTTTCTCTCCTTCTTCTGCTCCTTCCACCCCTCCCTCCACTTCACCACCTCTATCTCCACCACCCACGTCCACTTCTTAGACATCTCCGTCGCCTTCGACCCCTCCCACCACGCCCTCGTCACCTCCGCCTTCTTCAAACCCACCGACTCCCACTCTTACCTCGCCGTCACCTCTTCCCACCCCACACACACTAAACGCTCTATTCCCTACTCCCAACTCCTCAGGATCCGCCGCCTCTGTAGCCGAGATGCCGACTTTGAGTCCCAGGCCCTTTCCCTAGTCAGCCATTTCATCCGCAGAGGTTAACCCCCTCTCTCGTCCACACCGCTCTCACCCGCGCCCGTGCTGTCCACCGCTCCACCACCCTCACCCCACGCCACCGCACACCCACCCACCGTCTCCCCTTCCCCATCACCTACCACCCCTCCACCATACCCCTCCACCACACCATCCTCCGCCTCTTCCGACGCCTCCAGTCCGACCCCTCCACCTCCCACATCTTACCAGCCCCACCACTCCCCTCCTTCAAACGCGCACGCAATCTCCGCACCCTCCTCGTTCACAGCTCCCTACCCCCCAAACCACGCTCTCCCCCCCGGTTCCTTTCCCTGTTCTAGGCCCCGCTGCAATACCTGTCCCCACATCACCAACACCACCACCTTCCAGGGTCCCAACGGCCACTCTCTCTCTGTCCGGCATGCCTTCCGCTTCACCTCCTCCAACCTAGTCTACGGACTTCGCTCGGACAGACTGGACGTCGCCTGGCGGACAGAGTTACTGAGCACCTCTGGGATATTCGTCTCGGTGGTAGTTCCCCCATCGCCCGCCACTTTGGTGCCCCTGGACATTCCGCACGCCATCTCACAGTCTGTGGCCTACTCCAATGCCACGGAACACCCGCCAATCTCCTAAGAGTTGAACAACGAACCATCTTCATCTTACAGACCCACACTCCCCCCGGCCTGAACTCCCCACCCTTATTCCTTTAGCTTTCGACCGCCCCCCTCCACCCACACATATCCCCCACTAACACCACTAACACACCCCTCCTTTTCACCGCCCACCCCACAACTAACAATACTAACACCTCCACTCCACCCCACATCCGACCACCCTTCCCCAACTAACATACTAACATCCCTCCCTTCTTCCCCCCTCCTTATCACACGCACACACCCACCGGCACATATATACACGCGCTCACACTAAACACACACCCTACTACCACCACTAACCCTCACCCCCACACATCCACCCCACCACCCCGCAACTAACATCACTAACACCCCCTGACCCCAAGCACACGAACACACACACCCACTTACACCACCCACCCTACACGCAACTAACATCACTAACACCCCCAACCCTACGCACACGTACACACACACCCTCTTACACCACCCACTCTACAAACCCTACCACCACTGACCCCCACTCACACCCGCATTCAACCCTTTCTCCACCTGTATACTAACACCCACTAACACCCCCTTCACCAAACACACACATCAGTACACCACACTCCCTCCATCGACCCCCACACTCTTCTCTCCCCTCTCCACCCACACCCTTTCTCAAACACTCACTCATCCCACTAACACCTCTACTAATACACCCCCCTCCTCACTCCAACTTTCACACCTACCTATCCTCTCCCCCTTACCATTCTACCCTACTGCTGCTATGCCCTCTGACCACCTCCCCGCACACACAGACGCACAACACACACTCACCATTTTACCCTACTGCTGCTATGCCCTCTGACCACAGACACACCACACTCCTCCTGCCTTGACCACTTCCTGTTGCGCGCGCACCCCACATCTCCCCTCTTCCGACCAACCTCTTCACGGATTACACGTATGTGAACCTTGATCCCGGAATCAACCACAATCAAGGATTTTACCAAGCATCCCACCACATCTTCTTACGGAATCACCTTTATGACTCACCCACACACATACCCAAAACTAATTTTTTTCCCACACGCCACCTACACCCACAACACGCTTAAACACCACACACACACGTGCGTACCACCACATATTTACACATTCAGCCTCCGGATTCCTCTCCCCCCACCCCTCTATCCACACACGCACACACACTCCGACCTACACCCCACCCCACACACACCTCTTCCTGAACATGCAACCCCGTTCTTCCCCCAACCCTTGCTTTCATATACACACACACACACGTACACCTACACACACACACCACCTTCAGCCCTCCCCGCTCGGACACCCCGTCTCCCTCCCCCCTACACGCCCCACACCCTTCCACCACCTGTTTTACCCCATTTTAATTTTATTTTGATCATGCCTTTTAATTTTTAATTTCATTTGCACCGTTTCCTCTCACCCCCT
>OZ024742.1:130469011-130501511 GCA_964016885.1 Eledone cirrhosa
CCACACAACCCACACAACCCACACAACCCACACAACCCACACTAACACACACTAACACACACTAACCCACACAACCCACACAACCCACACAACCCACACTAACACACACTAACACACACTAACCCACACAACCCACACAACCCACACAACCCACACTAACACACACTAACACACACAACCCACACAACCCACACTAACCCACACAACCCACACAACCCACACAACCCACACTAACACACACTAACCCACACAACCCACACTAACCCACACAACCCACACTAACACACACTAACCCACACAACCCACACAACCCACACAACCCACACTAACCCACACAACCCACACAACCCACACAACCCACACTAACACACACTAACACACACAACCCACACAACCCACACTAACCCACACAACCCACACAACCCACACAACCCACACTAACCCACACAACACACACAACCCACACAACCCACACTAATCCACACAACCCACACAACCCACACAACCCACACAACCCACACTAACCCACACTAACCCACACAACCCACACAACCCACACAACCCACACAACCCACACAACCCACACAACCCACACTAACACACACTAACACACACTAACCCACACAACCCACACAACCCACACAACCCACACTAACACACACAACCCACACAACCCACACTAACCCACACTAACCCACACAACCCACACAACCCACACAACCCACACTAACACACACTAACCTACACAACCGACACAACCCACACAACCCACACTAACCCACACAATCCACACAACCCACACAACCCACACAACCCACACTAACCCACACAACCCACACAACCCACACAACCCACACTAACCCACACAACCCACACAACCCACACAACCCACACTAACCCACACAACCCACACAACCCACACAACCCACACTAACACACACTAACCCACACAACCCACACAACCCACACAACCCACACAACCGACACAACCCACACAACCCACACTAACCCACACAACCCACACAACCCACACTAACCCACACAACCCACACAACCCACACAACCCACACTAACCCACACAACCCACACAACCCACACAACCCACACTAAGCCACACAACCAACACAACCCACACAACACACACAACCCACACTAACCCACACAACCCACACAACCCACACTAACCCACACAACCCACACAACCCACACAACCCACACTAACCCACACAACCCACACAACCCACACAACCCACACAACCCACACTAACCCACACAACCCACACAACACACACAACCCACACTAACCCACACAACCCACACAACCCACACTAACCCACACAACCCACACAACCCACACAACCCACACTAACCCACACAACCCACACAACCCACACAACCCACACAACCCACACAACCCACACAACCCACACTAACCCACACAACCCACACAACCCACACAACCCACACAACCCACACTAACCCACACAACCCACACAACCCACACAACCCACACAACCCACACAACCCACACAACCCACACAACCCACACTAACCCACACAACCCACACAACCCACACAACCCACACAACCCACACTAACCCACACAACCCACACAACCCACACAACCCACACAACCCACACTAACCCACACAACCCACACAACCCACACAACCCACACTAACCCACACAACCCACGCAACCCACTGAACCCACACAACCCACACTAACCCACACAACCCACACAACCCACACAACCCACACAACCCACACTAACCCACACAACCCACACAACCCACACAACCCACACTAACCCACACAACCCACACAACCCACACAACCCACACTAACCCACACAACTCACACAACCCACACAACCCACACTAACCCACACAACCCACACAACTCACACAACCCACACTAACCCACACAACCCACACAACCCACACAACCCACACAACCCACACTAACACACACTAACTCACACAACCCAGACAACCCAGACAACCCACACAACCCACACTAACACACACTAACCCACACAACCCACACAACCCACACAACCCACACAACCCACACTAACACACACTAACCCACACAACCCACACAACCCACACAACCCACACTAACACACACTAACCCACACAACCCACACAACCCACACAACCCACACAACCCACACAACCCACACTAACACACACTAACCCCACACAACCCACACAACCCACACAACCCACACTAACACACACTAACACACACAACCCACACAACCCACACAACCCACACGACCCACACTAACACACACTAACACACACAACCCACACAACCCACACAACCCACACTAACACACACCTAACCCCACACAACCCACACAACCCACACAACCCACACTAACACACACTAACCCACAACACCCACACAACCCATACAACCCACACAAACACACACTAACCCACACAACCCACACTAACCACACTAACACACACTAACCCACACAACCCACACAACCCACACTAACACACACTAACCCACACAACCCACACTACACACACTAACCCACACAACCCACACAACCCACACTAACACACACTAACCCACACAACCCACACAACCCACACAACCCACACAACCCACACAACCCACACTAACACACACTAACACACACAACCCACACAACCCACACTAACACACACTAACCCACACAACCCAGACAACCACACAACCCACACTAACCCACACTAACACACACTAACCCACACAACCCACACTAACACACACTAACCCACACAACCCACACAACCCACACAACCCACACTAACACAGACTAACCCACACAACCCACACAACCCACACAACCCACACAACCCACACTAACACACACTAACACACACAACCCACACAACCCACACAACCCACACAACACACACTAACCCACACAACCCACACAACCCACACAACCCACACAACCCACACAACCCACACTAACACACACTAACACACACAACCCACACAACCCACACAACCCACACACCCCACACTAACACACACTAACACACACAACCCACACACCCACACCCCACACTAACCCACACTAACCCACACAACCCACACAACCCACACAACCCACACAACCCACACAACCCACACTAACACACACTAACACACACAACCCACACAACCCACACAACCCACACTAACACACACTAACCCACACAACCCACACAACCCACACAACCCCACACAACCCCACACACCCACACTAACACACACTAACACACACAACCCACACAACCCACACAACCCACACTAACACACACTAACCCACGCAACCCCACACAACCCACACAACCCACACAACCCACACAACCCACAATAACACACACCAACACACACAACCCACACAACCCACACAACCCACACTAACACACACAACCCACACACCCCCACAACCCACACAACCCACACAACCCACACTAACACACACTAACACACACAACCCACACAACCCACACAACACACACTAACCCCACACAACCCACACACCCACACAACCCACACACCCACACAACCCACACTACACACACAACACACACAACCCACACAACCCACACAACCCACACAACACACACAACCCACACAACCCACACAACCCACACTAAAACACACAAACCCACACAACCCACACAACCCACACACCCACACCTAACACACACACACCCACCCCAACCCACACAACCCACACAACCCACACAACCCCACACACCCACACAAACACACACTAACCCACACAACCACACAACCCACACTAACACACACTAACACACACAACCCACACAACCCACACAACCCCACACAACCCACACTAACACACACTAACACACACAACCCACACAACCCACACAACCCACACTAACACACACTAACACACCACAACCCACACAACCCACACAACCCACACAACCCACACTAACACACACTAACACACACAACCCACGCAACCCACACAACCCACACAACCCACACTAACACACACTAACACACACAACCCACACAACCCACACAACCCACACTAACACACACTAACCCACACAACCTACACAACCCACACAACCCACACAACCCACACTACCCCACACACCCCACACACCCACACTAACCCACACAACCCTCACAACCCACACTAACACACACAACCCACACACCCACACAACCACACTAACCCACACAACCCACACAACCCACACAGCCCACACTAACCCACACAACCCACACAACCCACACTAACCCACACAACCCACACAACCCCACACAACCCACACAACCCACACTAACACACACTAACCCACACAACCCACACAACCCCCACACAACCCACACTAACACACACTAACACACACAACCACACAACCCACACTAACACACACTAACCCACACAACCCACACAACCCACACAACCCACACAACCCACACTAACCCACACAACCCACACAACCCACACTAACCTACACAACCCTCACAACCCACACTAACACACACAACCCACACAACCCACACAACCCACACTAACCCACACAACCCACACAACCCACACAGCCCACACTAACCCACACAACCCACACAACCCACACTAACCCACACAACCCACACAACCCACACAACCCACACAACCCACACTAACACACACTAACACACACAACCCACACAACCCACACAACCCACACAACCCACACTAACCACACACTAACACACACAACCCACACAACCCACACTAACACACACTAACCCACACAACCCACACAACCCACACAACCCACACAACCCACACAACCCACACAACCCACACTAACCCACACAACCCACACAACCCACACAACCCACACTAACCCACACAACCCCACACAACCCACACAACCCACACTAACCCACACAACTCACACAACCCACACAACCCACACTAACCCACACAACCCACACAACCCACACAACCCACACTAACCCACACAACCCACATAACCCACACAACCCACACAACCCACACTAACACACACTAACTCACACAACCCAGACAACCCAGACAACCCACACAACCCACACTAACACACACTAACCCACACAACCCACACAACCCACACAACCACACAACCCACACTAACACACACAAACCACACAACCCACACAACCCACACAACCCACACTAACACACACTAACCCACACAACCCACACAACCCACACAACCCACACAACCCACACAACCCACACTAACACACACTAACCCACACAACCCACACAACCCACACAACCCCCACTAACACACACTAACACACACAACCCACACAACCCACACAACCCACACGACCCACACTAACACACACTAACACACAGAACCCACACAACCCACACAACCCACACTAACACACACTAACCCACACACCCACACAACCCACACAACCCACACAACACACACTAACCCACACAACCCACACAACCCATACAACCCACACTAACACACACTAACCCACACAACCCACACTAACCCACACTAACACACACTAACCCACACAACCCACACAACCCACACTAACACACACTAACCCACACAACCCACACTAACACACACTAACCCACACAACCCACACAACCCACACTAACACAAACTAACCCCACACAACCCACACAACCCACACAACCCACACAACCCACACAACCCACACTAACACACACTAACACACACAACCCACACTAACCCACACTAACACACCACTAACCCACACAACCCAGACAACCCACACAACCCACACTAACCCACACTAACACACACTAACCCACACAACCCACACTAACACACACTAACCCACACAACCCACACAACCCACACAACCCACACTAACACAGACTAACCCACACAACCCACACAACCCACACAACCCACACAACCCACACTAACACACACTAACACACACAACCCCACACAACCCACACAACCCACACCAACACACACTAACCCACACAACCCCACAACCCACACAACCCCACACAACCCACACAACCCACACTAACCACACACTAACACACACAACCCACACAACCCACACAACCCACACAACCCACACTAACACACACTAACACACACAACCCACACAACCCCACACAACCCACACTAACCACACACAACCCACACAACCCACACAACCCACACAACCCACACAACCCACACAACCCACACTAACACACACAAACACACACAACCCACACAACCCACACAACCCACACTAACACACACTAACCCACACAACCCACACAACCCCACACAACCCACACAAACCCACACAACCCACACTAACACACACTAACACACACAACCCACACAACCCACACAACCCACACTAACACACACTAACCCACGCAACCCACACAACCCACACAACCCACACAACCCACACAACCCACACTAACACACACTAACACACACAACCCACACAACCCACACAACCCACACTAACACACACTAACCCACACAACCCACACAACCCACACAACCCACACAACCCACACTAACACACACTAACCACACACAACCCACACAACCCACACAACACACACTAACCCACACAACCCACACAACCCACACAACCCACACAACCCACACAACCCACACTAACACACACTAACACACACAACCCACACAACCCACACAACCCACACTAACACACACAACCCCACACAACCCACACAACCCACACTAAAACACACTAACCCACACAACCCACACAACCCACACAACCCACACTAACACACACTAACCCACACAACCCACACAACCCACACAACCCACACAACCCACACAACCCACACTAACACACACAAACCCACACAAAGCACACAACCCACACTAACACACACTAACACACACAACCCACACAACCCACACAACCCACACAACCCACACTAACACACACTAACACCACACAACCCACACAACCCACACAACCCACACTAACACACACTAACACACACAACCCAACACAACCCACACAACCCACACAACCCACACTAACACACACTAACACACACAACCCACGCAACCCACACAACCCACACAACCCACACTAACACACACTAACACACACAACCCACACAACCCACACAACCCACACTAACACACACTAACCCACACAACCTACACAACCCACACAACCCACACAACCCACACTAACCCACACAACCCACACAACCCACACTAACCCACACAACCCTCACAACCCACACTAACACACACAACCCCACACAACCCACACAACCCACACTAACCCACACAACCCACACAACCCACACAGCCCACACTAACCCACACAACCCACACAACCCACACTAACCCACACAACCCACAGAACCCACACAACCCACACAACCCACACAACACACACAAACCCACACAACCCACACAACCCACACAACCCACACTAACACACACTAACACACACAACCCACACAACCCACACTAACACACACTAACCCACACAACCCACACAACCCACACAACCCACACAACCCACACTAACCCACACAACCCACACAACCCACACTAACCTACACAACCCTCACAACCCACACTAACACACACAACCCACACAACCCACACAACCCACACTAACCCACACAACCCACACAACCCACACAGCCCACACTAACCCACACAACCCACACAACCCACACTAACCCACACAACCCACACAACCCACACAACCCACACAACCCACACTAACACACACTAACACACACAACCCACACAACCCACACAACCCACACAACCCACACTAACACACACTAACACACACAACCCACACAACCCACACTAACACACACTAACCCACACAACCCACACAACCCACACAACCCACACAACCCACACTAACCCACACAACCCACACAACCCACACTAACCTACACAACCCTCACAACCCACACTAACACACACAACCCACACAACCCACACAACCCACACTAACCCACACAACCCACACAACCAACACAGCCCACACTAACCCACACAACCCACACAACCCACACTAACCCACACAACCCACACAACCCACACAACCCACACAACCCACACAACCCACACTAACCCACACAACCCACACTAACCCACACAACCCACACAACCCACACAACCCACACTAACACACACTAACCCACACAACCCACACAACCCACACAACCCACACTAACCCACACAACCCACACAACCCACACTAACCCACACAACCCACACTAACCCACACAATCCACACAACCCACACAACCCACACAACCCACACTAACCCACAAAACCCACACAACCCACACAACCCACACTAACCCACACAACCCACACTAACCCACACAACCCACACAACCCACACAACCCACACAACCCACACAACCCACACTAACACACACTAACACACACTAACCCACACAACCCACACAACCCACACAACCCACACAACCCACACTAACCCACACAACCCACACAACCCACACAACCCACACTAACCCACACAACCCACACAACCCACACAACCCACACTAACACACACTAACCCACACAACCCACACAACCCACACTAACACACACTAACCCACACAACCCACACAACCCATACAACCCACACAACCCACACTAACACACACTAACACACACTGACCCACACAACCCACACAACCCACACAACCCACACAACCCACACAACCCACACAACCCACACCAACCCACACAACCCACACAACCCACACTAACACACACTAACCCACACAACCCACACAACCCACACAACCCACACTAACCCACACAACCCACACAACCCACACAACCCACACTAACACACACTAACCCACACAACCCACACAACCCACACTAACACACACTAACCCACACAACCCACACAACCCACACAACCCACACAACCCACACTAACACACACTAACACACACTGACCCACACAACCCACACAACCCACACAACCCACACAACCCACACAACCCACACTAACCCACACAACCCACACAACCCACACTAACCCACACAACCCACACTAACCCACACAACCCACACAACCCACACTAACCCACACAACCCACACAACCCATACAACCCACACTAACCCACACAACCCACACAACCCACACAACCCACACAACCCACACAACCCACACTAACACACACTAACACAAACTAACCCACACAACCCACACAACCCACACAACCCACACAACCCACACTAACCCACACAACCCACACAACCCACACAACCCACACTAACCCGCACAACCCACACAACCCACACAACCCACACTAACACACACTAACCCACACAACCCACACAACCCACACTAACACACACTAACCCACACAACCCACACAACCCAAACAACCCACACAACCCACACTAACACACACTAACACACACTGACCCACACAACCCACACAACCCACACAACCCACACAACCCACACAACCCACACAACCCACACAACCCACATAACCCACACTAACCCACACAACCCACACAACCCACACTAACACACACTAACACACACTGACCCACACAACCCACACAACCCACACAACCCACACAACCCACACAACCCACACTGACCCACACAACCCACACAACCCACACAACCCACACAACCCACACTAACCCACACAACCCACACAACCCACACTAACACACACTAACCCACACAACCCACACAACCCACACAACCCACACAACCCACACAACCCACACTAACCCACACAACCCACACAACCCACACAACCCACACTAACACACACTAACCCACACAACCCACACAACCCACACTAACACACACTAACCCACACAACCCACACAACCCACACAACCCACACAACCCACACTAACACACACTAACACACACTGACCCACACAACCCACACAACCCACACAACCCAGACAACCCACACAACCCACACAACCCACACTAACCCACACAACCCACACAACCCACACTAACACACACTAACCCACACAACCCACACAACCCACACAACCCACACAACCCACACAACCCACACTAACACACACTAACCCACACAACCCACACAACCCACACTAACACACACTAACACACACTAACCCACACAACCCACACTAACCCACACAACCCACACAACCCACACAACCCACACTAACCCACACAACCCACACAACCCACACAACCCACACTAACACACACTAACCCACACAATCCACACAACCCACACTAACACACACTAACTCACACAACCCACACAACCCACACAACCCACACAACACACACTAACCCACACAACCCACACAACCCACACAACCCACACTAACCCACACAACCCACACAACCCACACAATCCACACTAACCCATACTAACCCACACAACCCACACAACCCACACAACCCACACTAACACACACTAACCCACACAACCCACACAACCCACACAACCGACACTAACCCACACAACCCACACAACCCACACAACCCACACTAACCCACACAACCCACACAACCCACACAACCCACACTAACCCACACAACCCACACAACCCACACAACCCACACAACCCACACTAACCCACACAACCCACACAACCCACACAACCCACACAACCCACACTAACACACACTAACCCACACAACCCACACAACCCACACAACCCACACTAACCCACACAACCCACACAACCCACACAACCCACACAACCCACACAACCCACACAACCCACACTACAACCCACACAACCCACACAACCCACACTAACCCACACAACCCACACAACCCACACAACCCACACTAACCCACACAACCCACACAACCCACACAACCCACACTAACCCACACAACCCACACAACCCACACAACCCACCCTAACACACACTAACCCACACAACCCACACAACCCACACAACCCACACTAACCCACACAACCCACACAACCCACACAAACCACACTAACACACACTAACCCACACAACCCACACAACCCACACAACCCACACAACCCACACTAACACACACTAACCCACACAACCCACACAACCCACACAACCCACACTAACACACACTAACCCACACAACCCACACAACCCACACAACCCACACTAACACACACTAACACACACTGACCCACACTAACACATACTAACACACACTAACCCACACAACCCACACTAACACATACTAACACACACTAACATACACTAACACACACTAACACACACTAACCCACACAACCCACACTAACACATACTAACACACACTAACACACACTAACACACACTAACGCATACTAACACACACTAACCCACACTAACACACACAACCCACACTAACACACACTAACACACACTAACCCACACTAACACACACTAACACATACTAACACACACTAACACACACTAACACATATGTATATATGTATGTATGTATGTATGTATATATGTATGTATGTATATAAATGGTCGGGTCGTTGGCGACTAAACTGGCAACCCCACCAAGGTTTCTTGGTGAGGAGGGTGACTTTGGACATCCTGCAGGACTAAAAACAAAACCTGTCAAAGGGCAAAGGTGCTCTTAAGAGTCAATGGCCATCCAAAATCACCAGGAGAGATGACCCCTTAGCCTTTGTCAAGGCAGAATTCTGGGAGAAGGAAAACTCTGATATAACACCTGCAACCCTGATGGTATCCGATGATGTTGACTTGTTCTCCCTTTTGGTAAATATCATCTTGGTTAAGAGAGTGGGACTGGCTTTGTGCAGCGCCTTTGCTCACTATAAATGCTTCACCGCACAGGCATTGCTTTATATCTGGAGATCTCTCTGCACTTGTCCTCACATGGTACCATGGGCCCAGCACTATGTGTCAATAATTGTCACAAGTGTAGTGTTTGTACCAGAGTTTTCAAGTCGCTGGCTGGACTAAAAAGTCACACTCGTTCAGCGCTTCGGTAGGGGGTTCCCCCTACATGGATATAAAGTAGTGGCCGTACTCGAAAACGAGTTGGCAGCCACCATATATATATATATATATATGTATGTATGTATGTATATATTTTTTTTCATGCTCATAAACCGGGGAAAGATGGTTGCCAACCTTTTTCTGTAAATTGGTCAATTTTTTAATCTTGTTTGAACATTGAATAGGATCTTCCGACTTCTCTGGGTGAGAGATTTATATCAGGCTTTATTCCATATCTCTCCTCCAGATCAGTGGTTATTCTAATGATATATTTTTTTTCATGCTCATAAACCTGGGCAAGATGGTTGCCAACCTTTTTCCTCTGTTGAAGGTGTTGCTTCAGTGTTACTATCCGGGTTTCATATAATGTTAATATGGATTTTAGACCCCGGCCACTTTCCTTGCGTGAGAAGTATAGCCTATCCACATCACCATTGATGTTAAAGTTCCCAGTAACACTGAGAAGTTTGCGAGTTGAACATCCATCACACTTAGCTCTTGCAATGACCAGTTCAGCAGGCCAAATGTTGGCGTTAGAATTGGCACAGCATAAGTATTGTGGGGAATGTATTTGTTATACGCTGACAGTTCTGATGACCATATTTTCTTTACTCTTCTGAGGTATTCAGTTCTGGTTCTCTCCTTATTTATGGGTCCATCATATCTGACATTCTCATCCTGTCCAAGATATCTGTAGTTGTCACGTGACTGTAGAGGTTGTATTGTCAGGCCGTTCATCTCTGGATTTCTAGAGGAGGGCACAGCTCTGCCACGTTTTACTGCCAAATATGCACAATTGGACTCACCAAATTTCATTTTGATGTCTGTTGAAAATTGTGTAATGAGGTCCAATTGTGTACCTAAATGTATAGAAATGCACAGGTGTTTCTCGCTCTTCCTTCACACACACACACACACACACACACACACACACACACACACACACACACACACACACACACACACACACAGACACACACACACATGTACTCATACGCACATGCACATATACAAACGAATACACACACACACACCCGCCCACTTATATATGCATATTAACTACACTCAGAAACATCCACCGCAACAATATATAGGCGCTCACACCCAGACACGTACACAACCCACACAACCCACACTAACACACACTAACACACACTAACACACACTAACATACACTAAAACACACTAACACACACTAACACACACTAACACATACTAACACATACTAACACATACTAACACATACTAACCCACAGTAACCCACACAAACACACACTAACACACACTAACACACACTAACACATACTAACACATACTAACACATACTAACCCACACTAACCCACACAACCCACACAACCCACAGAACCCACACAACCCACACTAACACACACTAACACACACTGACCCACACTAACACATACTAACACATACTAACACACACTAACAAACACTAAAACACACTAACACACACTAACCCACACAACCCACACTAACACATACTAACACACACTAACACATACTAACACACACTAACACACACTAACACACACTAACCCACAAAACCCACACTAACACATACTAACACACACTAACACACACTAACACATACTAACACACACGAACCCACACTAACACACACTAACAAACACTAACACACACTAACACACACTAACCCACACAACCCACCCTAACACACACTAACACACACTAACACACACTAACCCACACAACCCACACTAACACATACTAACACACACTAACACACACTAACACAAACTAACACACACTAACACACACTAATACATACTAACACACACTAACCCACCCTAACACACACAACCCACACTAACACACACTAACACACATTAACACATACTAACACGTACTAACACACACTAACACACACTAACATACACTAACACACACTAACACACACTAACACACTCTAACACACACTAACACACACTAACACACACTAACACATACTAACCCACACTAACACACACTAATCCACACGACCCACACTAACACATACTAACACATATTAACACACACTAACACACACTAACACACACTAACCCACACTAACACACATTAACACACACTAACAAACACTAACCCACACTAACACATACTAACACACATTAACACACACTAACCCACACTAACACACACTAACACATACTAACACACACTAACACACACTAACACATATGTATATATGTATGTATGTATGTATGTATATATGTATGTATGTATATAAATGGCCGGGTCGTTGGCGACTAAACTGGCAACCCCACCAAGGTTTCTTGGTGAGGAGGGTGACTTTGGACATCCTGCAGGACTAAAAACAAAACCTGTCAAAGGGCAAAGGTGCTCTTAAGAGTCAATGGCCATCCAAAATCACCAGGAGAGATGACCCCTTAGCCTTTGTCAAGGCAGAATTCTGGGAGAAGGAAAACTCTGATATAACACCTGCAACCCTGATGGTATCCGATGATGTTGACTTGTTCTTCTTTTTGGTAAATATCATCTTGGTTAAGAGAGTGGGACTGGCTTTGTGCAGCGCCTTTGCTCACTATAAATGCTTCACCGCACAGGCATTGCTTTATATCTGGAGATCTCTCTGCACTTGTCCTCACATGGTACCATGGGCCCAGCACTATGTGTCAATAATTGTCACAAGTGTAGTGTTTGTACCAGAGTTTTCAAGTCGCTGGCTGGACTAAAAAGTCACACTCGTTCAGCGCTTCGGTAGGGGGTTCCCCCTACATGGATATAAAGTAGTGGCCGTACTCGAAAACGAGTTGGCAGCCACCATATATATATATATATATATGTATGTATGTATGTATATATTTTTTTTCATGCTCATAAACCGGGGAAAGATGGTTGCCAACCTTTTTCTGTAAATTGGTCAATTTTTTAATCTTGTTTGAACATTGAATAGGATCTTCCGACTTCTCTGGGTGAGAGATTTATATCAGGCTTTATTCCATATCTCTCCTCCAGATCAGTGGTTATTCTAATGATATATTTTTTTTCATGCTCATAAACCTGGGCAAGATGGTTGCCAACCTTTTTCCTCTGTTGAAGGTGTTGCTTCAGTGTTACTATCCGGGTTTCATATAATGTTAATATGGATTTTAGACCCCGGCCACTTTCCTTGCGTGAGAAGTATAGCCTATCCACATCACCATTGATGTTAAAGTTCCCAGTAACACTGAGAAGTTTGCGAGTTGAACATCCATCACACTTAGCTCTTGCAATGACCAGTTCAGCAGGCCAAATGTTGGCGTTAGAATTGGCACAGCATAAGTATTGTGGGGAATGTATTTGTTATACGCTGACAGTTCTGATGACCATATTTTCTTTACTCTTCTGAGGTATTCAGTTCTGGTTCTCTCCTTATTTATGGGTCCATCATATCTGACATTCTCATCCTGTCCAAGATATCTGTAGTTGTCACGTGACTGTAGAGGTTGTATTGTCAGGCCGTTCATCTCTGGATTTCTAGAGGAGGGCACAGCTCTGCCACGTTTTACTGCCAAATATGCACAATTGGACTCACCAAATTTCATTTTGATGTCTGTTGAAAATTGTGTAATGAGGTCCAATTGTGTACCTAAATGTATAGAAATGCACAGGTGTTTCTCGCTCTTCCTTCACACACACACACACACACACACACACACACACACACACACACACACACACACACACACACACACACACACACACACACACACACACACACACACACACACACACGCACACACACACACACATGTACTCATACGCACATGCACATATACAAACGAATACACACACACACACCCGCCCACTTATATATGCATATTAACTACACTCAGAAACATCCACCGCAACAATATATAGGCGCTCACACCCAGACACGTACACAACCCACACAACCCACACTAACACACACTAACACACACTAACACACACTAACATACACTAAAACACACTAACACACACTAACACACACTAACACATACTAACACATACTAACACATACTAACACATACTAACCCACAGTAACCCACACAAACACACACTAACACACACTAACACACACTAACACATACTAACACATACTAACACATACTAACCCACACTAACCCACACAACCCACACAACCCACAGCACCCACACAACCCACACTAACACACACTAACACACACTGACCCACACTAACACATACTAACACATACTAACACACACTAACAAACACTAAAACACACTAACACACACTAACCCACACAACCCACACTAACACATACTAACACACACTAACACATACTAACACACACTAACACACACTAACACACACTAACCCACAAAACCCACACTAACACATACTAACACACACTAACACACACTAACACATACTAACACACACGAACCCACACTAACACACACTAACAAACACTAACACACACTAACACACACTAACCCACACAACCCACCCTAACACACACTAACACACACTAACACACACTAACCCACACAACCCACACTAACACATACTAACACACACTAACACACACTAACACAAACTAACACACACTAACACACACTAATACATACTAACACACACTAACCCACCCTAACACACACAACCCACACTAACACACACTAACACACATTAACACATACTAACACGTACTAACACACACTAACACACACTAACATACACTAACACACACTAACACACACTAACACACTCTAACACACACTAACACACACTAACACACACTAACACATACTAACCCACACTAACACACACTAATCCACACGACCCACACTAACACATACTAACACATATTAACACACACTAACACACACTAACACACACTAACCCACACTAACACACATTAACACACACTAACACATACTAACCCACACTAACACATACTAACACACATTAACACACACTAACACACACTAACACACACTAACACATACTAACACATACTAACACATACTAACCCACACAAACACACACTAACACACACTAACCCACACAACCCACAGAAATCACACAACCCACACTAACACACACTAACACACACTGACCCACACTAACACATACTAACATATACTAACACACACTAACAAACACTAAAACACACTAACACACACTAACCCACACAACCCACACTAACACATACTAACACACACTAACCCACACTAACACACACTAACACACACTAACCCACAAAACCCACACTAACACATACTAACACACACTAACACACACTAACACATACTAACACACACTAACACACACTAACACATACTAACACACACGAACCCACACTAACACACACTAACAAACACTAACACACACTAACACACACTAACCCACACAACCCACACTAACACATACTAACACACACTAACACACACTAACACACACTAACACACACTAACCCACACAACCCACACTAACACATACTAACACACACTAACACACACTAACACATACTAAGACACACTAACACACACTAACACAAACTAACACACACTAACACACACTAACACATACTAACACACACTAACCCACCCTAACACACACAACCCACACTAACACACACTAACACACATTAACACATACTAACACGTACTAACACACACTAACACACACTAACATACACTAACACACACTAACACGCATTAACACACTCTAACACACACTAACACACACTAACACACACTAACACATACTAACCCACACTAACCCACACAACACACACCAACATACACTAACACACACTAACAAACACTAATCCACACAACCAACACTAACACATACTAACACATATTAACACACACTAACACACACTAACACACACTAACCCACACTAACACACATTAACACACACTAACACACACTAACCCACACTAACACATACTAACACACATTAACACACACTAACACACACTAACACACACTAACATATACTAACCCACACTCACATACACTAACACATACTAACACATACTAACACACACTAGCACATACTAACACACGGTAACACATACCAACCCACACTAACACACACTAACCCACACTAAACCACACTAACACACACTAACACACACTAACACACACTAACACATACTAACACAAACTAACACACACTAACACATACTGACACATACTAACACACACTAACACACGGTAACACATACTAACACACACTAACACGCACTAACCCACACAACCCACACTAAAACACACTAACACACACTAACCCGCACTAACCCACACTAACACATACTAACACACATTAACACACACTAACACACACTAACCCACACTAACACACACTAACACACACTAACACGCACTAACACATACTAACACACATTAACACACACTAACACACACTAACACATACTAACAAACACTAACGCATACTAACACATACTAACACGCACTAACCCACACAACCTACACTAAAACACATTAACACACACTAACCCACACTAACGCACACTAACACATACTAACACATATTAACACACACTAACACACACTAACACACACTAACCCACACTAACACACATTAAGACACACTAACACACACTAAGGCACACTAACACACACTAACACACACTAACACGCACTAACACATACTAACACACATTAACGCATACTAACACATACTAACCCACACAACACACACTAACATACACTAACACACACTAACACACACTAATCCACACAACCTACACTAACACACACTAACACACACTAACACACACTAACACGTACTAACACACACTAACACACACTAACAAACGCTAACCCACACTAAAAAATACAAACCCACACTAACCCACACTAACACATACTAACACACACTAACACGTACTAACACATACTAACGCACACTAACAAACACTAACACACACTAACACATACTAACACATACTAACACACACTAACACATACTAACGCATACTAACACATACTAACACACACTAACACACACTAACCCACATTAACACACACTAACCCACACTAACCGACACTAACACATACTAACCCACACTAAGACACACTAACACACACTAACACACAGTAACCCATACTAACACACACTAACACACACTAACTTGCCATAACACACACTAACACACACTAACCCACACAACCCACACTAACACACACTAACCCTCACTAACACACACTAACACACACTAACACACACTAACACACACTAACATACACTAATCCACACTATCACACAGTAACACATACTAACACAAACTAACAGACACTAACCCATACTAACACATACTAAAACACACTAATACAAACTAACACCCATTAACCCACACTAACACATACTAACACATACTAACCCGCACTAACACACACTAACACACAATAACACACACTAACACACACTAACACACACTAACACAAACTAACAGACATTAACCCATACTAACACATACTAACACACACTAACACACACTAACCCATACTAACACATACGATCTCACACTAATACACACTAACACATACTAACCCACACTAACCAACACTAACCCACACTAACACACACTAACACACACTAACCTATACTAACACATACGATCTCACACTAATAACACAAACCCACACTAACACACACTAACCCACACTAACACACACTAACACACACTAACACACACTAACACACACTAACCCATACTAACCCACGCTAACCCATACTAACACACACTAACACACACTAACACACACTAACCCACACTAACACACACTAACCCACACTAACACACACTAACACACACTAACACATACTAACACACACTAACACACACTAACACACACTAACACACACTAACACATACTAACACACATTAACACACACTAACACACACTAACACATACTAACACACACCAACGCATACTAACACATACTAACACGCACTAACCCACACAACCTACACTAAAACACACTAACACACACTAACCTACACTAACCCTCACTAACACATACTAACACATATTAACACACACTAACACACACTAACACACACTAACCCACACAACCCACACTAACACATACTAACACACACTAACACACACTAACACACACTAACCCACAAAACCCACACTAACACATACTAACACACACTAACACACACTAACACATACTAACACACACGAACCCAGACTAACACACACTAACAAACACTAACACACACTAACACACACTAACTCACACAACCCACACTAACACATACTAACACACACTAACACATACTAACACATACTAAGACACACTAACACACACTAACACAAACTAACACACACTAACACACACTAACACATACTAACACACACTAACCCAGCCTAACACACACAACCCACATTAACACACACTAACACACACTAACACATACTAACACATACTAACACACACTAACACACACTAACATACACTAACACACACTAACACACGCTAACACACTCTAACACACACTAACACACACTAACACACACTAACACATACTAACACACACTAACACACACTAACACATACTAACACACACTAACACACACTAACACACGGTAACACATACTAACACACACTAACACGCACTAACCCACACAACCCACACTAAAACACACTAACACACACTAACACACACTAACACACACTAACACATACTAACACACATTAACACACACTAACACACACTAACACATACTAACACACACCAACGCATACTGACATATACTAACACGCACTAACCCACACAACCTACACTAAAACACACTAACACACACTAACCCACACTAACCCTCACTAACACATACTAACACATATTAACACACACTAACACACACTAACACACACTAACCCACACTAACACACATTAACACACACTAACACACACTAACGCACACTAACACACACTAACACACACTAACAAACACTAACCCACACTAACACACACTAACACATACTAACACACATTAACGCATACTAACACATACTAACCCACACAACACACACTAACGTACACTAACACACACTAACACACACTAATCCATACAACCCACACTAACACACACTAACACATACTAACACACACTAACACACACTAACAAGTGCTAACACACACTAACACATACAAACACACACTAACCCACACTAACACATACTAACACACACTAACACATACTAACACATACTAACCCACACTAACAAACACTAACCCACACTAACACACACTAACACATACTAACACACACTAACACACACTAACAAATGCTAACCCACACTAACACATACAAACCCACACTAACCCACACTAACACATACTAACACACACTAACACACACTAACACATACTAACCCACACTAACAAACACTAACCCACACTAACACACACTAACACATACTAACACACACTAACCCACACTAACACATACCAACGCACACTAACACACACTAACACACACTAACCCATTCTAACACACACTAACACACACTAACACATACTAACACATACTAACACACACTAACACACACTAACCCACATTAACACACACTAACCCACACTAACCGACACTAACACATACTAACCCACACTAACACACACTAACACACACTAACACACAGTAACCCATACTAACACACACTAACACACACTAACATGCCATAACACACACTAACACACACTAACCCACACAACCCACACTAACACACACTAACCCTCACTAACCCACACTAACACACACTAACACACACTAACACACACTAACACACACTAACACAAACTAACAGTCACTAACCCATACTAACACATACTAAAACACACTAATACAAACTAACACACATTAACCCACACTAACACATACTAACACATATTAACCCACACTAACACACACTAACACACACTAACACACACTAACACACACTAACCCACACTAACACACACAAACACACACTAACACACACTAACACAAACTAACAGACACTAACCCATACTAACACATACTAACACACGCTAACACACACTAACCCATACTAACACATACTAACACACACTAACACACACTAACACACACTAACACACACTAACCCATACTAACCCACACTAACCCATACTAACACACACTAACACACACTAACACACACTAACACACACTAACCCACACTAACACACACTAACACATACTAACACACACTAACACATACTTACACACACTAACCCACACTAACACACACTAACACACACTAACCCATACTAACACATACGATCTCACACTAATACACACTAACCCACACTAACACACACTAACCCACACTAACACACAATAACACACACTAACACATACTAACCCACACTAACACACACTAACACACACTAACACACACTAACACACACTCACACACGGTAACACATACTAACACACACTCACACACACTAACACACACTAACACACACTAACACACACTAACACACACTAACACATACTAACACACACTCACACACACACTCACACACACTAACACATACTAACACACACTAACACACACTAACACATACTAACACATACTAACACACTCTAACACACACTAACACACACTAACACACACTAACACATACTAACACACACTCACACACACTAACACACACTAACACATACTAACAAACACTAACACACACTAACACACACTAACACATACTAACACACACTAACACACACTAACACATACTAACACACACTAACACACACTAACACATACTAACACACACTAATACATACTAACACACATTAACACACACTAACACACACTAACCCACACTAACACACATTAACACACACTAACACACACTAACCCACACTAACACATACTAACACACATTAACACACACTAACACATACTAACACATACTAACACACACTCACACACACTAACACATACTAACACACACTAACCCACACTAACACACACTAACACATACTAACACACACTAACCCACACTAATACACACTAACACACACTAACACACACTAACACATGCTAACACACACTAACCCACACTAACACATACTAACACACACTAACACACACTAACACATACTAAGACACACTAACACATACTAACACATACTAACACACATAACCCACACTAACATATACTAACCCACACTAACACACACTAACACACACTAACACACACTAACCCACACTAAAACACACTAACATATACTAACACATACTAACACATACTAACACACACTAACACACACTCACACACACTAACACATACTAACACATACTAACACACACTAACCCACACTAACACACACTAACACACACTAACACATACTAACACACACTAATACACACTCACACACACTAACACACACTAACACATACTAACACACACTAACACATACTAACACATACTAACACACACTCACACACTAACACATACTAAGACACACTAACACATACTAACACATACTAACACACATAACCCACACTAACATATACTAACCCACACTAACACACACTAACACACACTAACACACACTAACCCACACTAACACACACTAACATATACTAACACATACTAACACATACTAACACACACTAACACACACTCACACACACTAACACATACTAACACATACTAACACACACTAACCCACACTAACACACACTAACACATACTAACACACACTAATACACACTCACACACACTAACACACACTAACACATACTAACACACACTAACACATACTAACACATACTAACACACACTAACACATACTAACACACACTAACACATACTAACACACACTAACACATACTAACACACACTAACACATACTAACACACACTAACACATACTAACACATACTAACACATACTAACACACACTAACACATACTAACACACACTAACACACACTAACACATACTAACGTACACTAACACACACTAACCCACACTAACACATACTAACACATATTAACACACACTAACACACACTAACACACACTAACACATACTAACACACACTAACACATACTAACACATACTAACACACTAACACACACTAACACATACTAACACACACTAACACACACTAACACACACTAACACACACTAACACACACTAACCCATACTAACCCACACTAACCCATACTAACACACACTAACACACACTAACACACACTAACACACACTAACCCACACTAACACACACTAACACATACTAACACACACTAACACATACTTACACACACTAACCCACACTAACACACACTAACACACACTAACCCATACTAACACATACGATCTCACACTAATACACACTAACCCACACTAACGCACACTAACCCACACTAACACACACTAACACACACTAACACATACTAACCCACACTAACACACACTAACACACACTAACACACACTAACACACACTCACACACGGTAACACATACTAACACACACTCACACACACTAACACACACTAACACACACTAACACACACTAACACACACTAACACATACTAACACACACTAACACACACACTCACACACACTAACACATACTAACACACACTAACACACACTAACACACACTAACACATACTAACACACACTAACACACACTAACACACACTAACACATACTAACACACACTAACACACACTAATACATACTAACACACACTAACACACGGTAACACATACTAATATACACTAACACACACTCACACACTCTAACACACACTAACACACACTAACACACACTAACACATACTAACACACACTCACACACACTAACACACACTAACACATACTAACAAACACTAACACACACTAACACACACTAACACATACTAACACACACTAACACACACTAACACACACTAACACATACTAACACACACTAACACACACTAACACATACTAACACACACTAATACATACTAACACACACTAACACACACTAACCCACAGTAACACACATTAACACACACTAACACACACTAACCCACACTAACACATACTAACACACATTAACACACACTAACACATACTAACACATACTAACACACACTCACACACACTAACACATACTAACACACACTAACCCACACTAACACATACTAACACACACTAACACACACTAACACATACTAAGACACACTAACACATACTAACACACACTAACACACACTAACCCACACTAACATATACTAACCCACACTAACACACACTAACCCACACTAACATATACTAACCCACACTAACACACACTAACACACACTAACACACACTAACCCACACTAACACACACTAACATATACTAACACATACTAACACATACTAACACACACTAACACACACTCACACACACTAACACATACTAACACATACTAACACACACTAACCCACACTAACACACACTAACACACACTAACACATACTAACACACACTAACACACACTCACACACACTAACACACACTAACACATACTAACACACACTAACACATACTAACACATACTAACACACACTCACACACACTAACACATACTAACACATACTAACACACACTAACACATACTAACACACAGTAACACATACTAACACACACTAACACATACTAACACACACTAACACATACTAACACATACTAACACATACTAACACACACTAACACATACTAACACACACTAACACACACTAACACATACTAACATACACTAACACACACTAACCCACACTAACACATACTAACACATATTAACACACACTAACACACACTAACACACACTAACACATACTAACACACACTAACACATACTAACACATACTAACACACTAACACACACTAACACATACTAACACACACTAACACACACTAACACATACTAACACACACTAATACATACTAACACACACTAACACACACTAACCCACAGTAACACACATTAACACACACTAACACACACTAACCCACACTAACACATACTAACACACATTAACACACACTAACACATACTAACACATACTAACACACACTCACACACACTAACACATACTAACACATACTAACACACACTCACACACACTAACACATACTAACACACACTAACCCACACTAACACATACTAACACACACTAACACACACTAACACATACTAAGACACACTAACACATACTAACACACACTAACACACACTAACCCACACTAACATATACTAACCCACACTAACACACACTAACCCACACTAACATATACTAACCCACACTAACACACACTAACACACACTAACACACACTAACCCACACTAACACACACTAACATATACTAACACATACTAACACATACTAACACACACTAACACACACTCACACACACTAACACATACTAACACATACTAACACACACTAACCCACACTAACACACACTAACACACACTAACACATACTAACACACACTAACACACACTCACACACACTAACACACACTAACACATACTAACACACACTAACACATACTAACACATACTAACACACACTCACACACACTAACACATACTAACACATACTAACACACACTAACACATACTAACACACACTAACACATACTAACACACACTAACACATACTAACACATACTAACACATACTAACACACACTAACACATACTAACACACACTAACACACACTAACACATACTAACACATACTAACACACACTAACACATACTAACACACACTAACACACACTAACACATACTAACATACACTAACACACACTAACCCACACTAACACATACTAACACATATTAACACACACTAACACACACTAACACACACTAACACATACTAACACACACTAACACATACTAACACATACTAACACACTAACACACACTAACACATACTAACACACACTAACACATACTAACCCATATAACCCACACTAACCCACAATAACCTACACTAACCTATACTAACCTATACTAACCCACAAGTTAATCGCGGTGGGATTTGAGCTCAGAATATAAATAGCATAGAGTCATGGCCCTTTACGTTCTGAGTTCAAATCCGGCCGAGGGTAGCTTTGCCTTTCATCCTTACGGGGTCAATAAAATAAAGTACCAGTCACGCACTGGGGTAATTGCTGGCCTTGTGCCCGAAATAGAAACAATTATAACAGTATATAGGACGGAGGATTGCCAGTATCGGTAGAGCGTCGAACAACATGCTTTGCGACATATAGTTACGTCCATATACATTCTGAGTTCAAATCTCGTCCAGGTTAACTTTGCCTTTCAGCCTTACTGGGACAATAAAATAAAACACCAGTAGCACACTAGGGGTCGATTTAATCGGCATTCTTCTTCCCTTCAAATTACTCGCCTTGTACCAATTATTTACACTTCTTTCTCAGCTCTCTGTGTCTCTTTGTCTTTCTCTATTCGGTCATGATTGACCAAGGGTTCACTCGTCGAAAGCTGCTCCCCGAGCAAAATGTTTCTGTAGGAGACCAGCAGTCATCCACGCATTCTGGCCTCTCTTTTCCACGCCATCTATGTCATCCAAGTGAAAAGAAAAGGCCGACCCAGCTTGGAAGCAATGGAGTAGAGCAATGAGAATTAAAAAGCCGAGCTCAAGGACACAACGCACCACTCGGTTCAGGAATCAAAGGCTCGATTTTACAATTGTGAGCCCAATACCTAGCTACGAGGGCCGACTGAAAAGTCATAGGCTGAAAAGTCATAGGCTGACGAAGATACTCTCATGAACTGACCAAACGAGGCTTATTTTTCAACGTAGTCCCTGGAAAGAAACAATGCCGTTTATTAATAAGAAGAGTTGAAATTAATGAATGTAAGATTGAACTTTTCAGCCTACTCTCGTACAAAGCCCCAAGACTACCTGGCTGGTATTTCGAAATTCCGTTGGTATTGTACTGTGTTGTTTGCTTTACCTTTCGCGCGCACACACACATGCTGTGTTTAACTAATGAGTAGATCTAGTCATTCCAATTAGCTTGCTGAGCGACCTCAGATCACTAGATATGGACGTGATTACCATGAGCAAGACCGGGATTTCCGACAAGTGCGCACTGGCTCCCATTTTCGACGACTATTAGATTTCGCATCTCTTAGTCAGCCACCCAACCTCAATTACGGAATGGGAGTTGGGGTGGCTGTGCTGAAAGTCTGGATCTCGGGGGTAAGATCGATCTTCCTGGATCCGGGACGATAAGTTGGTGCCTTTAGATTAGTGACCGTCTATGTCCCAACAGGGGCTGGACGATCGGACTCCTGGAGGCGCCTGGAGGCCTTTCTGGGAACGTCTCGCCTTTTACTGTTAGCGGGTGACTGGAACGGCATCTTAGACGCACACTGGGATTGTGTGGAAGCAGCTGATAGGAGTCAGGTGTGTGTGAAAAAGCCTCAAGTATCTCATCAGCCAATTCCAACTGTCTGAAAGGTACCAACTAGATTTCCCTAATGCGCCAGTGTGGACCTGGTCCAACCGCATAGGGTCATCTAGATCGTATATAGATAGGTTTTTCATTAGATCAATAGATAAGTTTGTTCCAGAGGACTTTCGTGCCGGGAACTATGGTTAACTTCCAGAAATCTCTCGCTTGGCAGTGCTACCGGGGAGCCCTGACGGTTCGAGATAAACTCTATAGGCACGGTAGTGCTGTCAGACGGAGCTATCCGAGATGCGCGAAACTGTTTTGCACGTACTCGTCCAGTGCCCGTGAATTGCTGACTTATAGAGTTATGTCGAACAACTATTGTCGCGTGTGGGACGGATCCGGCTATCGACAGAGTCCATAGTGAAGATCGCCCCACCGCCTACTTTTGACCGAGAAGAGCAGGCAGTTTCCCTCTGTCTGATAGCTGTAGAGAAAGACGTTGTGTGGTGGACGCGACTGAAAGGTCTGAAAACAGACACTTTCCTCATCAGTCACGCCCTCGTCAACTTTTTCAAGCTCCACTTTGAAAGAAAGATAAGGGTGGAGAGAGAAATGCTGACTCCAGAACATATTTTAAAAGGTGGGTGACTGTTGCGAGAATGGCCCGTGTGAATGGGCCCATCCTGAACATGTGCCTGTAGGCTGGAAAGATGGAGGGAGAAAGGAGTGCCCTCCTAGGGTGCTCTTGGAGATGAGGGAGGGTGGGATTTGTGGGATTCCTAACGTCAACCCTGGGTGGTATCCCCCCCCCACTCATTGGGGAATTCTGTTGTTGATATTTTTTTGTTTATTTATTTTGTTAATTTTTTACTCGATTGCATGTAAACACCAGTAACGTACTGGGTCGATTTAATCAGTTTCCCCTCCCCCCAAAATTACTGGCCTTTTGCCTATACTAGAAATCATTATTATTGTTCCCATCTAAGGCGGTAGATTGGTAGTGTCGGTAGAGTGTCGGACACCATGCTTTGCAGCATACAGTTATGGCCCTTTACGTTCTGAGTTCAAACCCCGCCGAGGTTAACTTTGCCTTTCATTGTTACGGGGGCGATAAGATAAAGTACCAATAATACCCTGGGGGTAATTGCTGGCCTTGTGCAAAAATTAGAAAAACTAATAATTATTATTCTCATTATTATTGTTCCTTCGCTCAGCTTCTAACGCCGAAGATGTATTACAGTGTTAGCTGTTCACTACCAGGTAACTGAGGTAACAGCCCTTATTTTTCCAGTATCCTCCGAAGTATTTGAACTGTTCCAAGCAATGCTGACTTTTGGAAGCGTTCCATCCGTATTGAAATCCCTTCTTCTTTATCGCATAACGTGTTATCAACTGGATAGGCTATATCTATCATCCAACATTGCTTTCGTTCTCAATTATTACTACTAACATGTGTGGTGTGTATATTGATATTATACGCAAGTATATATACATGTAGATATGATACATCAAATACAATCGTAAGTGACAATATCCACAGAAATAGAACGAAGACTGCGTTACACTCTCTTATGTAATCAGTAACGTAATCCATGATACATTAAAAACAGACGATATTATATATCTACTAGCATGTGTGGTGTGTATATTGATATTATACGCAAGTATATATACATGTAGATATGATACATCAAATACAATCGTAAGTGACAATATCCACAGAAATAGAACGAAGACTGCGTTACACTCTCTTATGTAATCAGTAACGTAATCCATGATACATTAAAAACAGACGATATTATATATCTACTAGCATGTGTAGTGTGTATATTGATATTATACGCAAGTATATATACATGTAGATATGATACATCAAATACAATCGGAAGTGACAATATCCACAGAAATAGAACGAAGACTGCGTTACACTCTCTTATGTAATCAGTAACGTAATCCATGATACATTAAAAACAGACGATATTATATATCTACTAGCATGTGTAGTGTGTATATTGATATTATACGCAAGTATATATGCATGTAGATATGATACATCAAATACAATCGGAAGTGACAATATCCACAGAAATAGAACGAAGACTGCATTGCACTCTCTTATGTAATCAGTAACGTAATCCATGATACATTAAAAACAGACGATATTATATATCTACTAGCATGTGTAGTGTGTATATTGATATTATACGCAAGTATATATGCATGTAGATATGATACATCAAATACAATCGGAAGTGACAATATCCACAGAAATAGAACGAAGACTGCGTTACACTCTCTTATGTAATCAGTAACGTAATCCATGATACATTAAAAACAGACGATATTATATATCTACTAGCATGTGTAGTGTGTATATTGATATTATACGCAAGTATATATACATGTAGATATGATACATCAAATAAAATCTTAATTGACAATATACACAGCAGTTGAAAACTGTGTTACACTGTCCTATGTAATCAGTAACGTAATCCAGGGTACATTAAAAAAAGACGATATTATATATAAACTTCATTAGGAGAAAATTAGTGACGGAAATATATGAATGTTTATTTAAGAGATCGCTAACCGGAAATTTTGACATTTGAAAATTTAAAAAAAGTGAATCTTTAAATAAACAATAACATATTTAATCAACAGGTAGGAAATTTAGTAGATAAATTATGTAATATTCATTCATTATTTATTCAAAGTAATCCAACTTATTTTACTAATTGGATAAAAAATTATAAACCGTACGCAGTCCCGCACTCCTTACTTTATTATAGTTTAGATATCTGGTCTCCTATGGTCTCATGGTCACACTGTATTACATTCAAATCTCACCGAGGTTAGCTTTGCCTTTCATCCTTACGGAGTCGATAAGTAATACACTAGGGTCAATTTAATCGATTTTCTGCCCCCACCCCCCTAAAAATACTGGCCTTGTGCCTAAAGCAGAAACAATTATTATTATTATTAGGGCGGTGGATTGGCAGAATCGGTACAGCGTCAGAAACCATGCTTTGCAGCATAGAGTTATGACCCTTTATGGTCTGAGTTCAAATCCTGCCAAGTTTAGCTTTGCTTTTCATCCTTACGGGGTCGATAAAATAAAGTACCAGTAATACACTGGAATAATTACTGGCATTGCGCCAAAAGTAGAAACAATTATTATTAGGGCGGTGGATTGGCAGTATCGGTAGAACGTCGGACATCAGGCTTCGTAGCACAGAGTTACGGCCCTTTACGCTCCGATTTCAACTCCCGCCGAGGTTAACTTTGCCTTTCATCCTATAATATCAAATACCAGTTACTCACTGGAGTCGATTTAATCGACATTCCTCTCACCAAATTTGCTGGCCCTGTGGCTGAATCAGAAACCATTATTATTATTATTTGATTAATTAATTAATTAATTAATTAATTAATAATATAAATTAATCAAGTAATTAATAATTTCAATTAATTAATCAATTCCTCCAAAAGAAAAAAAAAAAACAACAAAAAACATTCATTAGGAAATTTCTGTTTTCGAACCGAAGCTGCTGACGTAAGACTGGCTTTTTAGTAGTTGATACAAAACATACTGATCATCATCATCGCCATCACGATACTCTTTATCATCGTTACCACCACCACCACCACCAACACAACAACAACCACCACCACAACAACAACCAACTCCACCACCACCACCACCATCAACAATAACACAACCACACCACTACCACCACCACCACCACCACCACTACCACCACCACCACTACCAACAACACCACCACCACCACCACCACCACCACCACCACCACCACCAACTCCACCACTACCACCACTAACTCCACCACCACCACCACCACCACCACCACCACCACCACCAATACCACCGCCAACCACCACCACCACCACCACCACTACCACTACCACCACCACCGACTCCACCACTACCACCACCACCACCTCCACTACCACCACCACCACCAACAACACCACCACCACTACCAGCAACACGACCACCACCA
>OZ024742.1:130509011-130511511 GCA_964016885.1 Eledone cirrhosa
CGAAAGAAACGCCGGCAAAACGAACGAGATCGGAGACAAGAGACCAAGGCCACAGTTTCTAACGGGTAAGGTGGCCCGTTTCCATCCAAAGTCGTCAAACTTGACGTTGCATATCTCCTCAGATGCCACACATGTACAAATGTCGAGGTCTGGGAGGAGAGATGCGCGGCTGTAGTAAGGAGCACTACGAAATGTGTAGAGGAGTTTCGGCATGGCAAAGCAGTTCCTCAACAGGAAGATGACTGAATGGGCTTCAATCATGCTCAGTCTGCTTGTGAGGGTCGTGAGCTACTAGAGCCTTGGCCTCAAGGTGGAGTGGATGGATGGCGGGAGGATCGGTGACCCGAGGATGAGGACATTTTCTTTCGAGGTCACCTGCACCTGGCGGAGAATGGATTGCACGTCCGAGACGTAGGCTGCAAAGACCTCTGCGTCGTAGTTGACTTTCATCACCTCCGACTTGGACAAGCTGACCTCAAAGCCGATTCTCGTCAGAGCAGGAACCATCGATCGCAGATCGTGGCAGATAGTCTCCACGGGCCCACTCAACGTGGCATCATCTAGATACCAAACGTTGAAAGGGGTCGTGATGCTCCGAGTAATGTGGTCTATTCCGAGAGCAAAGAGGAAGGGGCCCAAAAGGTCACTCTGTTGAACCCCAGTGGTTGAAGGTATGATCGTGTAAGCAGTAAGGAGCATGCTCCAGGCTCCATACGACAGGTAGACCATCGGGTAGACAGAGGGGGCTTGGCTGAGGAAGGCCTCGAGCAGATGGTTACGGTGTAGGCAGATAAAGGCATTCTTCCTGTCAAGCTTGACAATGTGGTGCCTGGCGTCCCTCGACACCGGTTCCGGTGGTCATTTGTTGAAGAACTGCCTGTGCGGCCCCCTCACACCCACTGGACACGCCGAACCATGGTTGCACCGGGCTGAGCTCCTCGCCCAGTTCAGGTGTGATGGACCTGCAGACCGTCTTAGCATTCAGCCTCCGGAAGACATTGCCCATAGTGATAGGGCGTATGCCACCCTCTTTGTTCCTGAGCGCTGTCAGGCTGGCTGAAAAGATGAGGCCTTATGCGTAAGGTAACGACTTGGCTGATTCGTTTGAGCGTAGGACAAAATATCGAACGGTATAAGTTCTGATTCTTTGCGCTCTGGTTCTTATCGCGCCGAGGTTTAATTTGGGCTCTTATATACTCACGCAACATTAACTTTTGTGGGATCATTGGAATTTCTTAGGCAGTCTGATTTTTAGATTTAACTCGACGTCAATGTCTCGTAATAGCTATTCTACTGAGGGGACTCCAGTAAAGTGAAAAATCGAAACTATGGAACTTTATTTATCCACCTCGAGTGGAAAAAGGCAATGTTGACCTCAGGGGTATTTAAAGTCTGAACATAGAAGCTAAAATAAAATTAACAATTTATTTTATCCGACGTTTTAACGACCCAACCAACTCAATATACAGATTTCGTTTGGAAAAGAAGAGCGACTTTTCTTCGTAGCTCTGGTTGTAGATATGGTGAAGGAAGTTGTGTGGTTGACACGGTTGAAAGGTTTTAAAGGCAGAGGAGCGTTCGCCCTCAGGTCAATCTCTCACTAACTTCTTAAAGTACCACTTAAAGAGGAAGGTGAGAGTAGAGAAGCAGTTGCTGCCGTCTAGTGTATTTTATGAATGGGGGGGTGGGGGGTGGGGGGTGAATGGCGAGATTGGCGTGTCAAAATAGACCGCCACTAACTACGTAGCTGTGGGTTGGCACAAGAACTGAGAGAATACACTTTCCTAATGGCGTGTTCGGGTGAAACGGAGATGTGTATGGAGTGTCCTGAATCATCCTATATGGGTGCTTCACCATTCTGGGAATACTTTCTCGCTCTTAGTTTGTTGTTCTATTTTGTTATTGCTATTTATTGATATACAAGTGAGCCCATGCCGTCAATAATGGCGACAACAGCGTTGAACGTACTTAACTTATGGAGTTCAACATTGGTATGTCATAGATACCAGAATTACTGTATGTATAAACAATCACACAAACTGGCAAATTTTAATAGTTTTGATAAATTAATAATTCATGTAAGAGAAACCCTATAGTTTGTGTTGATTACTGACACGTAGAAGTGATTTAAGGTAAGAATAGTTTCATATATTCCGAGGATATGATTACATAAATGTTCAGCACACGTATATATATATAAATGTTATAATAATTGCTTCTAATACAGACACAGGGTAGGTTATTCTGGAGAAAGGATTAGTCTTTTAAATCAACCTCAGTACTTTACTGGTACTTTATTTTATCGTACTAGGAAGGATGAAGATCAAAGTTGATCGTGACGGGATTTGAACACAGAACGTAAAGAGACGTAACAATATACCGCAAAACATGTCCGATGTTCTACCGATACTGACCATCAATTGCCCTGAATGGTTTCTGGTTTAGGTCCAAGGCCAACGATTTAGGGGGAGAGTAAAGACGATTAAATCGACCCAAGTAC
>OZ024742.1:130516511-130519011 GCA_964016885.1 Eledone cirrhosa
CCACCATAGACATTACCAACAAGGCCACAGTTCGAGATGCGCGCAGAGCTATGAAACCGTTCTGCATGTACTCATCCAATGTCCGAGCACTGCTGATTTGTGAAGTTTTGTCGAACAGTTATTATGGCGCGTGTGACAGATCTGGCTATCAACTGGGAAAGGAAGGCGGTTTTTCTCTGTCTTGTGGCTATAGCGAAAGAGATTGTATGGTGGACACGGCTGAAAGAACTGAAGACAGACTTTTTCCCTTCAGCCAAGCCCTCATCAACTTTTTCAAGTTCCACTTGGAAAGGAAGTTGAGTGCTGCCCCCAGTACATGTGTTAAAAGTTGAGTGAATGTAGCGAGGATAGTCCGAGTGAATGGGTCTATTCTGACCATGTGCCTTTAGGCTGGGGAGTTTCGAGAGGAGAGAGGCATCTTCCAATAGTGTGCTTGGAGATTAGGGTGGTTTAGGATCTGTGAGGTTTCTAATCTACCCCTGGGTAGTGCTCCCCTCTAGTAGGGACTTTTATTGTTATTAATTTATTGTTAATTGTTACCTGTTATCTTTTTTTTTTACACGTTCTATGTAAACCCCCACTGTCCCTATTTTTGTATCGTCATTTATGTTTCGTTCCCAGTGGTCGATAAAGAAATTATTATTAGGGCGGTGGTTTGGCAGTATCGGTAGAGCGTCGGACTCCAAGCTTTGTGGCATAGTTACGTCCCTTTACGTTTTGAGTTCAAATCCCGTCGAGGTTAACTTTGCCTTTCATCCTTGCGGGGTCGATAAAATAAAGTACCAGCAACGTACTGGAGTCGATTTAATCGACTTTCTCCTCCCACCAAATTACTGGCCTTGTGCCTATACTAAATATCATCATCATTATTATTGGTGATTGGCAGTATCGGTAGAGGGTCCGACTCCATGCTTTGCAATACAGAGTTACGTCTCTTTATAGTCTGAGTTCAAATCCGACTGAGGTTTCGTTCAATGTCTGTTTGTGTATTTGTCTCAGGACGTAGCATGGTCAATTGGTCAAGAAGTTCACTTCGTAATCATTAGGTCCCAGGAATGATGTCTCTGTGTGGTGGTGGTGGTGGTGACGCTACTGTCAACATTTCGATTCGAATTCGAGGCGCTGTCACGTGACATGATTTTCTTGCTGCTCTGGCTTGATGTGGAGGGCGTTTCGCCTCCATTTAAAACAAAATTGTGGGCGTAAATTTAAGGTGTAAATTTATCCTAACCATTAGGCAATGTAGCTTGGGCAAGTGTAATTTCATATTGCTAGGGTCGACACAAACCTTGTGAATGAAATTTGGTGGACTGAAATTCATTGGAAGCCGTCAGATAGACTGTACCAGTAATTTAAAAGGTCAGCCTTGTCACACAACATATCATACTGAGTCTCCTTGAAAATTATGTTAAAGGTACACGTTAATTTCACGAGCAGGATGTTCCGTTGACCGAACAATTGTAACATGCACCGTCGAAACGGACGGAGGAACACTCCATTTGTCTTTGTGATTAGATGTGTGCGTTTGTGATTGTGCTTGTGTGTGAGTGTGTGTGTGTGTGTGTGTGTGTGTGTGTGTGTGTGTGTGTGTGTGTGTGTGTGTGTGTGTGTGTGTGTGATTGTGGTTGTGGTTGTGTGTGTGTGTGGTTGTGTGGTTGTGTGTGTATGTGTGTGTTTGTTTGTGTGGTTGTGTGTGTATGTGTGTGTTTGTGATTGATTGTGGTTGTGGTTGTGTGTGTGTTTGTTTGTGATTGTGTCTGTGTACGTATGTGTGTTTGTGATTGTGTGTGTGTGATTGTGTGTGTGTGATTGTGTGTGCGTGTGTGTTTGTGTCTTTGTGATTGTGTGTGTGTATGTGTGTGTGTGAGAGAGAGAAAGAGAGAGAGAGTGTGTGTGTGTATGTGTGTATTTGTGTGTTTGTGTGTGTATGTGTGTGTGCGTGTGAGTGTGTGATGGTGATTCTTTGTTTGTGTGTGTGTGTATGTGTGTGAGAGAGAGAGTGTGTGTATGTATGGGTGGGTTTGTGTGCGCGTCTATGTGTGTGTGTATGTGTGCGTGAGTGTGTTTGTGTGTGTATCTGTGTGTATCTGTGTGTGTGAGAGTGTGTTTGTATGTGTGTGTGTGTATGTGTGCATGCGTGTGTGTGTGTGTGCATGTGAGAGTATGTCTGTATGTAGAGGCAGTTCTCCCCGATGTCGCAGTGTCTTTCAATCTTATCTTCACTGTGCGCCATTTTCCTCTTCTACCCAGCACACATTACCTCCCTAATACATTGTATGCTCACACCTCCGCCATTTTCCAACATACCATCCTGCTTCACGCCATGACTTCCGGCCCAGGAGTATTCTCTTATCACGTGGTCATTATTCTTTGGCACGACTTTTGTTTTCATTTCAGCTGCTGAGAGAGTGTATGTATGTATGTATGTATGTATGTATGTATGTATGTATGTATGTATGTATGTATGTATGTATGTATGTATGTATGTGTATGTTTGTAT
>OZ024742.1:130524011-130541511 GCA_964016885.1 Eledone cirrhosa
GTTCCTCCGTCTGTTTCGACGGTGCGTGTTACAATTGTTCGTTGGTTGTGGTGTTGGTGGTTGTGATGCTGGTGGTTGTGATGTTGGTGGTTGTGATGCTGGTGGTTGTGGTGTTGGTGGTTGTGATGTTAGTGGGTGTGGTGTTGGTGGTTGTGATGTTGGTGGTTGTGATGTTGGTTGTTGTGGTGTTGGTGGTTGTGATATTGGTGGTTGTGGTGTTGGTGGTTGTTGTGTTGGTGGTTGTGATGCTGGTGGTTGTGATGTTGGTGGTTGTGATGTTGATGGTTGTGATGTTAGTGGTTGTGATGTTGGTGGTTGTGATGCTAGTGGTTGTGGTGTTAGTGGGTGTGGTGTTGGTGGTTGTGATGCTGGTGGTTGTGATGCTGGTGGTTGTGGTGTTGGTGGTTGTGATGTTAGTGGGTGTGGTGTTGGTGTTTGTGATGTTGGTGGTTGTGATGTTGGTGGTTGTGATGTTGGTGGTTGTGTTGGTGGTTGTGATATTGGTGGTTGTGATGTTGGTGGTTGTGATGTTAGTGGGTGTGGTGTTGGTGGTTGTGATGTTGGTGGTTGTGGTGTTAGTGGGTGTGGTGTTGGTGGTTGTGATGCTGGTGGTTGTGATGCTGGTCGTTGTGGTGTTGGTGGTTGTTGTGTTGGTGTTTGTGATATTGGTGGTTGTGATGTTGGTGGTTGTGATGTTGGTGGTTGTGATGCTGGTGGTTGTGGTGTTGGTGGTTGTGATGTTGGTGGTTGTGATGTTGGTGGTTGTGGTGTTGGTGATTGCGGTGTTGGTGGTTGTGATGTTGGTGGTTGTGATGTTGGTGGTTGTGATGTTGGTGGTTGTGATGTTGGTGGTTGTGATGCTGGTGGTTGTGATGTTGGTGGTTGTGATGTTGGTGGTTGTGATGTTGGTGGTTGTGATGTTGGTGGTTGTGATGTTGGTGGTTGTGTTGGTGGTTGTGATGTTGGTGGTTGTGATGTTAGTGGGTGTGGTGTTGGTGGTTGTGATGTTGGTGGTTGTGATGTTGGTGGTTGTGGTGTTGGTGGTTGTTGTGTTGGTGGTTGTGGTGTTGGTGGTTGTGATGTTAGTGGGTGTGGCGTTGGTGGTTGTGATGTTGGTGGTTGTGATGTTGTTGGTTGTGGTGTTGGTGGTTGTTGTGTTGGTGGTTGTGATGTTGGTGGTTGTGGTGTTGGTGGTTGTGGTGTTGGTGGTTGTGGTGTTGGTGGTTGTTGTGTTGGTGGTTGTGATGTTGGTGGTTGTGGTGTTAGTGGGTGTGGTGTTGGTGGTTGTGATGCTGGTGGTTGTGATGCTGGTGGTTGTGGTGTTGGTGGTTGTGATGTTAGTGGGTGTGGTGTTGGTGTTTGTGATGTTGGTGGTTGTGATGTTGGTGGTTGTGATGTTGGTGGTTGTGGTGTTGGTGGTTGTGGTGTTGGTGGTTGTGATGTTGGTGGTTGTGATGTTGTTGGTTGTGGTGTTGGTGGTTGTGATGTTGGTGGTTGTGGTGTTGGTGGTTGTGGTGTTGGTGGTTGTGATGTTGGTGGTTGTGATGTTGGTGGTTGTGGTGTTGGTGGTTGTGATGTTGGTGGTTGTGATGTTCGTGGTTGTGATGTTGGTGGTTGTTGTGTTGGTGGTTGTGATATTGGTGGTTGTGATGTTGGTGGTTGTGATGTTGGTGGTTGTGATGCTGGTGGTTGTGGTGTTGGTGGTTGTGATGTTAGTGGTTGTGGTGTTGGTGGTTGTGATGTTGGTGGTTGTGATGTTGTTGGTTGTGGTGTTGGTGGTTGTGGTGTTGGTGGTTGTGCTGTTGGTGGTTGTGATGTTGGTGGTTGTGATGTTGGTGGTTGTGGTGTTGGTGGTTGTGATGTTGGTGGTTGTGATGTTCGTGGTTGTGATGTTGGTGGTTGTTGTGTTGGTGGTTGTGATATTGGTGGTTGTGATGTTGGTGGTTGTGATGTTGGTGGTTGTGATGCTGGTGGTTGTGGTGTTGGTGGTTGTGATGTTAGTGGTTGTGGTGTTGGTGGTTGTGATGTTGGTGGTTGTGATGTTGGTTGTGGTGTTGGTGGTTATGATGTTGGTGGTTGTGGTGTTGGTGGTTGTGGTGTTGGTGGTTGTGGTGTTGGTGGTTGTTGTTTTGGTGGTTGTGATGTTGGTGGTTGTGATGTTGGTGGTTGTGATGCTGGTGGTTGTGGTGTTGGTGGTTGTGATGTTAGTGGGTGTGGTGTTGGTGGTTGTGATGTTGGTGGTTGTGATGTTGTTGGTTGTGGTGTTGGTGGTTATGATGTTGGTGGTTGTGGTGTTGGTGGTTGTGGTGTTGGTGGTTGTGGTGTTGGTGGTTGTGGTGTTGGTGGTTGTTGTTTTGGTGGTTGTGATGTTGGTGGTTGTGGTGTTAGTGGGTGTGGTGTTGGTGGTTGTGATGTTGGTGGTTGTGATGTTGGTGGTTGTGGTGTTGGTGGTTGTGATGTTGGTGGTTGTGGTGTTAGTGGTGGTGTTGTTGGTGGTTGTGATGTTGGTGGTGGTGTTGTTGGTGGTTATGATGTTGGTGGTTTAGATGGCGGTAGTGGTGGTGTAGATGATTGTGATGTTGGTAGTTGTGATGTTGGTGGATGTGATGTTGGTAGTGGTGATGGTGGTGGTGGTGGTGTAGATGGTTGTGTTGTTGGTAGTTGTGATGTAGATGCTGGTGGTGGTGGTTGTGGTTGTGTAGGTGGTTGTGTTGGTGGTTGTGGTGTTGGTGGTTGTGGTGTTGGTGGTGGTGGTGTAGATGGTTGAGGTTGGCGGTGGTGGTGTAGATGGTTGTGATGTTGGTAGTTGTGATGTTGGTGGTGGTGGTGGTTGTGGTTGTGTAGGTGGTTGTGGTGGTGTTGGTGATGGTGGTGAGGTTGGTGGTGGTGGTGTGTAGATGGTTGTGAGATTGGTGGTGTAGATGGTTGTGTGGTTGATGGTGGTGGTGTAGATGGTTGTGAGTTTGGTGGTGGTGGTGTAGATGGTTGTGAGGTTGGTGGGGTTGGTGTAGATGGTTGTGTGGTTGGTGGTGTAGATGGTTGTGGTGTTGGTGGTGGCGGTGTAGATGGTTGTGAGGTTGGTGCTGGTGGTGTAGATGGTTGTGAGGTTGGCGGTGGTGGTGTAGATGGTTGTGGTGTTGGTGGTGGTGGTGTAGATGGTTGTGAGGTTGGTGGTGGTGGTGTAGATGGTTGTGCGGTTGGTGGTGGTGGTGTAGATGGTTGTGGTGGTGTAGATGGTTGTGATGTTGGTGGTTGTGATGTTGGTGGTTGTGATGTTGGTGGTTGTGATGTTGGTGGTTGTGGTGTTGGTGGTTGTGATGTTGGTGGTTGTGGTGTTGGTGGTTGTGATGTTGGTGGTTGTGATGTTGGTGGTTGTGATGTTGGTGGTTGTGGTGTTGGTGGTTGTGATGTTGGTGGTTGTGGTGTTGGTGGTTGTGATGTTGGTGGTTGTGATGTTGGTGGTTGTGATGTTGGTGGTTGTGATGTTGGTGGTTGTGGTGTTGGTGGTTGTGATGTTGGTGGTTGTGGTGTTGGTGGTTGTGATGTTGGTGGTTGTGGTGTTGGTGGTTGTGATGTTGGTGGTTGTGATGTTGGTGGTTGTGATGTTGGTGGTTGTGATGTTGGTGGTTGTGGTGTTGGTGGTTGTGATGTTGGTGGTTGTGGTGTTGGTGGTTGTGGTGTTGGTGGTTGTGATGTTGGTGGTTGTGATGTTGGTGTTCGTGATGTTGGTGGTTGTGGTGTTGGTCGTTGTGATGTTGGTGGTTGTGGTGTTGATGGTTGTGGTGTTGGTGGTTGTGAAGTTGGTGGTTGTGATGTTGGTGGTTGTGGTGTTGGTGGTTGTCATGTTGGTGGTTGTCATGCTGGTGGTTGTGGTGCTGGTGGTTGTGGTGTTAGTGGTTGTGTTGTTGGTGGTTGTGATGTTGGTGGTTGTGGTGTTGGTGGTGGTGGTGTTGGTGTTGGTGGTGTAGATGATTGTGATGTTGGTAGTTGTGATGTTGGTGATTGTGATGTTGGTAGTGGTGATGGTGGTGGTGGTGGTGGTGTAGATGGTTGTTGTGTTGGTAGTTGTGATGTAGATGCTGGTGGTGGTGCTGGTTGTGTAGGTGGTTGTGTTGGTGGTGGTGGTGGTGATGGTGGTGGTGGTGGTGTAGATGGTGGTGATGTTGTTGGTGGTGGTGTAGATGGCTGTGGTGTTGGTAGTTGTGATGTTGGTGGTTTTAATGTTGGTAGTGGTGATGGTGGTGGTGGTGATGTAGATGGTGGTGATGGTGGTGGTGGTGGTGTAGATGGTTGTGTTGTTGGTGGTTGTTATGTTGGTGGTTGTGGTGTTGGTGGTTGTGGTGTTTATGGTTGTGGTGTTGGTAGTGGTGATGGTGGTGGTGGTGGTGTAGATGGTGGTGATGGTGGTGGTCGTGGTGTAGATGGTGGTGAGGGTGGTGGTCGTGGTGTAGATGGTTGTGGTGTTGCTAGTTGTGATGTTGGTGGTTGTGATGTTGGTAGTGGTGATGGTGGTGGTGGTGGTGTAGATGGTGGTGATGGTGGTGGTGGTGGTGTAGATGGTTGTAGTTATGACGATGATGAGATGGTGATACGGAATGAAAATGAAAATATAAATGAAAGTGAACATAAGAAGTGAGAGGTGGGAATATATAAAGAATGAAAGAAGAAGAGTAAAAGCGACATTGGCAAATGGAAAAATTAATTCAGTGACGGTGAAAGTATGAAGGGAGGAATAATAAATTAAGGAGAGAAAATGGAAAAAAAATACCCAAATAAAAACAAATATAAAATAAAAATGAAGATAATAAAATTAAAAATGAAAGTAGAGACAAAAATAAAAAAAATAACAATAGAAAGAGAAAGAAAGAAAGGAGTAGAATAAAGAAGGCGGAGAAAAAGAAGAAAAAGAAAAAGAAAAAGAAAAAGAAAAAGAAAAAGAAAAAGAAAAGAAGAAGAAAAAGAAGAACAAAAAGAAAAAGATGAAGAAGAAGAAGAAGAAGACGAAGAAGAAGAAGAAGAAGGAGAAGGAGGAGGATAAGAAGAAGAAGAGAAAGAAGAAGAAGAAAAAGAAGAAGAAGAAAAAGAAGCAGAAAAGAAAGAAGAAAAAGAAAAAGAAAAAGAAGCAGAAGGAGGAGGAGGAGGATAAGAAGAAGAAGAGAAAGAAGAAGACGAAGAAGAAGGAGAAGAAGAAGAAAAAGGAGGAGAAGAAGAGAAGAAGAAGAAGGCGAAGAAGAAGAAAAAGAAAAAGAAGAAGAAGAAGAAGAAGAAGAAGAAGAAGAAGAAGAAGAAGAAGAAGAAGAAGAAGAGTAGTAGTCAGGATATCATTATTGTCCGAAGACTGACGGACACTGGACGAACATTCAATTCGATCTGCTTTTAATTACCTTTAGAATATCAGGAATTCCTCAAAATTGAACTTGTTCCCAGTTCAATCACTCCACCTCACCGTTTACACAAACCACCCAACCACACAACCACACAGCCATACATCCATACAACCATACACTCACTCCAACTCCAACCACCCAACCACCCAACCACCCAACCACCTAACCACCCAACTACCCAACCACACAACCACCCAACCACCCAACCACCTAACCACCCGTCACACTAACACAGTCACATAACCACCCCACCACCCAACCACCCAACCACCCAACCACCTAACCACCCAACCACACAGTCACTCCAACTCCCAACCACCCAACCACACAACCACCCAACCACCATACCATCCGGCCACACAACCACACACCAACACAGTCACCCAACCAACCAACCAACCAACCAACCAACCAACCAACCAACCAACCAACCAACCAACCAACCAATCACCTAACCACCCAACCGCACAACCATACAACCACCCAACCACCCAACCACCTAACCACCCGGCCACACAACCACACACCAACACAGTCACCCAACCAACTAACCAATCACCTAACCACGCAACCGCACAACCACACACCAATACAGTCATCTAACCACCTAACCATACAACCACCCAACCCCACAACCACCCAACCACACGGCCACACAACCACACACCAACACAACCACCCAACCACCTAACCATCCAACCCCACAACCACCCAACCCCACAACCACCCAACCACCCAACCACCCGGCCACACAACCACACAGTCACCCAACCACCTAACCATCCAACCCCACAACCACCCAACCACCCAACCACACACCAACACAACCACCCAACCACCTAACCATCCAACCCCACAACCACCCAACCCCACAACCACCCAACCACCCAACCACCCGGCCACACAACGACACACCAACACAACCACCCAACCACCCAACCACCCGGCCACACAACGACACACCAACACAACCACCCAACCACCCAACCACCCGGCCACACAACCACACACCAACACAGTCACCTAACTACACAACCACCCAACCACCCAACCACCCGGCCACACAACGACACACCAACACAACCACCCAACCACCCAACCACCCGGCCACACAACGACACACCAACACAACCACCCAACCACCCAACCACCCGGCCACACAACCACACACCAACACAACCACCCAACCACCCAACTACCCGGCCACACAACCACACACCAACACAGTCACCCAACCCCACAACCACCCAACCACCCAACCACCCGGCCACACACCAACACAGCCACAAAGTCTAACTACACCCGCTGCAGTCCGCAATGAACTATCCCAGTTTGGTCCCCCCCTCCCCCAAGCACTCCTATTTTTTCTTTGTTGACAAACTAACATTCCATTTCATTCAATTCCTCGATACAGACTATTCCTCTGTGAATCGAGGGCTTTCATGCATCATTGATTCGTCTGCTTCACTCATTCGCCAAGTCAAGCAACTAATAGCAACGCCTGGGCTACGATCGCCATTTTAACAAAGTATTCCTGGTCTAAGTGCATACATGTATGTTTACGTAGGTTTACACGAACACACACACACGCACACACACACACACACACATAAATCTAGATTTCCTTCAAATGAAACAGTTCCAGTCCTGTAGAAGCCATTTATACACACACACACACACACACACACACACACACACACACACACACACATAACGAAAGAAGTGTGATAAGGAACCAGGTGGACCATAACGCACCAGAGTACTCGATACTTTGGGTAGTAGAGTGGGTAATAGGAAAAGGTTCAGGACCCCGACGGCAGAGCTCAAGCCGTTTCGACGGCTATTTCTGGACTCAGAAATAGCCGTCGAAACGGCTTGAGCCCTGCCGTCGGGGTCCTGAACCCTTTCCCATATATATATATATATATATTTATGTTTATAAATATACACACACACACACACACACACACACACACACATATATATATATATATATATCAAATTACAAAATATGAGGAAATATACCTATTTTTTCTTCATAGTCCTGACTGCAGTTTTGCCTATCCGTGTGCAACTGTGCATTATAAAAGTGCATATATATCTGATGCAGAAATGATTTCTACCAGTCTTGAACTATTTCATTCGATTTATATCATCAGCCTAGTTCCATATTTCCATACTATATCACTGAAGCTCCCCAGTTCCACAGTGTGCTACCCTATCTCCGCAGTTCCCTAGTGCGGCACCCTAGCTCTGAAGTGCTGTATTTTGCCACCCTATCTCCCAATTGCCATAGCGGGTCACCCTATGTCAAGGCACGTGGCTTAGTGATGAGAGAATTGGATTTCCAATCGTAAGGTTGCGAGTTCGATTCCCGGACCGGTTGATGCGTTATGTCCTTGAGCAAGACACTTTATTTCACGTTGCTCTTCCTGTCAGGAGTTGCAGCCGGTAGATAGTATCAGCAATGGAAATACTAATGGAAACATTGTTTCCATGGTTCGACTTGACCAGTTCCACCCCACTTGGTAAGTGAATCAGGCCTCAGATCTTGTCGATCGTTAACCCCCCCCCCCCCCAAAAAAAAAACGATAATTTAATGAGAATGAATGAATAAACAGAATGCTCATTGTTGAAACCAAAAGATTAGTTACTTTTGAAGGACCCGTAGGGAGGAATGGCTAACACAGCGGATATCGTTGGCTGTTCTCTGTAGCAACACTTTCGCCACCATGTCCACGCGGCGCAGCGGAGATATACTCACCAGTCGAGGATATGAAGGTTGGCCCTCCCAATTTTTATTGTCTTACTTTTAATTGTGCTACCTTCAATGATATTAACGTTTATGAGACCTCGTAAACGTTTTGAGCCAGTATCGTTGATGGAATAGAGCGAGCACATATTAAAACTACGGATAACAGGATTTGATACCTTTGGAATAAGTGTATGGCCTTTATTAGTGTCGCTAGTGACAGACTACCTGGATCAGCACGAGAGTTGGATAGCCAGATGATAAAAGGATTGGAGTAGAACAGGCTTTGCCAGTGACTAGGGCGACAGGAGTCCAAGGTCTTTTCAATCGAAGAGGCAAAGACGTCGGGTACCAGCATACGTGATGCTTTCGGAATTTTCAAAGCGATTTTCCTAAGCCTCCTTAGCTTAGTGATGTCTGTTAGCAAAGCTTACTGTTTTGTTTGGAGTTGTCGTAATCAGTCTTGAGCTGAATGATGTGTGTTAGTAAGACTTGAGCATCTAACAGTGGAGTTGTCGTGATCAGTCTTGAGCCGAATGAAGTGTGTTAGTAAGAATTGATCATCTAACAGGCTTGCTGTCTCGTTTGGAGTTGGCGTGATCAGTCTTGAGCCGAATGAAGTGTGTTAGTAAGAATTGATCATCTAACAGGCTTGCTGTCTCGTTTGGAGTTGGCGTGTTTCAGCTGTAACTAATCAGGCAAGGGAAAGAAGCTGCTGCTACATATGAATACATTTGAGGCTCGACGGTTCAGGCCAACGCGTGACAGATGGTTAAAATTGCCAAACCCTGAAGAATTTCGACCTATCTTGCGCCTGTTGAGTATGATACACCTTGTCGAGGTAGTGAGCAGGGTGAGTTATCGGAAACTATTGCTAGAACTCTTAGCTCTGTTTCGTTTGCTGTTTTGTATCGTTTCCGAAGTATAATAAGGATTTACCCGCTGTTACTTTAGTGTATGTATTAGTGTAATTTGTCCAAATCACGACATTAAAACATGTTTGCTTGAGCAAAGAACTGGAAAATCAGTCCAAAATAATGTTGAGCTTTCCTCATTTTTAGCAGTCTTTCATATATCACAATTCATATTCTCTAACAATAAAAGTTAAGATAACTTTAGTAATCCTTTTAGAATGGCACAGTTGACTCAGTTATGATATCATCCCCTCGCTTATTAACATATTAATCCTTGTTACCTTAAGCCTTTTGTTACCATATTTCTAATGAAAGCCACTGCCCACGATTTTCAATTCATCTGGAAAATAGTTAAGAATTTTGAAGTTTTTAGTAATATAACTAACTTTCTCAATATTAGGCTGGTGTTTGGAATATAGTTCAACAAAGGTTCTCAAATAGAATTATGACTGGAGGTTTTTAAACAAACATAAACACTTTAAAATATAAGGTTTTGTATTATTTAGAATCAAAAGCGTTAAATCCACACTTCTTGAGATGATTCAAATTTCAGCTTAACATTTTCCGCTTAGCTCAGATCTACATTGCATTACATTTCAAATGGTTCTTTAAATAATGTAAAACGTCTTAATCGAAGTGGTCATCTTCATGTGAAAAGATTCTCAGTTCCATGTTACATTGAAAAGATTCTCAGTTCCATGTTACATTTCTCCCCTTGCAATCTCAGGTTTCCTTAATTCTCCACCCATTTTGAATTGTCATCTAATAATTCTTTTCACAATTATACGTGAATTAGTGGTTACTGTATTGAACATACAATCATAAGGTAGTGGGTTCGATTTCTGAATTGGGTGGTGTGCTGTATTTTTTAGTAAAATATTTATTTTACTCTGCTTCTTCTGTTAAGAGTTGCGAGTATCAGCAAGGCAAATAGTAACATACTTTCTAAGCTTTAATTGTGGTAATTATTTAAACACATGGCACTAAAATGTCTTTATTAATTTCAATCAAATGAAAAAAAGAAGACTTTATTCCAGTGGATCATAAAATTTCTATTTGATTTAATGCCCAAATGTATTATTGGAAAAGCCAGAAACACTTTATAAAGTATCATAAAAAAGACAGCAATAACAAAGTTCTCACCACACAAAAACCTCCTCCTGATTTAAACCTCATTTTAGTTTGCGTGCTGAGAAACTAAATTAGAAAATTGAAGAAAAAATTCACCTAGCTTTTGCCTGAAAGTCACCACGATCACAGCTATTGAGACGTCTTCGGATTTTAGTTACTGTATCTGCAACAGCATTAAAGGCACATTCAACAAAATATATTGTAGGAAAGGACAAAAGCACTAAAGCACTCACTTTGATATTTTGTAGGTTAATTTGTTATATTTAGCAACGACTTGAGGAACGAGTCACAGCGTAGTTTTGAATTTGAAGCATGGCTCAGTTTCACGCCATGTGTCTCAATCTTACATGTCCATTAACTCGTCAAACCGTTTTAACCTGACAAACATTATTTCTCGGATTAAAGAGAAATGGCTGAGCAATCCAAGAAAGGAAGTTCGTTTACTTCAACCCACTGAATCTATCGCAATTGACTTTTGTTAGCCATCGTACACAGAGTAGCAGAATACCTATAAATGGTCTGGTCTAGATGTATATGAATTAAACGAAGTCACGCAAAATAGGAAACTTTGTAAGGTACTAAATCATGTTAGTGCGCAATCTGCTGTTGGCGGAGACAGCGAATGAAGATGATGACATGGATTAGCAGTCTCATATAGTTTTCATAATGCTCTTACAGAATTCTTTGAATAATCTTACAGTCTTTGGATAGGCAGTTATCATATTTACCTCTTTTATCTTCTTCATTAATTCATACAACGTAGGGCTAAGCTTAGCAGTTGCAAAATTCTCTCTGTAAATATTACAGTCGATTGAACATTTGAAAGTATATACTTTCCTTATGCATATTAACGGCTGAGCAGCCTAATTTACATATCGAGTGAGCAGCCTAATTTGTAAGGAAGGTATACGGTGCTGATGACAGCTAATAAGCTAGAAACTAGTTCATCGTTCCTTTGTCAGTGTTGAAAAAAATGGCAACGATGGTTGCCGAACACTGTACGGCTAGTAATTCGGGTGTTTGTTTACAAACAAACCGAGCATTATAATAAATGTTCGGTAAACCCATACGTACATATATATATGTGTGTGCATGTATGTATGTATATACATACTACTGTACGTCTGTATACATATATGTATGTACGTATACATACTTATATTTAAGTATCAGCCGTACTAAGAGTGAGAAATGAAATTTAATTTTTTCCATTTATATATATATATATATATATATATATACATACACACACACATATATATATATATTTATATACACATATGAATGGCTTTATATACTTATATATATATATATATATATATATATATATATACACACACAAAGTGTTAAAACGATCAAATTTTAGTTTAGAACATTTATTAGCTGACAATTGTTTCTTCCAGAGGGAAGTCTGGAATCATCGGAGCATAAGGAATGTCGAAAATGTGTAACTAGAATCCTAGTCATTTAGAACATTTAGGGTACATAATTGTTATTAGTGTCATAGGCATCGTGTGGAGATTCAGAAGTTAAAAAGATGTTCCGCTTGAAATAACACAATTACAGGCAGCACTGGTTGGAAGTGTAATAGGTATAAGTAAAAGTAAAAAGCACAAGCCAAAAAACCACAAGCAAAAAAACACAGGGAAAGAAGTTATAAGCAAGGACAATTGGTGTACAATGCAGGAGTCAATACAGTCAATAATGCATGTATGTGGAAAGAGCATTATAACTCTTTCCTCATACATCCATTATTGACTGTATTGACTCCTGCATTGTACACCAATTGTCCTTGCTTATAACTTCTTTCCCTGTGTTTTTTTGCCTGTGTATTTTTGCTTGTGGTTTTTACTTTTAGTTATACCTATTATACTTCCAACCAGTGCTGCCTGTAATTGTGTTATTTCAAGCGGAACATCTTTTTAACTCCTGAATCCCCACATGATGCCTTTGACACTAATAACAACTATGTACCCTAAATGTTCTAAATGACTAGGATTCTAGTTACACATTTTCGACATTCCTTATGCTCCGATGATTCCAGACTTCCCTCTGGAAGAAACAATTATCAGCTAATAAATGTTCTAAACTAAAATTTGATCGTTTTAACACTTTGTATCTCGGCTCTTTAAAACAGTTGAAAATTTTGCATTGAACTTTTTGTCATACCGGTAACTGGCTAGTACTTAGTACTACCCTCCATATTTATAGTTATATCACATATATAAATATAAATATAAATGTTACTATATATATATATATATATATATATATATATATATATATATATATATATATATATATATATATATATATATATATATATATATATTAGGTTGTAACATAAATTCCCGCCGATTTGTGAAAACAAACAAATTATAACAACAGTGGGAATTTATGTTACAACCCAATATATATATATATATTGACATAGATATGTTTCTTTATTAGCCACAGGGGCACAAAAGAAGGGGACAAATACAAAGGGAGAAGTTTACATAAAATAAAAACGTGTAAAATGTTATCACAAATGCAATTTAAAAAATTAGTCGATTTTCCCCAATAGGGGAGACAGTTTATATGGGTAACACATACCCCCGAAAAAATGTGAAACCCTCATCTCCAGGAGTACGAAGAGTTTGTACTCCTTTCCTCTCCTCCTCCTTTTCCTCAACCTACAGGCTGATATAGAGAGAAGGCCCATTCACTCGGGCCATTCTCGCCACTTTCACCCATCTTTCATAAAACTTGCTGGGGTACAGCACCTCTCTCTCCATCCTGATTCTTCTTCCAAAGTGGTATATAGATAGATAGGTAGATAGACTGAATGATTGATAGATAGATAGATATATAGATAGGTAGATAGATAGATTGATTGATTGATAGATTAATAGATAGATAGATTGATAGATATATCTGTTTACACATCGAGGCCGAATGCTTAAGAAGTTTTCTTCGCAATGATTAAGTTCAGAATTCGATCCCATGTGACATGTTGAGCAAGTGTAACTTACCATAGTCATGTGACGACTGAAGACTTGTGGATGAAGCTGGGTAGATAGAAATTGTTTGAAAGATCGTCGGATGAGTTCTACCCGTAATTCTAAAGGCCAGCCTTGTTAGATATTGTGTCACTCTCAATTGCCGTGAGAATTTCGTTAAGGATACACGTGTCTATGGAATGCTCAGCTATTTACACGTTAATTTCACGAACAGGTTGTTCCGTTGATTGAACAACTATAACACTCATTATCGAGACTGACGAAGGGCGGTGAATTGGCAGTATCGGTAGAGGGTTGGACGCCATGTTTTCTAGCATAGTTACGTCCCTTTACAGTCTGAGTTCAAATCCCGCCGAGGTTAACTTTGCCTTTCATCCTTACGAGGTCGATAAAATAAAGTACCAGTAATGTACTGAGTAATTGCTGGCCTTGTGCCTAAAGTAGAAACAATTATCGAAACTGACAATGGTCCATTCCTCCATATGTGTATTTAGTCTGAACGCAGGAATTTGTTTATAAACATAGATATATATATATCTATGGAAGGATTACACAAATATCTATCTATCTATCTATCTATCTATCTATCTATCTTCTACCTACCTAATTTCCTATGTATGTATTTATGTTTCTATCTACCTATCTATCTATATATATATATATCTACCGACCTGTGGGGCTATGTAGAACGACTATTGTCGCGGGTGGGACCAATCCAGTTGACCACCGAGTCCATTGTCATGATCAAACCGCCATCCTCCTTCAAAAACGAAGGAGAGGCGGTTTTCCTATGTGTTATGGCTATGGTGAAAGAGATTATATGGTGGACGAGGTTAAAAGGGCTGAGGTCAGACACCTTTCTCTCCGGCGAGCAACTGATTCGCTTTTTCAAATATCATTTTGGAAGAAGAATCAGGATGGAGAGAGAGGTGCTGTACCCCAGCAAATTTTATGAAAGGTGGGTGAATGTGGCAAAGATGGCCCGAGTGGTTGGGCCTTCTCTCTATATAAGCCTGTAGGTTGAGGAAAAAGAGGAAGAGAGGAAGGGAGTACTCGCTCTTGGTGCTCCTGGAGATGAGGGTTGTACATTTTTTCGGGGTGTGTACAACCCCTGTGTAACGCCTCCCCCCTATTGGGGATTTCAATTGTTATTTGTTATATTATTAATAGTTTTATTTTCATATACCTGTATGTAAACTCCCCATTTGTATTTGTCCCCTTCTTTTGTGCCCTTGTGGCTAATAAAGAAATTTACCTATCTATCTATCTATCTATCTATCTATCTATCTATCTATCTATCTATCTATCTATCTCAAGGTGAACGGCTACCTCTCGGAGCCGTTCAAAATCGCGCGGTCCATCCGACAAGGGTGCCCTCTCTCCTCCCTTCTGTATGTGTTGACTCTCGAGCCACTACTGCGGAAGTTGGAGTTGTTGCAGGGCATCCCTTTGGAACCGGGATTGCGGAAAGCGGTGTCGGCCTACGCCGATGACGTGACAGTAATGGTGTCGACGGCCTCCGAAATCGAGGCGGTCGGCACCTTACTGGAGGAGTACGAAAAGTTCACAGGGGCTAAGCTGAACCGGGACAAGTCGATCGGTTTGCAACTCGGCACGTGGAGGGGCAGACCGATGCCCTCCGATGGCGTCGTCGGACGCTGGACGGAGGGCCCGGTGAAGTTGCTCGGGGTCTGGTTCGGACCGGACCTCCAGGTGGAGAAAAACTGGGCGGAGGTTACGAACAGGGTGTTTGCACTGACCCAGAAGTGGGCCAGTTGCAAACTATCCCTGAAAGGTCGGGCGGAGGTGGCGAACACCTACATAGCGTCCGTCATCTACTACCGCCTGACCGTAGTGCCCTGCCCAAGGGAAACCCTCACCAAGATGGAGCGCGCGCTCTTCCAATTCCTTTGGAAGAGGCGGGCTCCTATGGTGAGGAGATCCATCTGCTGTCAACACCCTTCGAAAGGAGGGCTGTGGATGCCGTGGCTAATGATGCGTAAACGCATTAAGGCTACGGCACCTCTACGTATTCCTCACCGGACAACCGGTGTGGGCCTCGTTTGTGAGACGAACCTTTCCCAGACTCGTCTCACTCACCGAGCTGCAATCCTGGGTCAAGCAAAGACCGAGAAAACTGGGCGCCTGGCACACTGAGTGTGCCCAGGCGCTCACCGCCCTCTGGCAGGCGGATCCGGTTATCAGTGGAGACTCCACCGCAACATTCTATAGAGGGCTGGTACGCAGCAGGTGCGACGACGCCTTCGGAGAAGCCCTAGACATGGAGGAGGACGAACTGGCCAGCCTGTTCGGTAGGACATTGAGCCCGGGACCTACGGACAACTTCCAGAAGTCCCTGGCCTGGCAGTGCTACCGAGGAGCTTTATCCGTTCGAGAAAGGCTCTACAGACACGGGCGCCCGGGTAGGGACCCCGCCAAAAAGATCTGTCCCAGATGCGTGTGCGACGAGGAAACCGTTGCACACGCATTGGTACACTGCTCGGGCGTAGCCGATCTGTGGGGCTATGTCGAACAACTGCTGTCAAGGGTGGAACCGATCCGGTTGACCACCGAGTCTATTGTAATGATCAAGCCGCCTCCCCCCTTCAAAGATGAAGCAGAGGCGGTGTTTCTGTGCGTAATAGCCATGGCGAAAGAGGTTGTATGGTGGACGCGTCTGAAAGGACTGAGGTCAGGCACCTTTCTCTCTGGCCAACAACTGGTCCGTTTCTTCCGATATCATTTCGGAAGAAGGATCAGGATGGAGAGAGAGGTGCTGCACCCCAGTCGTTTTTATGAAAGGTGGGTGAAAGTGGCGAGAATAGCCCGTGTGAATGGGCCTTCTCTTTACATGAGCCTGTAGGTGGAAGAGAGGAAGGAACGAGGGAGCACCCCCTCTCCGTGCTCCTGAGGAAAAGGGTTGCACACATTTTTCGGGGGTGTGTGCGACCCCCCAAGGCGCCTCCTCTCTATTGAGGATTTTGTTATAATTCTATTTTTTGTTATATTTTATTTTATTTTTATATATTGTTATTGCCTCCTCCCTATTGAGGACGCCTTGTTTTGTAAACTCCCCCCATTGTACTTGTCCCACTTTTGATGCCCTTGTGGCAAATAAAAGAAACATATCTATCTATCACACACACACATACACACGCGCGCATATATATTTCTATAACTTAAATCCTATATATGATAAAAATGTATGCGTGAAGAACATTTAAAAGCCCAATATGTCTATTTTATTGTCATTAATAAAAAAAAATTGATTAGAATTGTTTATTAATATTCAAAAAATTAATAATTATGCCAACTTTATTTTATAAGGACTGTTTTTCAACAAAAAGCTTATTATTTCTGTTATGGATACGGCATGACCGAATGGTTAAGAACTTCGCTTCGCAATCATTAGGCCTCAGGTTCGATCCCACTGCGTGGAATGTTGGGCATATGTCATCTTCAATAGCTTCGGGTCAACCAATGCTTTGTATATGAAATTGCGTAGACGGAAACTGATTAGAAGCTCGTGTGTACCGGATCTTCCTGTAGAATGTTGAGCAAATTACATGTTAATGTCATGAGCAGGTTGTTCCATTGACCGAACTGGAACACCCAACGTCGCGACAGACGGAAACCCATTCCATTATCCTGTTTATTCGACTAAAGGCCACCGTTTACACAACCATTCCGGTTTCTGTAAGTGCTGTACAATATTAGGGAAACATTGACTTTAAGCTCTTCTAGGGCTTTTACTTTTATTCCACTAGGAATAATATTACAGGAACGCGATAGAATATTACCATTACAAATGTTCGAAATCTTATTAGTAAACCATCAACTAATAAATCCCCTTGAAGATAAACATGCATATTAGTCCTTAGATGAAGTAGTTGGTCAGAGATAAGAAGTTTAAAGGTAGACTTTCAGTCTAACAGCTTTTAATTATCTTGAGACAGTTGGCAAAATTTGCTAAAAATTACTGGACAGCAACACTGTCACACCACAATACTGTAACTAGATCAGATCTTCGTAATATGATGAGAATAGAATATTTGGCTGTGACCAGGTTTAGTGACACCTCGTGTAGGATGTGGCTCTTCTCTACTCAGGTTGGATCTAGAGGAGTAAGCCTCGATAAGAATCCTGCTTGTCTCATAGTAAACAATAGTTAATGCAGCAACCACCAGTTTAGTTAGATGACTTCGACGTCGTGAACACCAGTAGCTTCGCGAGTGATCAACTGTTAATTCGACAATAGGTTAGCACAACTGTTCCAGTTAGGGGAGAGAACTATGAGTATGCAGGTGTGGTGAG